>JAQHUG010000276.1:2305308-2332150 GCA_028555095.1 Dicrostonyx torquatus | reverse complement strand
TCTTGAAAAACCACAGAGAGTGGGAGAGAGAGAGAGAAAGAGAGGGGCAGGCTATGAGAGAAGTTATGAGAGAGGCCATCTGTCGGCTGAGGGCAAGGCTAGATTTAGGACCCTTGAAGGGCTGTGTGGTGCCTGCCTCTTGCCTCCCCTCCCTGAGATCATTTCCTCCCTGGCATCCTTGGCCAGGCCAGGTGCTGCTCCTACATCTTGCCCTGGGGACGTTTGTTTCTTTGACTTTTGTTTTCCTGAAGACATCAGCCTAATCTGTTGTTGGATAGCACTGAGAAGACAGAGGCTGAAGGCTTGCTGCAAACCCAAGGCTTGCTGCAAATACAGAGCGAGTTCCAGACTACCCAGGGCTACATAGCAAAACCCTGTCTCAGGTGAACAAGAATAAATAAAAGAAAGAGCTGGATGTGCAATTCAGTTGGTTAAGGGTTTGCCTAGTATGAATAAGGATGCCGGTCCCATCCCCAGTACCTTGGTAAATCAAGCATGGTGGTGCATACAGGCCAGCCTAAATTAGAATAAAATAATAAAGGGAAAAGCATCCCTTCCTACTCGGCATGCTATGTGGTGAAATCCACATAACATAAAATTAACCATCTCAAGGCAGAGGAACTAGTAGTTCCTAGTATATACACATTCAAACTATCGTGTGACCAACACCACTGCACACTGCAGAGCTGTCCTCTCATCCCAGAAGGAAACTGTCCCCAGAGAAAATCCATGGCCCATCCCCCTCCCTGAGCCCCTCACAGCTGTGACCCCAGCCCAATCCCTGTGTATCTGCCTATTCTGGACATTACTTAAAAATAGAGTCCTATAGCGTGTTGTCAAAAAAAAATTTTTTTTCGAGACAGGGTTTCGAGACAGGTTTAGGAGCCTGTCCTGGAACTAGCTCTTGTAGACCAGGCTGGCCTCAAACTCACAGAGATCCGCCTGCCTCTGCCTCAAGTGTGCTGGGATTAAAGACGTGCGCCACCACTGCCTGGCGCAATCCATGCTCTTAACTACCAAGCCATCTCTCTAGCCCATAGGTAGGTCCACCTCTTAATGCCCATCCATGGCCTCAAGTAAAGACTCAAACACTACCTTTAGGGGGATCATTCAATTAATGCACAGCAAGAATTATACATTGAATTTGATATCTTGGATTGTCACAGAGCCATAAGATGAGATAATTAAATTGCAACATTCCTGGGACACACAATATAATTTATTAATATTGAAAGGAGTTTAAACGGACATGTAAAAGTAAAGTTTTCTCATTCCTTGAAATATTCCTATTACTGAAAAATACTGATTTCTGTAAGAGCAGAAAATATTTTTTTCATCTAAAGCCTAGAATAAAGCTTAATAAATAAGACGATCATAAATAAATAAATCTACTCAAAAATACCATCAGGCAAGGCCTGGTGGTATAATCCTGTAATCTCAGATACGTAGGAAGTTGAGGTAGGAAATTCAAAATTCGCTAGAACTGAGTTCAAGGACAGCCTGAGCTGAGAGCTGGAATTCTTAGTACCACAAAGAAAAAGATAAAAAGCTGGGAGTCAGGCACTGTTGTTATGCCTATAATCCCAACACTTGGGAAGCTGAAATAGGATTGCTGTAAATTCCAGGACAGCCTGGATAATACTACAATATGAAATGATACCTTAAAAAAATAATTAGGGATATAGCTCGTTCACAGAGCACTCTCCTGGGATGTCCAAGACCCTAGGTTTCAGTTTCCTGAACAGATGGATGGATATTTAACCAACCAAAATTCATTTTAACTAAAAAAAATTTTTTGTTCTGTGTGTGTGTGTGTGTGTGTGTGTGTGTTCTGTGTCCCATAGTATACATTGTAAGTCAAAAGACAATTGTGCAAATCAGTTCTCTCCTTCCACACACATGTTCTAGGAATTGAACTCAGGTCATCAGGTTTGACAGCAAGCATTTTACCAGAAATCTTTAATAAGTTATCAAGGACTTAACCTCTTGAAAGACTTTTTCTGTTTTCTTTTTGCAAAGACAACAGATTTTTGGCCTTGCACAGGATATGAGAGTACTAGACCACTAAGATAAGATCACCAATTCTTGTTTTGTTTTAGCTTAAGAAAGGGTCTTGTGTAACTCACTACGTAGCTAAGAACAACCTTGAATTTCAGATTCTCCTGCCTCTATCCCCAAGTGCTGAGATTATAGGTGTACATCACCAAGTCTAGTTTATATGGAGATTAAACCCAGAGATCCATGCATACTAGCCTAGGTTAGTACTCTACCAAAAGAGCTATAGTCAGCCAGGCGGTGGTGGCGCACACCTTTAATCCCAGCACTCGGGAGGCAGAGGCAGGCGGATCTTTGTGAGTTTGAGACCAGCCTGGTCTACAAGAGCTAGTTCCAGGACAGGCTCCAAAGCCACAAAGAAACCCTGTCTCGAAAAACCAAAAAAAAAAAAAAAAAAAAAAAAAGAGCTATAGTCACAGCTGCTTAGGAAAGGAAGTTAAGAGGTGGAGGTTAGAGAACAATCTTAGATGCCCTTCCTGCTCAGGCATCATACACCTTTTTTTTTTGACAAAAGGGCCTCACTGCGGCCTGGGAATAATAGCCAATTAAGTTAGGCTAGGCTAGGCTAGGCTGGCTAACAAGCAGCCAGCAAGCTCCACGGGATTTACCTGTCTTGGCATCCCCAGAGTAGAATTATAAACACACACTGCCACTTCTGGCTTTTTACTTTTTACATGGTTATTGGGGATCTAACTCAGAACACCATGCTTGCCTGGCAAGCACTTTAAAGCTATCTCCTTATCCACCCTTATCTTTTGATTCCTTAATGTATAGGTCAGGCTGGCCTGGACATTCTATGATCCTCTTGCCTTAGCTTCCCTATATTCTAAGTCACGGGCAGGGACCTTTAGAATTCTTTCGTTTTTATTTTTCTTTCTTTTGAGATAGGGTCCATTGTAAATTCTAAATCTTAACTCAGTATGCACTGAGGACAACCTTCAGTTTCTGATCCTCCTGCCTCTACCTCCCAAGTACTGAAATTATAACCTTGCACCACCAAGCTTGGTTTAATGCTGTGCTGGAATAAACCCAGACTTTCCTATTATATTAGTCAAGCACTCTACCAACTGAGATACATTCCCAGCCTAGAACTATGGAATTTTCTTATGGAAGATGAGTTCATGAAGAAGGCCCACGGACTAAGCAGTTTCTTCTGTAAAAAATGAAAAAAACAGTAGGACTAGAGAGATGACTTAGTGGTTAAGAGCACATACCACTCTTTCAGAAGATCAGAGTTCTATTCCTAGCACCTACCTCAGAAACACCTCTAACTTCAGCTCAAGAGAAATTTGATGTCTCTGACCTCCACTGATACAAACACTCACAATCAGAATCCACACACAGTTCCACACAGACACATATTTAAGATTAAAAATAAGTCTTAAGAAAAGCCAAAGAATGAATGAGCAAACAATGCCAAAAGATCCAGTAGCTGAGTTCCAAGCCACACAGTTACATTATACACCTATAATGTATCAAGTATCTTCCTGCACGAAGATGTACATGCAGATAGAGCATTCATACAGAAAATTTATCTTTTTAAAAAAGAATTTCTTAACCCCAGCACTTGGGAGGCAGAGGCCAGCCTAGTCTACAAGAGCTAGTTCCAGGACAGGCTCCAAAGCTACAGAGAAACCCTGTCTCAAAAAAAAAAAAAAAAAAAAAAATCCACTAAAAAAAAGAATTTCACTTCTGGTCATATATCCAGAAAATGGAAGCAGCATTATTCACAACCATCCAAGGCTGGGCATGATAGCACGTCCCTGTAATTCCATTCCCAAGGCTGAAGGAGTTCGAAGCCAGGCTGGGCATGGTGACTTTAATCCCAACACAAAAGAGGCAGGAGGACCTCTGAATTTGAGGCTGGCCTGGTTTAGATATGGAGTTTCAGGATAGTTAGAACTAGAGAAAGATTCTGGGGTTTTTTTTGTTTTTTTTTTTAAAAGAGTTCAAAACCAGCATGAGCTACAAAGCAAGACCCTGTGCTTCGTCTAAGACTAGAGAGCTGGGTGATTGTACACACCTGTAGCTTCTGTAGGAGGAGCACAGGTTCAAAGTCATCCTAAACTACAAAGGAAGAAAGGAACTGAGGGAAAAAGAGAAAAGGGATAGACACCTGTAATCCCAGCATTTAAGGACTAAAGGCACAACAATCCTGAGTTCCAGGCCAACCTAGACTATATATGTGACACTGTCTCAAAAAGGGAGACAGGGACAACAAAGATGGCTATGAAGATAATAACACTGCCACACAAACCTAACACCTGCATTGGATTCAGATCTTCAAGTGGAAGGAGAGAACCAACTTCCAAAAGTTGTCCTCTGACCTTCACATTCAGGAACGGGTCATGGATTTCCTTCCTCATCCTTTCTCTCCTCTCTTCCTCCCTTCTTCCCTCTGATTTCTCACACACACAATTTTCTAAAAGAACATTAAAAAAATGAAAACAGGAATTCATTACTTGTCTTTTATTATATTTATGAACTACATGTTATATGTTCAAATATGCTTTTTTAAAAAAAAAAAATCAAAAACAACTCTCATACTTCGTTTCACAATAAGGTCTTCTTCTACTCACACTAACCGGTTCTACATTGCTCTAAATTCATAGCTCATTTAATTACAACCAATGTATTAATTTATATGCTGTCTTACTGCTTTACAGAACAATATTGTCCAAGATTGATACTCTTAAAGTATATAACAGTTACAGTAATAGCACATAGCCTCTTCATTTACTATTTCCAATGTCTCCAAAATTTACACACTAGAATACAAAGTTATATTTCCTATTTTATCACTGGTATTTATATAATAAAACCCTTTTTGTCTTGAACACACTAAAAGTCCTCATAACAATTTCTGTATGTTTACTTTCATGAAAACGAGGTAAACTTTTTGAAAATATTTAAAGTAAAAGTTATTTTAACCGATAAACTTTAGAAAATTTAAAACATTTCTGACTAGTTTTATATTGAACTTTTCAATACCTTCTATTTCTCTCTTGTTCAGGTTATGTGTAAACCTTGAGATGCTATTAAAAGCAGTGAGTCACCTTGTTTACCTAAAGTTTGAATACAGAGTATTCATGACAAAATTGCCATCCCTGACAAGAGTGACGTCTATACTAGTGGTTCTCAAGCAAGAGTGATTTTGTTCCCAGAAGGCATCATACGAATGTCTGAAGAATTTGGGTCTATCTCAATTATGTGGTTTCTACTGGCATCTAGTGGATAGATACAGATGTTGCTAATGCATGGGAGAGACCTCACAACAAAGAATTAATCTGGCCCAAAATGTCAGTATGCTACTGAAAAACTCTGCTCTGTATTATGTAATAAATAACTAAATAACTATAAAAGAAATTAACTAGCTCTTTTGCCAGTGGAGAGGAAAAAAAATTCTCTATGATCTGTGGTTTTGACTTAACTACTGACCTACCTATCTAGTCTGTGCTTTTGAATCTAAAAGTAATTTTCAGAAAGAGAAAAAAATCCCTACAAAGCTTCTGCTATAACTTTCAGGTCCATATTCAGTATCTTTGTGCTTTTACAATATTGTAAATATAGCACATGCTTTAAAAACTGTCAATATGATATACAGTTATTAAAAGAAACAGACTATCATTAGCTACCTTAAAGAATGTGAGCTGAAGGGCTAGTTGAGATGGGAAACTTTTACTTTGTAAGAAGAGATGGTTTAGTTAGTGGTTAAGAGCATGGACTAGCCAGGCGGTGGTGGCGCACGCCTTTAATCCCAGCACTCGGGAGGCCAAGGCAGGCGGATCTTTGTGAGTTCGAGACCAGCCTGGTCTACAAGCGCTAGTTCCAGCGCAGACTCCAAAGCCACAGAGAAACCCTGTCTCGAAAAATTTAAAAAAAAAAAAAAAAAGAGCATGGACTACTCTTACAGAGGACTTGAATTCAGATCCCAGAATCCACACTAAACTGCTTACAACTGCCTTTCAGTTCTAGGGATTCTAAAAGAACCACAAATTTAGCATACAGACACACATATACATATAAATAAAAGCAAATCTTTAAAAGATAATTTAAATTGACTTATATGGGTTTTGTTTGAGACAGGTTCTCATGTAGTTGTAGCTCAGGCTAGCCTTGCTATGAAACTGGGGTTGGCCATTAGCTCCTGATTCTTCTGACTCATTCTCCCAACTCACTGAATTATAGTTCTCTACCTAGCTGTAAGAAATTTTTAACCTGATCTCTATTATCCAATGCAATTCTGATTCCTCTAATCAACGATTTACGTGAAGAAGGAAGAGATTCAATAACCCTGAAGAAATACAAAACAGATATTCTCAACCATAACAGATATTTAAAACCATACATAATAGTTGGATCTGGTGGCATTGACCTTTTAATACTGAGGCTGAAGCAGAAGTATTAAAGGTTTTAAGTCCAGTGTAGTGGCACAGGCACTTGGGAATCCCAGCACTTGGAAAGTAGAGGTAGGTGGATCTCCATGAGTTTTAGGACATTCAGGACAGCCAGGGCTTCATAGTGAGACTATCTCAAAAAACAAAACAAACAAAAACAAAAAGATAGAGAAAAGAAAAAACAAAACAAAAACAAAACAAAAGGTTTAATTCCTACTAAAGAGCAAGTTCTAAGTTAGCCTGAGCAATTTAGTAAGCCCCTATCTCAAATCTTACAAAGACATGCTACGGGTGTAATTAGCGAATACTGCTAGCATATGCAAGGCCCTGGGTTTAATCCCCAGCGCCACTAAACAAATAAATAACTGAATGATGGTATTCCCTAAGATAATACAATTTTTGTATTTTAAAAAAAATTGTATGGAGCCTGATAAGATGGCTCAGCGGTTGCAAACAAGCACATCTAGTCCAACCACCTCAGTTCAAACCCTAGAACTCATAATAGTAAAGAGAACTGACTTCCACAAATTGCCTACAACATCCACAGGAATGTTATTGCACACACATGCATTTATGCATGCACACACAATAATCTTAATAATAATAAATAAGATTAGGAGAAAAAAAGAAAAATTTACTAATAGTAATAGTCCTAGATCCCCTATTCATACTACAGGACTTTTGAACGTAACCAGCAAAGACAGTACTGGGTCTTTTATTTCTCATTTCTTACGTTCTGCCCCAAATGGGTAAGAAGACAATCTCCACTTCCAACTATGTAACAACTAATTCATTGTCTCTAAAATAATTTAGAAAATATGAAAATTAGGATTTTATTATTATTCATCAAATACTTCATAGGTTAGTAATTTTCTAAGAATATTATGTTATCCCTTTCAAAGAAACAAGATAGCTCATGAAAGAGAAAACAGAAAAGGTAAATAACTTACTTAAGCAAACAGTTCATTTCATTCACAAAAACAGACTATATAACCTGCAACACTTACTGTTGGTATGAAATATTTCAGGAATTTCTTTTCTGAAAGAAAAGAAAAACCACAAAAATAGCTTTCCTTTTCCACAGGCTAAGAATTTACATGTACATTGAACCCTACCATATCTCCCCAGAAAAGTTCTGTAAACTCAGAGGATTACATTCCAAAACTAAAGTTGTTTTTTTTTTCCCCCTTTCTGTTGTTGATGTTGATTTTAAAAGAAAAAGAAAAGGCCGGCCAGCCAATCAGACATAATGGTGGGACAGACAGAATACTGCCTAGCACACACACAAGTCCTGCCTGGGTTACAATGTATAACCCTGTGCAAACAGAGAAAAAGATCTGAATATACACTCATACCCAAATTCATTTTTTTTGGAGGGGGGGGCACAGAGAATAAGAATAAGTGTTCTGGCCAAGCATGGTGGTGTACACCTTTAATCCCAGCATTTGGGAAGCAGAGGCAGGTGGATCTCAGTGAGTTTGAGGCCAGTCTTGTAGTATGTTATGACACCCTCTTCTGTACTCCTTGGGCTCCAGGCACTCAAGTGGTTCACACCATATAGGCAAAACACTATTATATATAGACCAAATTTTATTTTTAAGTATGAAGCTAGACATGGTAGCACATACACTCAATCCCAGTACTTGGAAGGCAGAAGCAGATTGACCTCTATGAATTCAAGGCCAACCTGTCTACAAAGTCAGTTCCAGGCCAGCCAGAGCTACACAGTAAGACCTTGCCTCAAAATATGAGAAACAGAAAGATCGACCTTACCTCAAAAATAAAGTGGTGAAAATGTATAGATTTTTACCCATGGCTTTAACACAGCGTATGAAATGAGTGTTTGTATGTGTGTGTGACAGAAACAAACACTGAGACAGGAATTTGACTTGGAAGTTCACTAGCACTTTTATCTGTGAAGAAATTTAAACACTATTCATTAAAAAGCAAATCAATAACTTCTAATCTCATTCATACCAATTATGTCAAAGTGACCCCCAAAATCAAGGAGACTACCTTCTTGTAACATTTAGAACAAAACCAACCTTTTCAGTCTCCCTTTCAAGTTACAAAGAAAAATGAAGCAAAACTTTAGAATCTAAAGTTACTCACCGCCTTATTTCCTAGCTAAACATACATGTGTTCTGAGTTCAGCTCAAGTTTGACTGAATGGATAAAGCCTTCCACAAACCCAAAATCAAGGGAGCTACAGACTCTCGCAATGACCGACTACCCAAGTAAAATTCTTCTCTCATCTTGACTTAGAATTTATTTCCTTACAGTGAAATTCAAAAGTATGGATGGATAACATACATAGTTTTTTTTCCCAAAGTAAAATTTTGAGTCCAAATAAACTCCTGTTCAGACCTAGGAATAACAGTGTTTAACTGTACTTTGCAGTAATTTCTCCTTATTCCTCTCAAATGCACAAGCCAGGACTATGGTACACAGAAATTTCTGTACTTTAACACCAGGACCAGAGGTTAAAGTCACAAGGAATGAACCAGGCCTAACATAGGCCCAACAAAGAACTACTTCGGTAAGCATGGTGGTGCACACCTGTAATTCAGCACTAAGGTCATACACGCAGGAGAAGGATCACATAAAGTTCAGCCGGCCCAGTCTACATACCAACTCAGGCTAAATTAAAACATCCAATAAGTCATAGTCAAAATTCAAAAAAGTAATAATTCTGGGCACTTAAAACATCACAGTACAGCACTCTCCTGACCACCGCCAAAGAAAACAGTAACTTATACATATATAGGCATGCGATTAAGTGTGCAAATAGCTACAACTATGTGTTTGTAATCTTTTCCCCCAAGAGACCAAAGACAGTATCTAAAATCCTAAATTGCTCTCATCTGAAATGAGCACACAGGAATATACACATGTGCTAAAAGAAATGAAAGCTCAACTTATTTTCTTCACAAGAAATGATGTCTGTAGGATACCTCACCTTCTCCCAGGCTGAAAATCTCAGCGTTCGACTATCCAGCTATTCCAAAGCTCAAAGATGCCTTGAAACTTCCTTTTCCTGCCTAACTTCACAAAACGTCCAAGAGCCAGTCACGTGACTCCTTTTCAGCGTGAAAGCTGAGAACTTAATACTCACCTGCCTCAAACTACAGAGAAAAGAAGAAGCGCTCTACTTAAAAGCATAGGCAAAGCACCAGGGAAGGCAGAGGACCAGCAGGAGGGCTCCCTGAGCTGGCCGCTTCCGCGCGTCAGTTTCTCCGGCTCCCTCAGTACCAAGGGCAGGGACTCGGGCTCCAAAGACCCCGCCCTCCCCCATCTCCAACCCGGGGTGGGCGGGAGGCAGCGTGCGGAGTCCGGGTTCCCGCGCGAAGCTCGCTGAGCAAAGAACTCCCCTATTGTGGGTCGACAGGCGCTGACGGGAATCCGTCCCGCTCCAGACGCGCGCCGGAGAGCAAGCAAGAGCGCTCGCTAGGCCCGCGCCCGCTGCCACCGCCGCCGTACAGGCGACCGCTGTCAGCCAACACTGCACCCGGGAGGCGGGAGAACGGAGCCGCCGGCTGCCGGCCCAAAGAATCCCTCAGCTCCCGGACGCGATGTTAAAGCCAAGGGTCCTGGAGCTATACCTCGGACACCTCGTCCTCGTCGCTCCCAGAGGCGCCGCCGCAGCCGCCCGTCCTCAGCACGGCAGCCGCCAACTTGAAATCCAGCGCCGCGTCCCCTCCGCCCGCGCCGCCGCCACCGACTCCCTGCGCGGGCCCAGCCTCCCCAAAGAGCCTCACAGTGCGAATTCCCAGCCCGACCCCTCCCGGCGGAGGAGGCTCCGAGGCCCCAGCTGGGGCGGATCGCGGAGCTACGGAGTCCAAATCCTCCTCGAAGGAGGTGCCGCCACCTCCGCTGTCCGTCAGCATGGTTCGCACGCGGAGCCGGGGACGCCGCCGCCGCCGAATCACTCGCGGCCACCACCGCGGCGGATCCCAGAAAGGTGAGGAGGAAGAAGCGTCTCCGTCCCCCCGGTCCCAGCAGCGCCACTAACTTCTCACTGCCTAACCTGCTGCCTCCCGCCTCTGCGACTCATCACTGGTCGCGACTCCCAGGCGCCCGCGAACCATTGGCCAAAGCGAGCTGTCGCTCACGCTCGCCGTCACGCGCTGCTAGCTGGCTCTCGGCCCCCAAGCTGCGTTGACCCGCGCAGGCCTAGGCGGTTGTGAACGCCCGCCTCCTACTCCTCCCGCGCCGACTTCCGGTCTTCGCCTCTGCCCATTGGCCGGACTCCGTGACTATCGACTCACGACCTTAAAGTGGATTAGTTGGCCTGGCGGTCACTCAGAAGGAACCCTAACAATGGGGAACTCAATTGGCACCAGGGACTGTCGGTCATTTTGTCACGGGACGTCGCGTGGTACAATTGGCCTGTGAGGATCTTGTTCGTCCCGCCCCCATCTGAGGTGACGGGAAAGGGCTGGGGAATTTCCATTGCTCGTTAAAAGGAGGGCTGAAGTGAAACCCCGCAAGAATTAACAAAATATGAGGTAAACCTAACCCTTCGCTTGGAGAGTCTTGTGCGTCCACGGTGCAGGAGGCGTCGAGGTAACAAAGTAGCTCCCACCTGTCGCTCTCCCACGGGCGCCGCGGCTACGGCCGGAAGTAGCTGCGCGGGGATTGGCGGAAAGAAGCAATCAGTCTCCGCAAAGTCCCGTCTTCCTGCCATTTCCCGGTTGGAGGCCCGCGACGTCAGTCACGGCAGCAGGCTCCGCCTCTGGTACAGGTGAGGCTACTTAACCCGTTGGCCTCCGGCTGCTGGGGGAGGAGCCGGGACCTGGGAGCGGCTCTCCGCGGGCCGGGCCGGTTCTGCTCGGCGCCTCCCGCCCGTCCAAGCTGGAGCCAGCGCGCGGAGGTTAAACAACCCGGGAGCCGCTCGGGATGGCCGCCCCGGGGCTTCTGGGCCCGTCCGCCCGCGCGCGCGCGCCAGCGGGTGGAGGGGCTCGACCGACTTCGGGCGGGATGCTCCGGCCGGAGGGCGGCCGCGGGCTGGACAGCGCCATCCCTCAGTCCCGGGAACTGCCCCGCGGAGGAAGATGGAACGGTGCGTGGAATCCGACCGCAAGGCTGGGCGCAGAGAGGAGGGCGTGCTCGCGGGCTATTTCTGCTCCGCGGCCGCCTCTTACTTGTTGGGTGACCTCGGCACGTTTGATGTTACTCTCTGTAAAATGGGAACGTGAGCACCCTCCCCACTGGGTGGTTATAAATTAAAACGCACTGAGCTTAGCAGAGCGGCCAACTTATAGGAAAATTTGTTTTTCTTAGTCAGTCCTCCCTTTCTTCAAGAGGCTGCTGCCCTTTCAGGGTTCTGCCAACTAAACCACTTCTAACAAAATTTCTGACCAAGGAGGTCACCCGTCTCTAATGATTTCCCTTCCTTTCCCTCTCAAACCCCCTTCCTCCTTTTATCAATTAAAAAAAAAAAAGTTAAACGTGTTATGATTCCTCAGTAATTAAAATTTTTTAAGTTAAAAATCACAAAGGAATTCGGTGAAGTTTGTATGACAAATGTCCTTTTACTCTGCTAATTACACAATACAATATCTGAACAATAGAATGATTGACTATTCCATATATCTACTGCTCTGTGCCTTTATTTATTGTACAATTATGTCTGTACACATTAGCTGAAAACAAGACTTGTCTATCTTCTCGTTAAAGCTCTTATAAAGAATTGTATCTATCTCGATTTGCAATATTTAGTATTTCACCCCTCCATTATTAATTATTCTATAAAGAATATCAATGGGCTGGAGAGATGGATGTGCTGTTTAAAGGCTCACCAAAACCTCAAAAATATAGTGGGATTTTTTTTTCTGGGCATCATCAGGCATGCTTGTAATACAAACACTTGGTTCTGCCAAGCATTTTTTTTTTAACTTCTTAGACTTCGTAATTGCTCATTTTGACATTTCTAGATAGTGAGTGGTAGAAAATGGGAGAGATCTTATTTTATGTAACTTTGGTTTGATTTTTCAAGATAAGGTTTTTCTGTGTAACCTTGGCTGTCCTGGAACTCACTCTGTAGACCAGGCTAACCTGGAACTCAGAGAGATCCCCTAGCCTCTACCTCTCAAGTGCTGTGATTATTTTTTATTTTACATTTTGTTTTGGGTTTTTTTTTTTTTGGTTTTTTTGTTGTTGTTGTTTTGAGACAGGGTTTCTCTGTAGCTTTGGAGCCTGTCCTGGAACTAGCTCTTGTAGACCAGACTGGTCTCGAGCTAACAAAGATACGCCTGCCTCTGCCTCCCAAGTGCTGGGTTAAAGGTGTGCCCAGCTAACACATACAATTTTACTTAGCCTGCATCTTATACTGTTTTCAAGGCATGTGTGACTAGCTCACAACCCAAACTAAGCAACTAAGCAGAAAAGAAAAAAAAAATTAGCACTGCCCAACCCACTTCAAAGCTGGCTTATCCAGAATTGGTTTGGAAATGTCCTTAGGCAAAAACAGGTATTGACTGGTGCAACATTACAAAGGAACTATTTGTCATTGCTACCACAGGTACAGAAATAATTTCTGACACAACTCAAATAAATACATTAGAGTATTTAAAAAAATTAATGAATCTTAAAGAGAGGAAACCAAAAATAGGGTATTTTCAGTTCCTCCATCCTTGTGGAAACATGGATGGTCAATATGATTGAGCAATAACCATTGTTTCCCCTAAACCTTTGCCTGACACACCGTCAGTCAGTAGTTTATCACTATGGAACCCTAAGTCTCCTAGAGTTTGGTGACTGCTGTGTGGTTCAGAACGATTGACTATTCCATATAACTACAGCTCTGTGCTTTTATTTATTTTTTTTATTTTTTAACAATTTCTTATGTGTATAAGTGTTTGTCTACATGTATGTCTGTGTACCACATGTGTGCCTGGGACCCACAGAGGCCAGAAGAAAGAGGCGTCAGATCCCTTGGAACTGGAATTACAGATGGCTGTGAGATGCCATGTGGGTGCTAGGACTCAGACCCAGCTCCTCTGCAAAAACAGTCAGTGCTCTTAACCACCAAGCTATCGCTCCAGGCCTCTTTTCTTTTTTATATTGTGTGTGTGTTTGCATGTTCCACCGTGCTATTGTGGAGGTCGAAGAAGAACTTGCTGGGATGGGTTTTCTCATTTCACCTTTACAGAGTTGCCAGGGATCTAACTAGGGTTTCCAGACTTGTGAGTAAGCATATATTTACTCAGTGAGCCATCTACCTGCTCCTGATTTTTATTTTATGAAGTAGGGTCTTGCATAGCCCAGACTGGCTTCAAACTTTCAACACAGAGGAGATGACCCTTGAACTTCTCATCTTCCCTCTTTCATGTCCTGTGCCTGGCTGGATTTTTGTTTTGTTTTGGTTTGCTTGTTTGTTTTTATTATGTAGCTATGACTGACCTGGAGCTCAATTTACCAGGCTGGCATCAAACTCACAGAGATCCTTCTGTTTCTGTCGTCAAAGTAGTAGGAATAAAGGTCGTGCCACTTGGCATATTTGTTGTTATTGGCTAGAATTCTGTTGCCCGGACTAGCCACACATGTGTATATGCATATGTGTTTGTTGAGTTGGGTATACTGGTCCGCACCTGTAATTCCACCATTCAGGAAACTGAGGCAGGAGAACTGAGAATTCAAGGCCAAATGAGCTACATGGCGTGACCCTGTCACAGTCAGGCAATATTTGTAGGAAACGAACATTGGAATAAAAACTATCCCACAGAAAACTAACAAGGGTACTTACTGTACTGTGTTTATCCTCATTTGTTGTATTTTGTGTTTTGAGGAGCTCACACAGGGCTTCATGTATACTAGGGGAGGTCTGCTCCTGATCTGCATCCCCAGTAATATACAGTGTTTTTTGTTTTTTGGGGTTTTTTTTTTGGTTTTTCGAGACAGGGTTTCTCTGTGGCTTTGGAGCCTGTCCTGGAACTAGCTCTTGTAGACCAGGCTGGCCTCAAACTCACAGAGTTCTGGGATTAAAGGCGTGCGCCACCACCGCCCGGTTTATACAGTGTATTAATAATGCTTCAGAGGTTTTGATTGTGGTTTTGGGGGTTGGGGGAGTGGAGCAGGGTCTGGCCTTTGCCTACTGAGTGCTGGGATGGCATGTGCCGCTATCTGAAAAAAAAAAGAATTCTTAAAACTTAATAGAAGTTTTGGTTGTTTTTTTTTTTTTCATTTTTTGATACAGGGTTTCTCTGTGTAGCCCTGGCTGTCCTAGAACTCACTTTGTAGACCAAGCTGACCTCAAACTCAGAAATCCACCTGCCTCTGCTTCTTAATCTTAAGTGCTTAGATTAAAGATGTGCGCCTTCACTGCCCGGCTAATAGAAGAATTCTTAAAACTTAATAGAGGCTCATTCCTCATAATAAGATGGGTTTTTTAAGATTTGTTTTGTTTTTAATTATGTTTATGTTTACCTGTTTAGGTATGTGCATTTCAGTGCAGGTGACCTCAGAGGCCAGAGAAGTTGGATCCCCTGTAGCTGGAGTTACAGACCCTGTAAACCACTCAGTCTTGTGCTGGAAACTGAACTCCGGTCTTCTTCAAAAGCAGGAGGTGCTCTTATCCCCCAAGCTATCTCTTCAGTCCTACTGGGTTGTTGTTGTTGGTGGTGGTATTATTATTATTATTGTTATTATTAAGAAAAAAAAACAAGAGACATTGAGCAAATTCTCCCCCAAGTCAAATTATGCCGCTGAGTTTCTCACATTTGAAGAAATTTCAGAGGTCAGCATGTCAGAAAGCAATGGACAAAATTTGCCCCAGGAAAGCCATTTTCTTTCTTTCTTTCTTTCTTTTTTTTTTTTTGGTTTTTCGAGACAGGGTTTCTCTGTAGCTTTGGAGCCTGTCTTGGAACTAGCTCTTGTTCACAAAGATCTGCCTGTCTCTGCCTCCCGAGTGCTGGGATTAAAGGTATGTGCCACCACCGCCCGGCGAAAGCCATTTTCTTGAGCATAGTGTCTCCCCCACCAGCTATGTATATGAGTTTGACCAAAAAAAAAAATTCATAAATATGGGGACTTTGACTACATGTAGTTTTTTAAGGTTTATTTTCATTATTTTTCATTATGTGCATCTAAGCAGAAGTACTTACAGACGTGTCAGATCTCCCTGGAGCTACAGGCAGTTAGTTGTGAGCCTCCTGATTTGAGTGCTTAGAATTGAACTCAGGTCCTCTGGAAGAACAGCAACTGCTTTTAGCCATTGAGCCATCTTTCCAGGCCATGCATATAGTTTTTTCGCATGGAACCTGAATTTTCTCAAAACAGAGAATTTCTGCATACCAGTCTATCATAGTTCATTCCATTCTATACAGAGAAGGCCGAAGTAAACCAATAAATTTGGTTCACTTTGATGAAGTCATTAAATCTTTATAATTCTGTTCTGAAGGTGAACTGGGGAGGCGACTCAGTGGATAAAGTACTTGCTTGTAGAAACACTAGGACCTGAGTTCAGATCATAAAAACCAGGTATTTGGGGCTGAAGAAATGCTTTAGTGGTTGAGAACTTCTGTTGTTTCTGCAGGGATGACTCAACAGTTAAGAGCACTTGTTGCTCTTGCAGAGGACCTGGGACCCATATGATGGTTTACAACCATCCATAAGCAGGGCATGGTGGCACATGCCTTTAGTTCCAGGGAAGCAGGGGCAGGCGGATCTCTTGAGTTCAAGGCCAGCCTGGTCTGCAGAGCAAATTCCAGAATAGCCAGGACTATACAGAGAAACCCTGTCTCAAAACAAAAACAACAACAACAAAAAAAAACATAAAAAGCAAACAAAGAAGAAACAACCACCCATAAGTAATAATTCCAGTTCTAGGAGATCTGACCCCTTTTTCTGACCTTGAGCAGCAGGCACACATGTGGTGCGTGTACATACATACATATAGACAAAGAACTCATGCACATCAAGGAAATAAATCAGAGGGTGTGGGGAAAAGGGAACACTTCTGCATTGCTGGTGGGAATGCAAGCTGGTACAACCCCTTTGGATGTCAGTGTGGAGATTTCTTAGAAAATTAGGAAACAACCTTCCTCAAGACCCAATAATACCACTTTTAGGTATATATCCAAAGGATGCTCAATTGTGCCACAAAGACATATGCTCAACTATGTTCATAGCAGCTTTGTTTGTCATAGCCAGAACCTGGAGACAACCTAAATGTCCCTCGACCGAAGATTGGATAAAGAAAATGTGGTACATTTACACATTGGAGTACTACACAGCAGAAAAAAAATAACTACAGCTTGAATTTTTCAGAAAAATGGATGGAACTAGAAAACATTATTTTGAGTGAGGTAACCCAGACACAGAAAGACAATTATCACATGTACTCACTCATAGGTGGATTTTAAACATAAAGCAAAGAAAGCCAGCCTACAAACCATAATCGCAGAGAATTTAGACAACAATATGGACACTAAGAGAGACTTATATAGTCCTAATATACATGGGAAAGTATAAAAAGACAAGATCTCCTGAGTATATTGGAAGCATAGGAACATTGGGGGAGGGTTGAAGGGGGGAGGGGAGACAGAGAGGGAAGCAGAGAAAAATGTAGAGCTCAATAAATATCAATAAAGAAAAACAAAAAAATAAAGTTTTATTTTTTAAAATAAATCCCTTTTTAATTTTTATTATTTTTATGTGCATTGGTGTTTTGCCTGTGCAAATGTCTGTGTGAGATCATCAGATCTTGGAGTTACAGACAGTTGTTAGCTGTCATGTGGATACTGGGAATTGAACCCAGGTCCTTTGGTAAAGCAACTAGTGCTCTTAACCACTGAGCCATGACTCCAGCCCCTAAATCAAAGGTTTTTAGGTCAGGTATGGTATGGTGGTGCATATCTTTAAACTTGGAAGGCAGAGGCAGGTGGATCTCTATGAGTTTGAGGCCAGCCTGGTCTGCATAGTGAGTTTCAGGCCAGACCCTGTCTTGATATTGAGAGATAGAACAAGCGAACGACAATACTTCTATGGCTCTTGCAGAGGACCTGAGTTTGGTTCTTGGCACTCACATCATGCAGCTCACTACCATCTGTAAGTCCTGCTCCAGGGGATGCAACACCTTTCTCTCTAGCCATCTTGGACACCTGCACACAAACTGATATACATCTAAGTAAGAATAAAATTTAGAAAGGGGTGTGGTGGTTTGAATAGGTATGGTCCACATAGACTCATGTGTCCGATACCTGGTTTTTATGATCTGAACTCAGGTCCTCATGTTTCTACAAGCAAGTACTTTATCCACTGAGCTATCTCCCCAGTTCACCTTCAGAACAGAATTATAAAGATTTTATGACTTCATCAAAGTGAAACATATTTATTGGTTTACTTCGGCTTTCTTTGAATGCTTGGCCCATAGGGAGCGGCACTTTTAGGAGGTGTGGCCTTGCTGGAGTAAGTGTGATCTTGTTGGAAGAAGTGTGTCACTGTGGTGACAGGCTTTGAGGTATCATATATTTAAGCTACACCAAGTGTGACACACAGTCTTCTGCTGTCTGTGGATCAAGATATAGAACTCTCAACTCTTTCTCGAGCACCATGTCTGCCTGCATGACACCTGCCTTGATAATAATGGACTAAGCCTCTGAACTGTAAGCTAGCCCAGTTAAATGTTTTCCTTTATAAGAATTGCCACACTAATTTCTGTAGCAATAGAAATCCTAACTAAGACGGGGAAATGGAGAGATGGCTCAGTGGTCAGGAGTATGCATTCCTCTTACAGAGGACTGGGGTTCAGTTCCTAACACCATGTTGAGTTCCTCACAGCTTCCTGTAACTTAAGCTTCAAGGGTTCTGATACCCACTTCTGACTTCTGCATGCCCTGCATTCAGATGCACATACCCATATGCAGGCATATACATGCACATAATTAAAAATAAAATCTTTTTTTTTAAAGTGTGTCTGTAACCTCAGTGCTGGAGTAGGGGTGTGTCAGAGTCTAGATGTTAGATCTGGAGTTGGGATTACAGGCAATTGTGAGTTACCTGTCATGGGCATTGAGACATCTCTCCAGCTTTCCATCACCATTTTTTTTTTTTTTTTTAGTTATGAAACTCAGCATGGTAGTGCTCACCTATAATCAAGCTCAGCACTGGGGAGGTGAATCAAGAGATAAGGCAAACCTGGCAAGCAAGTTCAAGGCCAACCTAGGCTACAAAAGACCTTGCCTGAAAAGAACAAAGAAGAAACCAATCAATTAATGAAGCAGCATTACAAGTGGTGGAACACACTTGTAATCTCCAAACCGGAGAGGGACAAGCAGGAGAATTACTGGATCTTGAAGTCAGCCTGGGCTACAGAGTGCCTTCCAAACCATTCCAGGCTCTCAGGTTAGCCCCTGCATGTCGCTCTATAGTTGCAGTCCCAGCACCACATGTTTAAACCAACCTAATCGACATACCAAGTTCCAGACGAGTGAGTGAGATCTTTAAATAAAAAAATGGGTGTGGCTGTACACACCCTCATCCTAATACCATGGCTACAAAATAAATTGGAGGCCTAGGCTACATAAGACCCTATCTCAAAACAAAGTTTACATGTACCAGATAGAGGTAGATTATGACTCTATGAATGATAAGTATTAAGTTCTGGTATGTGGGGCTGGAGAGATGGCTCAGTGGTTAAGAGCATTGCCGGCTCTTCTAAAGGTCCTGAGTTCAATTCCCGGCAACCACATAGTGGCTCACAACCATCTGAAATGAGGTCTGGTGCCCTCTTCTGGCCTGCAGACATACACACAGACAGAATATTGTATACATAATAAATAAATATTTAAAAAAAAAAGTTCTGGTATGTGTGCGTTTGTGTGTGCTCGCGCGTGAGCACATGTATGTATATATATGGAGGCAGAAGAATGTGTCAGATTCCCTGGAGCTGGAGTTAAAGATGTTGTGAGCCACCTGATGTGCGTGCTGGAAACTGAATTTGGGTCTTTTCTAGAGCAGCATGTGTTTTCAACAACTGAGCCATCTTGCCAGCCCCTCTTTGGTTCTGTCTTTTTTATGTGTGTGAGTGAATGGGTATGTTCATTGCCAGGGGCGTATGTGGCGGGGAGAGAACAGCTTGAGGGAGTAGATTCTCTCCTTTTCCCATATGACTCTAGCTAGAACTCAGGTCATCATAAAGTCTCTTTATCCACTGAGCCATCTTGCTGATCCAAGATGGTAAGTGACTTTTATTTAGTTGTACTTTTCTATTTCTAAATAACTACTTTAACTTTATGTGCATTGGTGTGAAGGTGTCAGATCCCAGGGAAGTAGAGTTACAGACGGTTGTGCATTGCCATGTGGGTGCTGGGAACTGAACCAGGGTCCTCTGGAAGAGCAGTCAGTGCTCTTAACCATTGAGCCATCTCTCCAGCCCCTATTTAGTTGTATTTTCAACTTATCTGTAAGTAATACATTACTCTGGGTAATCAGAAGATTCAGTAAAGGTATTAAGGAAAAGATCACTGTAGGAGGGTTGAAAATATAGCTCAATTGGTAGAGTACCAGCCTAGCATGCACAAGGTCCTGAGTTTGAGCCCCAGCATCTCATCAAACCAGGTGTGGTTGCAATGGTTGTAATCCTTTTACTTGGAAGGGAAGGCAGAAATCAGAAGTTCAAGATCATCCTTGACTCCATAGCATGTTCAAGGCCAGCCTGGGCTACATGAGACTCTAAAAAAAAAAATCACTATACATATAAAATGAAGAATTAGTCAAATGGGATACTTGGCAGTGTGCAGGGGTGTTTGTTTGTATTTCTTTTACTTGATTTTTTGAGATATGGTTTCACTCTTGGCTTAAACTCAAGGGAATTCTCTTGCATTGACCTCCCAAGTGCTGAGATCTTAGGTATGCACCATCATGCATGGGCTAGGAACAACCATTTTTCAGGCAAAGGTGTAGATGACTGGTTCATCCTTTAGATGAACCCATGCCAAATCGAGAACTCCTGAGAAGCTGCTGAAAAGAAACACACATAGTCAGTGTCTACAGTAACTAGAAACATGTTTCAAAGATACCAAACTGCAGAATGGAGACTAAGCGCATCTCCCCTGTGAGCCCTTGGAGAGTATTCTTTGGGTATTGCCTTCCCTGGAAGATGCATCTTTGCAGTGAAAGATGAAAACTTGTAGCAGTTCTATGGCATTTCTCCCACATGGGTACATAGTAAAGGAAAAACCAAACATGGAACTGAGGATTGTGCATCAGCAGCTGTACCAAAACACAGCCCAATCTACATTTGTACATGCTCATTGGGAAAAAATTCCTAAGTGCCTACAATCAATAGGAAGGCCAGACTTCTGCTTCTGCCTCAAGTGTCCACTTTGTGCCTTTCACATGTACTCCTACACACTACAGTTTAGGCAGCCACACCAGCTTTCTTTAGAAGCTCTCCTCAGCTAGTGCCATGTCCTGCTAGTCTTTAAAGTTCCCAGGTCAGTGGAAGCTTGGGTTCTCATGTATAAAGGCTTTGTTGATGAGGGAGCTGTTAGACAACAACCCCAACACAAGAACCCACTCATTTCTCAGATTAGTGTGACCTGGCAGTTAGTCAATCAGTACTTTTGAGTCAGAAAGACTCCTGGGAATCCTCTGGGAATTATAAATGATAGGATTCATAATCCTATCATTCTTTTAAAACTTATTTTTGAGACAGGGTCTCGTGGTGTGGCCTTGCTTGAATTCAATAGTTGAAGAGTTTTGGGTTTGTTTTCTTTTTTGAGACAGGGCCTCTCTATGTATCCTTGACTGATCTAGAACTCACTATGTAGACCAGGCTGGCCTCAAACTAACAGATGTCTACCTGACTCTGCCTCCCAAGTGCTAGCATCAAGGGCATAGGCCACCATACGTGGCTTTTGTTTTTGAGACAGGGTCTCATATACCCTAGATTGTTCTCATACTCAACATATAGCTGAGGCTGGCCTTGAACTCACTAACTTCCTTCTCCACTTCCCACGTACCAATAATACCAGTGTTGACAATCACACACAGTTCATACCTCTATGATATTGTTGTTGTGTGTGTATGATGTGAAAGGCACTTTGTGGTAAGTGCTTTTACACTCTGAGCCATCTTGCCTTCTCTCACGTTTCCCTTTTTAATACAGTAGCTGGAGCACTGGGCATCAGTGTCGGTATCTCCTGGGAAAATCTCTAAGATAACATACAGGATCTTACGTGTCACATTGTTTTCTGTGAGACTTAGATGCGCTTACCAAAGTGGAGAAGGCGCAGGCCCAGGACTCCAATTTGAAGAGCAATTTTAACTTACAGGTGAGGCCTGAGTCATTCTGCAAGCTGATGTCTGAAACTCTTCGAGAGTGTTTGAACTTAACTCAGTTTGCCACACCCCTCACTCATCAAGGCAGGCTCATAAATCAGGAGACGCCACATGGCGTTTACCTGTAGGGCAAGGTGACAGTGCCACCTACCAGGTGTTCTTCATTAAAGAAATGGCACGTTGTCTCTTGTGGCCCCAAGAGCATGTGTACAGAGAGTCTGTTTGAGCCATGGGTCTGGTAGAAGCTACAGAAAAGTCAGGATTCCTTCTGGAACTTTCCATGTAGAAGCCTTTCTTAAACCCTGTGTTGTCAACAGTAGTGGCACCGGGGAAGAAAACAGCAATATTGGACTTTATGAGAGATTGAGGTAGAAAGGTTTGCTGGTTAAAGAGAATGACTTCACTATTACAAAGTTCTATAGAAAACATGTCTGAGAAGAGAGTCAAAACTTCTGCTCCTAAGTAGGCAGTTTTTAATCAAGATTGAGTCCAAAGAAACAACAATACTGTCCTATACACCTAGCATTTCTTGTGAATGTTGGGAATTCTGGAGAATGACAAAAGAACTCAGAAATATTTCAAACAAAACTGGTTAGATCACTACTTGGAGCCTCGTAATCTCATGTCCAATAATTGGCCTCAAAAGTTCTCTGGTGCCTTCTCATGTGCCACAAGCACTAGAGCAGAGGGATAGAGTCTTTAGTAAGATGACCATAAAGGTGACTATTTGAGAGAGAGAGAGAGAGAGAGAGAGAGAGAGAGAGAGAGAGAGAGAGAGAGAGAGAGAGTGTGTGTGTGTATGGAGGTGTGCCTATGGAAAGTCAGTTCTCTTCTATGGTATTGATCCATGCATGGTCCCTCTTGTTTATGCCATTGGGATTATGGATATGTGTTACTGCATCCAGTTTTTATTTATTTTTATTTTTTATTATTCTTTTTAATGTAAGTTCTGGGGGTTGAACTCAGGACCGCAGGCTTGCAAAGTGATCCCATTTCACTGGTCCATGCTTGGAGACTTTTTTTTTTTTGTCATGGTAGTGGTCTTTTTTATTTTATTTTGTTTTTTTGTTGTTGTTGTTTTTATATTTATTTTTATTTTATATATTTTGCCTGCATGTATCATGTGTATTCAGTACCCACAGAGGCCAGACAAGGGCATCAAATCCCTTGAAACAAAAGTTACAGATACAAACTATACTGTGGGCGCTGGAGATCAAACCTATATCCTTTGGAAGAACAGCCAGTGTTCTTTCTCTTTTCTTTTCTTTTTTTTTTTTTTTTTTGGTTTTTCAAGACAGGGTTTCTCTGTGTAGCTTTGGAGCCTGGCCTGGAGCTACCTCTGTAGACCAGGCTGGTCTTGAATTCACAGAGGTACACCTGCCTCTACCTCCTGATTGTTGGGATTAAAGGTGTGTGCCTCCATCACCTGACCAGCCAGTGCTCTTATACCCACTACCACCACTGAGCCATCTCTCCAGCCCCACCCCAGAATTTTTTATGCATATGCCTTTCCTTTAGCAAGCCTATTTAATTCTGGGGGAGAGATGTTGAATATATATATGCCAAGGTGTATGTGTGTACATGAATATTCATTAAAACCTTATTTGTTTATCATTGAGAAAGTGGTAAATAACTCATGATAGAGCTAAAATATTGCCTGATTCTATATATACTTGCCTAAAAGAAAAAAAAAGAAATCACTAAGAAAATCTATGCTGTTGTGCTAGAAAGGTCTCATGTAACCCAGGCTAGTCTTGAAGTTCTAATCTACCATCTCCTATTTCAGTTTTTTAAAAGACAGAACTTTACTTGTATATGCACGATTGAATTTGTTTATAAAACGTGACAGTTTTGTAGTAACCTCTAAAATCACTCAGGTTATCACCATAAAATATGTAGCCCAGGGACACTGCAGAGGTGGCTCAGTGATTAAGAGCAATGCATGCTTTTTCAAAGGACCTAAGTTTGGTTTCCAGCACCCACATCACAACCACAATTAACACTATTTCCAGGGTATCCAGTGCTCTCTTGTGGCCTCCAAGGGCACCTACATGTACACAGTATACCTGGTGTACAAACACACATAAATAAAAATTAATCTTTTTAAATTAGATTATTATTATTAAATAATAATATTTAATAATATTATTAATAATATTAATATTGCATGCCTTTAATCGCAGTACTGGGGAGGCAGAGGCAGGCAGATCTCTCTGAGTTCAAGGCCAGCCTGGTCTACAGAGCAAGTTCCAGGATAGTCAAGGCTACACAGCAAAACCCTGTCTTGGAGTGGGTGGTACTTACCTGCTGGTACCTTAGCATAATTATTTAAAGCATTAGTACCAAATTTACCAGCATTCTATATTCTTCCCCATTAGGCACTTAAAGGAGAAAGAAAAACAAATGTTACTAAGAATGTCCTAAATTCAGAAATTTAGGTCATAACGCATACTTAACATGCACAAGCCTGGATTCCATTCCTGGCACTGCAAGAAGTAGTATGGTGGCAGATGACTGCAATCCTACCCCTGGGGAGATGCAAGTCAGGACCAGAAGTTAAGGCCGACCTCTGCTCAAGAGTTCAAGTCCATTCTGGAATACGTATTCTCTGTCTGTCTGTCTGTCTGTCTGTCTGTCTGTCTGTCTGTCTGTCTCTCTCTCTCTCTCTCTCTCTCTCTCTCTCTCTCTCTCTCTCTCTCTCTGTGTGTGTGTGTGTGTGTGTGTGTAACCAGGAGTGGTAGTGCATGCCTTTAATCCTAGCACTCAGGAGGCAGAGGCAGGCAGATCTCTGTGAAGCCAGCGTGGTCTACAAAGAGAGTTCCAGGATAACCAGAACTGTTACACAGTTACACAGAGAAACCACATCTAGAAAAACAAAACAAAGGAAAAGGAACATTTGTTCAAAGAAGATACATACATGGCTTAGAAGCATTAAAAAAGCTTCATCATCAAAATCATGGAAATTAAAATTAAAAACCACAATAATATATTATTTAAGCTCACTAGCAATAACAAGAAAGACAGATAATAGCTAGTCTATCACTGAGGGAAGTCAGTGCTGTGACTGAAAGTGGGAACCTGGAGGCAAAAGCAAGACCTGAAACAGATCACAGAGGAGTGTACTGCTTACTGGTTTGCTCCTCCTGGCCTACTCAGCTTGCTTTCTCATACATCAACAGGGCTGCCCAGGAATGGCACCATTCACGGTGACATCAGTCATTAATCAAGACAATACTCTCACAGACTTGCCTACAGTCCAATCTTTTTTTTTTTTAAAAAAAAAAAGTATGTTTTGTTTTTTTAAGATTTTTTTTATTATGTGTACAGGGTTCTTCCTGCATGTATGCTGCAGGCCAGAAGAGGGCACCAGATCTCATTGTAGATGGTTGTGAGCCACCATATGGGTGCTGGGAATTGAACTCAGGACCTCTGGAAGAATAGTCAGTGCTCTCTCCAGCACCCCCTACAGTTCAATCTTATGGAGGCATTTGCTCAATTAAGATTCCCTCTTCTAACTCTGATGGTGTGGTGGTGCATATCTTTAATCCCAGCACTTGGGAGGCAGAGTCAGGTGAACCTCTGAGTTCGAGGCCAGCCTGGTCTATAGAGTCAGTTCAAGGACAGTCAGGGCTACCCAAAGACACCCTGCCTAATATATATATTAGTAATATACATATATACTAATATATATATATATTCCCTCTTCCCAGATATGTCTTAAGTTTGTATCAAATTGACAAAACTTAACCAGTATATACAAGTACACTCTCAGATCCTTTTGCAAAGAAAAAGATCTCAAGTATTAAGAAGTATGAGGCACTGGACAAAAGTACAGAAAAACACAAAACTTAGTATTTAAAACCTCTAAGGAAATAAGAACCATAGAAGAGGCCAGGAATTCACATGGTAACCCTGGATTTTAATGCCCACAAAAGTTTGAGAATGATTCTTCCACAGGTTCAGACTGGAGACAAGGGGTCTTAAATGGTTGATATGAAGGATTTCCTTGGACCTCAGGAGGCCCTAATAACTCTATATACAGCATAGGTCTTTCATCTAAAGATTTCAAACAGTGTTATAGGCATTAATTAATTTTTTTCCAGCACACAGGACTAAAAATCCATGCTCTTGGCCCTGTTTTATTGACAGAAAATGGTAGCTTATGTCTAAGATCATTTGGCCTGATTTGAATGGCTAAATATGATGTGGGGAGTGGAGGAAGTCCTAAGTGTGTGAAGTACTAAGTGAGTGTGTGTTGTTGACATAGACAGCCTCAGACTCAGAGGGAAATGGCAAAGCCTTCTACCTGTCGTCCTGGGGTGAGGCTCAGAGAAATGGCAAAGCCTTCCTAGTGGGTTCACTGTAGCTTTTTCCTCCCAGATATTTTATGGCCTGAAGACTGTTCCCCTACAGAGATTGCTGCTATGGAGATTAGTTAAACCCTTAATCCATGAACATTTGCCTCCTTATCTTCTTGTTTATCTGTATGTAGTAACCCTGCCTCCACATTCAACTCTGTATAATAAACACACTGAGCTTCTGAGATGCTGCAGTTTCTCCATCAGGAAGCCCAGTCCACACAAACCCATCTTTTCTTGTGTTCTGTGTCTGTCTGTCTTTTCTTCATTCCCTAGCTGCCCCTAATCAGACTGGTTCATTCCTAGAGCTGTGCAGTATAAAGCCAACACTGACCTCAAATATCTCCCCTAAAAGTGGTTGTGTGTACACATGTGTGTACAAACACCTTAGTACATGCATTGTGGGTTTTTTGTTTTTGTTTGTTTGTTTGTTTTTGAGAAAGAGAACACTATACTCTTCACTGGCCTTGAACTACCAGTCTTCAGAGTCCAGAGTGCTCACTGTGGAACCTACATTCGTACCAGTCTTCAACTGAGAGTTTGAGACCACTTTAGGCTGTAACAATGTGACCTTGTCTTTTTTTTTTTTTTCCCCTTGGCAAGGTTTCTCTGTGTAATAGCCCTGGCTGTCTTGAAACTTGCTTTGTAGACCAAGCAAGCTCGCCTCAAACTCAGAGATCCCCTTGCCTCTGCCTCCTCAGTGCTGAGATTAAAGACATGCGCCACCACACCCAGCTTGTATGCATG
>JAQHUG010000276.1:2274009-2301203 GCA_028555095.1 Dicrostonyx torquatus | reverse complement strand
GATGCCACAACATGAATGTGAGTATCAAAGGATTTGAGTCTCTCATTTTACCATGTGGGTCCAGTGGATTAAATTTGGGTGTGGCAAGCATCTTGCTAGCCATTTTGAGGGCTTTGTTTGGTTGGTTGGTTTGGCTTTTGTATTGTTTGTTGATTTTATATTTATTTTGGGAGTTTTTTGTTTTGTTTTGAGACAGGATCTCTCTGTATAGTCATTCTGTCCTGGAGCTTACTACGTAAACCAGGCTGGCCTTGGGCTCACAGAAATCCTCCTGCCTCTGCCTTCCAAGTGCTGGGATAAAAGGCTTACACCACCACACCAGCAAAGATAAACCTCTTTATCACCTGCACCCTTGGGGGAAGCCACATTCATCCCTGTGACAGTTTTCCATATCTTAATTGGGAATTATCTACCCAACCAACCATCTTTGTTTCCATGAAAGAAAGCTGAGACTCAGGCAAGGCCCTTCATCAAGTACCCAAGAATTCTATGACATCATCAGGATGAGAACCAGGTCTTTGAACTCCTGGGGTGCCCATTTAGGTCTGCTCCTACACACAACATGCCTTCCCCTGGCCCTGTCTAGGAGACCAGAGGCTGACCTGGCTTCCTAGGCAGCTCCTTCACCAATATGTCCAACTCTAGCACCCAGACTCAGAGGTTGAAATGAGATCTAGAGAGGAGGTTGTGAGGGGAGAGCTGTTTGAAACAGGGTCTTTATACAGCCCAAGCTAGCCTTAAATGTACTATGTAGTTGAACTCAGAATTCTGCCACTGCCTTCTGAGTTCTGGAATTACAGATGTGTACCTATGACCCAGTTTAAAATGTCTTACTTTTAACCTAAAGGTGTTCTCTTCGTTGCTACTCTCTTTAAGAAGGGCAGGAGTGTCTGGGGAATCATATGTTCTCTAAGCAAGAGCTCTACCATCTAATCGCCATCTCCTTCATTGTTATTAGTTGCTCTTCTTTGGTTTTGGTATTTTGAGGCCGTCTTCTTGTTATGTAGCCAAGGTTAGCCATGAACCTACCCTATGACCTAGGCTTACTTCAAACTTGTAATCCTCCCACTTCAGCATCTCCAGTGCTGGGATTTTAGGCATACATTAACACACCTGACTCATTATTCTTTCTTTAAAATTATCCACAAAGAATTTTTCAAGATTTACTTTATTTTATGTGCATTTTGCCTGCATGTATTTAAGGCACTTTGTGCATGCCTGGTGCTCAAGAAGGTTGGAAGAGGTGCTGGATTCCCAGGAACTGGCGTTAGAATGGTTATAAGTCACCATATGGAAGCTGGTCATCCTACTCAGGTCCTCTGGGAGAGCTGCAAGTACTCTTAATGGCTGAGCCATCTCTCCAATCCCTAAAAAACATATTCTTTAAATTTAAATATTCTTCAGTTTATATACAAATGATGGGTTAATATAGCGTTTTCATACTCTTAACCATTCTTTAATTCCACTTCTAGGTATTTATACTACAGAAATTCTTGTACTTGCAGAAGACATTTTGTATACTCTTTCTTATTTTTTTCAACTTATAAAATTATTTGTCATATGCAGATATGGTGGTTTGAACAAGAATAGCCCATGGGCTCATGTATTTGAATGCTTGGTCCCCAGTTGGTGGAGCTGTTTGGGAAGGATTAGGAGATGTGGCTTTATTGGAGCTGGTGTGTCACTGGAGGTGGCCCTTGAGGTTTCAAAACACTGGGCCACTTCTGAATCTCTTTTTCTCTACCCTGTGCTTGTGAAAGATGTGAGCTCTCAGCAACTGTTCCAGTGCCATGCCTGCCTGCTGACATGCTCCCCACTGTGACAGTCAGCAACTCTGAAACTGGAAGCCCCAAATTAAATTTTTCTTTCATAATTTGCTCTGGTCATGGTATTTTATCACAGCAATAGAAAAGCAACTAAGACAATAGATAACAAAAAAAAAATGAGATAGAGCCGGGCGGTGGTGGCGCACGCCTTTAATCCCAGCACTCGGGAGGCAGAGGCAGGTGGATCTCTGTGAGTTCGAGGCCAGCCTGGTCTACAAGAGCTAGTTCCAGGACAGGCTCCAAAGCCACAGAGAAACCCTGTCTCGAAAAACCAAAAAAAAAAAAGAGAGAGCGAGAGAGAGAGATAGGTAGATACGTATATGGAGAAACTATCCAGTGGATATTAAGTAACAGGTATGCTGTAAAATGCCGTAGGATGATTCACTCTAATAAACATATTGTTCAGCTGGGCAGTGGTGGCACATGCCTTGAATCCCAGCACTCAGGAGGTAGAGGCAAGCAGTTCTCTGAGTATGAGGCCAACTTGGTCTGCAGAGTGAGTTCCAGGACAACCAAGGCTACACAGAGAAACCCTGTCTTGAAAAATGAAAAACAAAACAAAAAATTAACATATTAGTTATTAAAATAAATCTTTTTGTTTTTCACTTCTGGTTTTCACTTCTCTTTGTGTTTTCAAGACAAGGTTTCTCTGTGTACCGGCCCTGGATGCCTAGAATTCACTCTGGCCAGCCTGGTCTACAGAGTAGGCTAGCAGGGCCACACAGAGAAACCCTGTCTCAAAACAATAAATAAATAAATAAATAAATAAATAAAAAGGACTTGTGTTCAGGTGCATTTACTATGTAAAGACTGAGTGACTGGAGCCTGCGTTGGTTCTTCTGGCTTGTCTGTCGTCCCTAAACAGCGACAAACCAGCGGCTTCTGCTGCTCCCCACCCCAGGCCCCAGCTCCAAAGGTAACCTAGTCTTTGCCTGCTGCCTTTCAATCCTGCATCACTATTTCAGATCCCCAGCCAACAACATCTGGCTGTGAAGTCAGAGGCCACCAGTGCTCTGCCTTTCTGAATAAACACCTGTGAACTGAGAGAAGACAGTGGTCCCAAAGCAGGTGCACAGGGACATAGCAGGGCAAGAAACAAGGATATGGAAAGCCTGGGCGATGTCGTTCTGACTTAGCCAGTGAATTGTCCTTTCGCTGTTTATCCTCTCCCACACACGCCCCCAAACATGCAGAAACAGACATGGTGGCACACATTTGTAAACTCAGCACTCAGGATATAGCAGAAGGGTCACAAGTTAGAGGACAGCCTAGGTTATATAGTAATACCCTCTCAATTAAAAAAGAAAAAGTCCATTTCAAGTGATGGAGGTTCTTCGACAGGTAGAGATAGGGAGAGGTGTCCTGTCATCCATAAGGAAAGTTCAGTTTCTCGGCTCATGCACATGGCGTGGCTTCTGCGTAGGATATTTTCCCTCCATCTTATCCTGGCTCACTTATAGTCATTCTTCAGATTTCAAATGATGGGCTACTTTCGGCTAGAAACCTTTTCTTCCTCCTACCCCTCCTCCATGCAAGGGTTCTCTGCTCTCGTGGCTTATGCTTCTTTCCTTATTCAGCACTCCCCCACTAAAAGTTGCCCATGCTGCTGGGCGGTGGTGGCACCTGGGAGGCAGAGGCAATGAATCTCTGTGAGTTCAAGGTCAGCCTGGTCTACAGAGTGAGTTCTAGGACAGGCTCCAAAGCTACACAAAGAAACCCTGTCTTGAAAAAAAAACAAAACAACAACAACAAAAGTTGTCCATGTTTTTGTCTCTGCCACTCCAGTTTAAGTTTTCTAAGATCAGGGACTATGATTGTTTTGTCTATTCTATATTGATATAAATCAGAAGTGCTACATGGGTGAATAAAATCAAAAGCTAGAGAGCAAGGGCTCCACTTGTCTGGAGGAAACACGGTTCTTACCAGCCCTCAGGAGGCTCCTGGGCAAAGAAAGGCATAGCCTTTATTCTTCCCTCCTCCCTCCCAGTCTTCTCTCCTGGGCATCTCAATCCTTCCTCCTCTCTGCATCTCCCATTCCTGGTATCTGTTTGGAATAACCTTGAACTCCCTCTACTGGCAAAAATTCAGAACTGCCCCTGGGAATTCTTTCCTCTGGGGAAGTTCCCTCTACTTCCTCCACAATTCCAGAGTTCCCCGGGGATCGGAATATGAGTAGAAAGCAAGGATATCCATCCAGCAAACAGGAGGTTCCAAGGTCTGATCCCACACCTTCCTCCCTCAACACCAGGAGTACTTAGTCCCACACCCTCACCTGTGTCTGTTTCCTGGAGTCTCCACACTCTGACTCCAACTAATTCACAGAGATGTTGATTTCTGGAGTCTTTGGCTGATACATCAATTCTGACTGTGGGGGAAAATTCAAAGACAGTTTGGGAACAGACAAAAAGAAAAAGAAAAAACCCTAAATAAGGGGCTCAGGAACTAGATAGGAATTCACATTCAAAACAAAACAAAGATCAGGGTTGAGAAGATAGCTCACGGAGCTGTATGCCTTTCTCTCTCTACCTCCATGGGCTCATAAACCAGAACTGCCTGTGGGGAAGATTTCCCTAAGCCCTTCACTCTGCCTGTATTATTACAGAGACAAAGGGACCGACTGTGTTGAGGTCTTCAGGTTGAATGAGATACCAGACTTTAGAGACAGCTCTGACAACAGTCTCTCAACTCCTCCCCATTTCTCTTAGAAGGACTCAGCCTGGAGCTTACATCTTCATTGCGATCTCTACTGAACAAGTGCTCTGGCTCCAGTCCACTCTCAGGGATGTTCTTCTCCTCCTCTGGCATGAGCTCATCCAGCCAGAGGAGTTCCAGTGGGGAAAAGACCCACTCCAGAGCTTTTCTGACTCCCACGAGGCCCAGTAACTGTAGAAACAGAAACAAGCCCCAGGGCTCTCAGCAACAGCCACTGGGACTAGCAGTCATGCTTCCTATTATTTCACTGAGTGAAATAATAACACAGTTCTATAAAGTAGAGCCTTTTTGTTTGTTTGATATTGCTTTGTTTTTGAGACTAAGTTTTATGTAGCTCAGGCTGGCCTTGAATTTGCTGTAGCTAAGGATGCCTTGACTCAGCCTCTCAAGCGTTAGTGTTGGGATCATGAGTGTGCATCACCCACCATCATGCTTAGCTTTTTTTCTTTTCTTTTCTTTTTTTTTTTTTTTGACACATTTTCTCACTATGTAGCTCTGGTAGCTCTGACTGGCTTGGAACTTGCTACGTAGACTTGGCTGGCCTTGAATTTGCAGTGATCCCCCTGCCTCTGCCTCCTGAGAATTACAATTGTTCACCACCACATCCACTTTCATTTTGTTTTGATTTTTTTTAAGATAGGATCTCACTTTGATCAGCCTCAGCGTCCCAAGTACTGGGTTACAAGCAAAAACCACTATACCGAGTTTGTAGTTTACTCCCACTATACATAAAAGGCAACTGAAGCCCCAACAGAGATTAGTGACATCCCTGAGGTCACATGTCTTGTACGTGGTAACCAGACTGATCCTATTGCAAAGCCCATGGCTCTTAACTTCCTCTTCTGTGCCTCACTGAGTAACAAAAGTGTCAGCATTGCCCTTCCAGGAGCTCAGTTATTTGCAGGGGCAGGGGTTGTAGACAAGACCAAATTAGTTAGGAAAGTTGGTGAATCAAGAATCCTAGGACTAGTTCATCTATAAGTATCCCCCAGCCATTTTCTTGGTCTTAAGATTTCCAACCAGAAAGAGCCAGGGAAAGTAAGAGAGGAGTATTTTTCAGCCACCCTCCAAGCTCAGAGTCTCTCAGAACTCCAGGTTACCATAATTGGGAAGATAATGGCTGCAGGGGTAGACTTGATAATCCAAAGCAGACCCAGGCAGGCAAGCTGGATGGCCGTGAACAGGTGGACTCTGCTCAGAGGTACATGACGCAAGAGCAGCATGTCTGGCTGATGTTTTGTTGGCATCAATAATAGCTGCACTCTCTTCATGAACTGGGAGAATGAGAGGAAAAGAAGGCAGGATTGATTTGGAGGGTGCCACTGTTAGCTACAAGCCCTCCAAGGGGAAGGGAAGAAGGCTCCCTTGGCCTCTCCATCTAGAGCATGGCAACAGAGTGCCTATGTCCAGGAGAAGGGGGATAATGGACATGACGGAGATTGGCAAATGTGGGGAGGAGGAGTGAGGTTGCTAGGTGATTGTAATGAGCTCACCTGAATGCTGCTGAGTGCTGCTACCCCCATGTACAGGAAGATGCCATAGAGCACAGGCATTGGGATGAACTAGTAGAAGTAGAGAGATAGCAAAGGAGCTTTTTACCTTCCAGCCTCCCAGGTGCCCCACCTTAGGTCTTCAGACTGGAGCCTGCCAGGCCTTTCTTTTTCTTTCACATCCCGCATACCTGATTCATTGAGTCTTTTCATGCCAATCATGTGAGGTAGATTGTTATTATTGTCTGCACTTACTGATGAGGAACTAGAGAGACAAAGTGACCTGCCCATACGTCTCCTCTCCTAACTCTCCTCTCCAATCTTTTTATTCCATCCAGTATTGCTGCCCTAGGACTCTACATCCTCCTGCCCTGGCCTCCTGAATGCTGGGATCACATTGTACCACCATATCCAGGCTCCTCTTGTCTTACCATCACATGCCTCTGCTCTCCATGCTCCCATATCCTTCCACTTTCCATCCATATGCTGGCGTTTGCTCCTTACCCTTTCAAGATCTTTTCCTTTGCTATTCTTTCCTCCTAAAACGTTCCTTATGCCCAGGAATGGTGACACACACCTGTGATCCAGCACTTGGGAGGCAGAGGCAGGAAAATGTACATAAATTCAAATCCACCTTGGTCTATGTAGCAAGTTCCAGGATAGGCAGGGCTACACAGTGAAACCCTGTCTCAACCAACCAATCAATCAAATACTCCTCCCTTGGACTTTATATCCACTCATGCTTCATCTCATTTCACTCTGGAAGTTAGTCTTCTCTAACTACTCAATCTGATGTACCCCTGGAACTGTTTGTAAAACTTTAAAATATTTAAAGTTACTACTATTATTACATGTGTTCCACAGCTTGCGTGTGGAGGTCAAAGATCGACTTGTGGAGGTGGGTTTCTCCTTCCACCATAGTTTCTAGGGACTGCGCTCAGGTCAGTCATTAGTCTTGCATGGCAGATACTTTTGCCCACTGAACCATCCTTCCAGGCCTGCCCTAGCACTCTTAATCACCTTATCCATTTTCATTTTTTTCACAGAAGTTATCGTCTGAAGTCATCCTATTGCTTTAACTTTTAAAGATCTGTCTTCTATCACCAGACTCCAAGGAGGATGGAGACATATGTTATCTCCCCTGTATACCTCACCTCCAGTTCCTGGAACAGTGGCTGGTATACCATTTATGAGAGTCAACCTACTTAGCAAGTGGTTAATCCAGTCCATCTGGCTCTCCTACTTACTGCAGTACTCTTACCCAGCCTCCATGACCTTGGCCTTGCCTAACCTCCTGCTCTTGTCTTCCTGCCAGTAACTCTTGTCTGACATTTCCACATCCTCCTTGACTACTTTGCTACTTGGTTTATTGACCTTTTCTTCTATAGCTAGTTATATAGGGTATGTGTGCATGTGAAGTTTCTGGTAAAGTTTGGTTCCATATTCCTTTTCAGTATTATTCCACTCCTCTCTTAGGTACCAAGCACACTAGGGTACCCAGCAGAAGTTTCATAAGCCTTGAGAAAGAGAAAATGGTTTTTTGCTTTGAAGTTTCTCTGGTATATGAATACACACATAATTGGGAGACTGGAACAAGGACAGTTCTAAAACCCTGGGGATGATGGCATGCCCTATCCCACTCCACAGAACAGAAATCCTACTGGCCAAGAAATTAGGTACAGTTTTTAAATCTTTATTTTTTTAGATAAGGTCTCATGTAGACCAAGATGGTCTCAAACCTACTATATAAGTGAGACCAGCCTTGAACTTGAACACCTGACCCTTTACCATCTAAGTGCTTGAATAAAAGTATGCGACCACCACACCTGGTCTATTTTGGTTTCTTTTGTTGTTATTGTTATTATATTCTCTCTCTCTCTCTCTCTCTCTCTCTCTCTCTCTTTCTCTCTGTGTGTGTGTGTGTGTGTGTGTGTGTGTGTGTGTGTGTATACACAAGCATAGAGCTCAGAGAACTTGTTGGGATCTTCTTGGCTTACATCTTGTAGACCTAGGCCAATATCAGATTCAGGCCTTCAGGCTTGTTAGCTAATAATACCTTTACTCATTGAGCCATCTCAACACCACCACTACTTTTTTGTTTCTTTTGAGACAGGGTCTCACATTATAGCCCAAGCTGGTCTACAACTTATTGCATATGCAGACTTTCCTCAAAATTGAAGCAAGCCTCCTGCCTCAACCTCCTGGCTCTGAGATTATAGGTATAATCCACCATGCTCTGGAAGTCTGGTTTTTTAACTGAGAAATTGGTGGGCAGTTACAAGTTATTTTACATCTTTAACCTCAAGATTTCTCATTTGTAGAGTATGTGTATCTCTCAGGGCTAGTTAGCATAAAGATTATCGAAACCATGTGAGAAGAAAATGCAGTTCCTAAAACACTGAAATATTCAAGCAGAGTCAGTTCTATTGTTATTGCTGCACTAGCCCTGATCCTGGCCAAACATGTACCTTGAGCACTGGTGCCAGGAAGATGGAGACGCCTGTAAGGATGAACACCACCAAACCCGTCAGCCTCTGCTCCCTGTGGGGAGAAGGAAGAAGTGGCTGGGTCTAAGTGTCCTCCTGGAGGATCCAGGCCTAGTACAGGCCTGGCATCCAGAGAGGAGAGGAGGGATTCCCTCCATAGGTCACCTGGCAAAGGCCCCTTGCCTGCTGTCAGAACTGAAAGGAAAGGCAAAGCACTCCAGCATGAGGCACTGGGCCTCTCATCTGTCAGGTTCATTGTTCTGTTTTGTTTGGGTTTAAAAAAAATGTTCTATTACATTTTATTTATACTGTGTATGTGCATGCATGTACATAAGTATGTGCCTGTCTTGGTGTATATGTGATGGTCAGAGGACAACTTGCAGGACTCAATTCTTTCTTTTACCACCCAGGTCCCAGGATATCATGAGGTGTGACCAGAAGTGTCTTTACCCACCAAACCACCTCAGCAGCCCGTTGTGTCTTTTGTTTGTTTGTTTTAGTGGTTCTAGGAATTGAACTAGGACCTCATATGTACTAGGTGAGCACTACCACTGAATTCCATCCCCAATTCCATAGTTTGTTTTTTTATTTTGGTGGGAAATTAGCAGTTTCCACTGCCATAAAGAGTTGCATTTCATAATTTACAAAGTTAGTCAGTTTCATGCATTTCAGGTAGACTCTGTTTCCAACGGCTACAAAATTGGTTTTGTCATGGATTCTTTTGCAATGTCTGTGGTATGCTTCTACATTGAGTGAGGACTGTTAGGTGGTACCTCACCTTCCACTTTAGCCCTGACTACCTTCACCCTTACATGTATAATGCTCTTCCTTCTGGGGCCGGGATTGTTGTTTGTTTGTTTGGTTGGTTGGTTGGTTGGTTGATTTGGTTTGGTTTGGTTTTTCAAGACAGGATTTCTCTGTGTAGCTCTGACTGTCCTGGAACTCACTCTGTAGACCATGCTAGCCTCAAACTCACAGAGATCTGCTTGCTTCTGCCTCTCAATGCTGGGATTAAAGTTGTGTGCCATGATCACCTATATAATGCTCTTCTTGAGGCCCCTCCCCCATCTCAGAGTGCACCAACTTTCTTAAAGGGCTTAAACTCAGAATTCAAGCTGCCCAAATGATGTGCCACACCCTTCTCACTCCAGCCTACTGATTATATTCTTTACCTGATGCCCAGGAAGTGAGGTGCTTCACCAGGAACACAGGCTTTGCTCTCTCTCCGAAGACTATCCATATGGGCCAGAGAGATGACAGTGGCTGAGACGTACCAGGGCAGCCCAAATGCTGATGTGAGCAGCATCAAAACAGCTACACAGAAGAGGTCCAGGTGGAATCCAGCTCCCTTCTGCAGGAAAAGGGAGTTGATTGGAAGCTAGAAGTGCCATATGGACCTGACTCTGGGTTTCTTTCTCTTGTCTAGGACCTGACCTGGCAGCCTTACCTGCAGTCTATATTCTGCGCGGTTGAGGATAACAGCTGTGATTTGCTGGTCCATGAAGATAAGGATAGACAGCAGCAGAGCAGGCAAGGCAGCTGCTACACTCAGCCACCAGGGGTTAGCTCCAAAAGGAGACACCAGCCAACCACGCCCAGGGAGTGTAGGCTGAGGGGACATTCCATGGACGGGTTGGAAAATGTCTTCCGAGAACACCTCACCTGAACACCCCTACTCCCACCTTGCCACTCTACCTCTTAAATTCTAGGTGGAAGCACTAAAACACACACACACACACACACACACACACACACACACACACACCTCCTTCCATGTATCCCAGTGCCTTAAAAGAGAGCAGAAAGAAGGGACTAATCTGAATGAAGCCAAGGGCTCTGGACTTTGGTTCTCTCTAGAAGAAGAGTTGGTGAATATAACCTGCACACACTGCTTTGTTCTTATTCACAACCTTCCTCCTTAGGTTCACACCCCACCCCACCCCCCATCCAGAATGGGGCAGCTCAGGTTCAGACCTGCCTTGGTCTGGGGCAGAGGTGGAGCAGGGTTAGGTGTGTCTGCGTCTGCTCTGATTATAAGCGTCTGTGGTGGAGAGGGGGCCCAGGTGATTGGTTGGGGTTCTGAACCCTAAAGCCATCCCCATTAGAACCCCCTTGCTGTCCTGCCCTGGCAGGATCTAGGGGGAAAGGTTTCCTATTGTTGAGGCAAAGTCTGGTACTGTACACTATCCTGCCCTACAGAAGGAGCTCCAGCTTTACTGAATCAGAGTTGGCAGTGAGGGGTGTAAGGAAGAGTAGGGTGTATGGAAGTGGGCAAGGCCATGTCCATGGCAGGGAAAAGCCGTAATAGCATTTACTGAGTATGTGATATGTGCCAAGCAGTATAGTAACTATTTACACTATGATATGTAAGTCCAAAAACAGCCTATGGGAGAACAGCTATCAATTATCCCATTTTTATAGACTAAAACTCTCAGGGAAGGTATGGTGATGCATGCCTGTAATCACAGCACATGAAGGGTTAAAAAAGGAGGATCAAGAGTTCAAGGCCAACCTCAGCTGTGTAGGGAATTTGAGGTCAATCCAAACTACAGGGGACTCTGTCTCCAAAAAAAGATGCCTAGAGCTAGCTAGGAAAAGGCAGAAATGGAATTCAAACTCAAGCCTGCTGCCCAGATCCCATCCTCCAACACCTACCCTATAATAATAGCAACTGTATACAGCATTCTTCATTCCTTATGTGTCTGTTGAAATACCTCATTTTATCACTCAACAACTCTGTGAGACCATTATTTTTACTGACTCTATCATGAGTGAAGGAAAGGGCTCAGAGGAAGAGAAGTATGGAATGTATGCATCTTATTACTCCAAAGTTGCTGGCCCCACTATCCACCTCCTCCTCCCCCATCCTCATTCTGTCCAGCTCTCACCTTGAATTCTGTGGGCACCAAGAGCTTCGGTGTGGCTAGGCCCAGAAAAGCATCAAGGCCACAGCCTAGCAGGATGGCCAGGACTGAGGAAAAGTCGCTGAAAACCTTGCGCACCTGGCCATATAGTGGACAGTTTACTCTGGGCCTGCCATCCCATTTCTTTTTTAACCTTTCCCATTTGCAGACAGTATTCAGGGCCAAAACCAGACCTTTCACACAGAAAGGAAAAATGGCACTCACCACAGAGGGGAAGAGGCGGCTACTCTTTACATGCTTCAGGGCCATAGCACAAAGGAAGGACGTAAAGAAGAGGAGAAGGGAGAAGAAAGCAATGTCTGGCACCGTGTGACAGCTGGGACCACGAGGGTAGCCTCCTTGCCGGATGCACTCAGGTGGAGACAGCAAGGATACATTGACCAGGCCTAGGTGCTGCAGAGAGGAGTGGGGAGGTATTGGACAGTGGGCAACAGAGGAAGTGTTCCACTCTCCTGGACCCACCTCAAAGGAAGAGGAACCCACAGAGACATCAGGAACCCAGGATTGGCCATAGGCAAAATTCAAGTAACCAATGAAGCTTTCTTTCCTCTGTGGGTGAAAAGAGCAGAAGAGCTCTAAGTCTTTTTCTTTCTCAGACCTTTCTAGGTGCAGGCACTCACCACGCTTAAGACATCTGTGTCTTTGTGCTTTGTACTTGTCCACTCCGATGCATTTCCTGGGAAGCAGAGAATTGTAGTATAAGCTTCTTTCCTTGAGAAGCTTTTCTCCACAGGATTCTAATTTGTTCTTCCACCTGAACTAGAAAGTTCTTGATTCTGACCATTCTGCTGATTCTGTTGCACTTAAGAGTGTTCTCAAGCTGCTACTCCGTACACTCACCCTCAGATTCCTTACGATCTGTGCCTCTGGTGCTGAGCACAAAACTGAGCCACAACACTTGCTCATCAAACATTGACCAAATGCATGAACTCCCAGATCTGTGTGTACCAGAGCAAGAAGTGGTCTCATTCAGGACTAGTAGAATCAGATACAGATTAGAAAAGATACATTTTTAGCTAGATAGTTGGTGGCTCACGCTTATTCTCTCAGCAGTTGAAGATGGAGGCAGGAGGATCGGGATTCAAGGTCATCATTGGTTACGTAGTCAGTTGGAGACTATACTGGACTACATGAGACCTTGTCTCACCCTGGAGACCCTCCCAACAAAGGACATCTTCCCCCATCCCTGATGGCTACCTTCCATTTGGAGGGATCTATGCAAGTATGACACTCCAAACCCTCCACCTAGTTACCTGCTCTCACTCAGGATGTGATTTATTTGATTGGTGACTTTAGGAAGTGAGATAGGCATGCCTGGTCCTGCCCTTTCCTCTCTTCTCTCAAGAGTAAGCTACCTGGTTGGTGTATTTAGCTCTGCTCCTCTGGTGTAACCAGTCCCCCAACCAGTGCTGCCATTCTTGGATGGGTATGTCTAATTTTGACTTCCCTCTTAGGAAGCCCAGTAGCCCATGTCTAGAAGCCCATACTCTTCTGTCAGGGCTGTCAGAAATAAAGACAGTCCTGGGATTTCCATGGATTTATTTTGTAACTGATCCTGAACCAGAAAGGAAACTTCTGGCTATTGGATAAGTACTCAGCATTTTCCTGAACTTAGTCCATTTCCCACCTCTTTCCTCACCTGGCCAAGGTACCAGTTTCCCTCACCTCCTGGGCCTGGGTATTGACAGAAGCAACCCTGGGCAGGAGATCCTGGCCTTTGGATTGGATAGGCACGAATCAAGTTCAGCATTTTCCCCACGGCATCATAAATGAAGATGAGGCTGATGAGAGCACAGAATCCTTCCTCTGTGAATCGAGTGAAGTAGCGCACCAGCAAGCTGGCCTCTGTAGCCACCAGCACCAGGCAAAACATGGCCACCCAGATGCCCACCCACAGGCGGAAGGGCAGGTAGTCCAGGCTGTGATCTCTGTGGGAGTGAGGACAGTCAGGGCTGACTGTTCCCCCACTTAACCCAGGGCAGAGAAAGCCCTCACCCTCTCCTCTTCACCCACCAACGGGTTAGAAAGGTGAGAGAGGTCTCCTACCTGCTAAAAGAAAAGAGCAGACGCTCAAACACCAGCACTGGTCCCGTGCTGCTAAGGATGGTAAGGGGCTGGCCTGCCATCAGGCAGAAGGCAGCTCCAGCCACCGCTGTGCCCAGGAAACTCTCCAGCACTCCCTGGAAGTGGACATAGCTCTTCATAGGACTCTGCATCCCAACACAGGAGCCCAAGGTCCTGTGGAGTCCCAGCCCCACTCAGTCCCAAGAGGTCAGGCAGGTGGGACACCAGAGTTTATGCCAACCCCATCATACAAACCCACGCACCTGGGCACCTTCAGTGGCATCTCCCAGCAGACCCCCAAAAGTGATGGCGTTCGTTACTGTGGCCAGGTAAATGTAGAACACAGCTGAGAAACACTGGGGGTGTAGGGCGTCCAAGAAATCACTGGGGTACCAGCATGCCTTCCGGCGCACGTCCTGGACAAGACCCCCAAACAGCCTCCCGCCCGTAGGTCGTCAGCGATCCAGATTTCCACGCCCCGCGCCTGCATCCTGCTTTTCTCTGTATCCAGGAGAGCCCCTCCCACATTGCCTGCACATTTTGATCCCTCTGTTACTCTTCCATAGGATCCCAACCCTTGTTCCCATACAGCTCCCCTCACCTGCCCGTCCTTTGTAACTCCGGGCTGGGAGCATGCTGACCATGGTGGTGTCTGTCCCCTGCCTGGGACGCACTCCCACGGGAGAGGCCGGTGACTTCCTGCAGTTCTGAGCAGAGTCTGGGCAGAAAGAGAACCCCAGATGCCCTGACATCTCCAGCCAACCTGAGATTTGACTTCAGAGTACGTGACGCCCCGCCCCCTGGAGGCTACTGTGGTGGCGACTAAGGGCGCCCTCAGATTGTCTGGGAGAAGTTAGATCCAGGTCACAGTCTCACTGTCTGAAATCCAAACTTAGCTGGGGAGCGCGGTAGACCCATAACCAAGGGAAAGATCTGTGTGGAATTAGGACCCCAGGTACCTTTTGTGCTGAGAAGGTAGGCATTTGGGCGGGGGAATCCGGGCTGTCCGGTCCCACCGACCTGGGGGTAGAGTTGTCACCTCTTGTAGAAAGGCATCCAGGGCTGCCAGAAGGTCATGAAGATTATTTGCCCGACGAACTGACCACTGGAATTGCTGCATTTAAGGTCACAGAGTGGACAGTAAATGCATTATTTGGACTCTTAAATGTGTTTGCACTTGTATTTTCTCAAAACCACACTCACACAAGCTACAAGCAGAGAAATTCATAATTCACCCACAAGTGCATACATTTGTTCATTCATTCATTCATTGACTATTGTAATGTGGCTACATTGGTAGCTATGGAAAGATCAGCCCCCATGTTACAAAACACAAAGCCACACTTTGCCTCACTTTCTTTCTTTCTTTTTTGTTTTTGTTTTGTTTTGTTTTTTTGGAGACAAGGTTTCTCTGTGTGGCTTTGGAGCCTATCCTGGCACTAACTCTGTAGACCAGGCTGGCCTCGAACTCACAGAGATCTGCCTGCCTCTGCCTCCCGAGTGCTGGGATTCTACCACCACCCGGTCTCACAGTTATTTCTGATCAGAGTCTATACATATGCTCCACACACACAAGATATGCACACAGAGGAACACCTGCTCCACTCACCGGATCACTGAGGAGGACAGCTGCTGCCCGCCCCATCTCATGGTAGCTCCTTCCCAGGGTAGGAGGACCCAAAAGGAGGCAGAAAAACCTGAAGAAGGAATGGGGCCTCCAAGTTGCTTTCTCATAGGGCAGCACTGCCTGCTAAGAGCAGCCTCTGACACTTAGCTCTGACCTCCCTACCTGCTCAAGTGCACACCAGCTCTGCAGAATGACCCCTGTGTAGCATTTCCTAGATACTCTTAGGGAGCTGGATTCAAAGACCCCACCCTCCTTCTGTGCCCAAGAGCCCTGACTCTCACCTCACCTGCTAGGCAAGATCACCTCTGTAAGAGGTTCCAGCACCACTGGATTCCGCAGTCTTACGAAGGCCCCTAGTGGCTGAGCCAGGAAGCCCAGCTCTCCTGCCAGCACTGCTGCTGCCTCAGCTCCCGGAGGCAGCTTCTGTTTCAAGGGGTTCTGGTGCTGGATGGCAGAGTGTGAGAGATTATTTAGGGAGGGAGATGCTGGCAGAAACTCAACTAAGAAGCCTGGTAGAGAGTGGATCTCTTATTTCCTGATCTCCCAGCCTTGCCCAAGGAAGGGCCACAAACCTTCAGGGGGGTGTCCTCATCAATAGAAGCATTTCTGAAAGCATTGGACCCTGCAAAACAGGAACACATGGTGGTTAGGAGCACAAGTTTTAGGGACAGGCCTATTTGGGGATAGCTGTAATACAAGCCTCCCCAGTAACTGTCTTTTTTTTAATATTTATTTATTTATTTATTATATATACAATATTCTGTCTGTATATATGCCTGCAGGCCAGAAGAGGGCACCAGACCTCATTACAGATGGTTGTGAGCCACCATGTGGTTGCTGGGAATTAAACTCAGGACCTTTGGAAGAGCAGCCTGTGCTCTTAACCTCTGAGCCATCTCTCCAGCCCCCGGTAACTGTCTTCAGAAGACAGTGCGTGCAAAGCTCCTGGCACAGTAGCTGCCATGGATACCCCTTTGGAGAGCCCTGACTGTTATGGCCCGGGTACTCCTACTCTTCCACCTTTACCATTACCTGGTTTCCTTTTGCCCATAAATCTTGGCCTGAGGATTGAGCCAAGCCGAGGCCACTCCTGGCTCAAGAAACATAGAAGATACCTGGGCTGCTCCTATCCCAGAGTCTTGATCCTAGGCCAAAGAGGCATCTCTCACCTCTGCAGGGCCTGCCTGGGGTCTGAATATGGTGCTGGGGTCTCTGCAGCAGCAAGGCTTGGAGCTGTCCTCTCAGTTCCGGGCTCAGTGACTCCCCACTGATCACCTGCTCTGCAGAACAGGCATGAAGTTCAAACCCCCCCCCCCAGAGCTCTCTATCTTACCCCTTGCTCCCTTCCCTGCTTCTTGTTCCTTGAGTCTTTCCTTCTAGAGTCTCAGGAAATGCAAGGGCTGCTGAACCACCCCCCTCCCACATTGTTCTGAGACAAGGTCTCACTACATAAACTGGGCTGCCCAATTTTCAGTGGTCCTCCTATCTTCTGCTGCCAAGTGCCCAGACTGCAGGCATGTGTTACCGCCCTCCGCTGCCTTTCCATCACTATCTCTGTGATAGAAACAGCAGTCCCTAGGGTAGGATAGGGGTGGAATAGGCTCTGGAAGATTCTAAGACTTAGGGGGAAATTCCCGGGGAATAGAATGTCTCCCAAGCCTACCCACAAGCTCCAGGAGGTTCTGAGCTTGACAGTCCAGCAGTACAATACCCTCAGCCAAGAGGCTTCGAAGTTTCTGGAGGCTGGGTAATTCCAGGGTAGGCACATGAGGGGCACTCCACCGGCCCGCACCTACTTCTAGCTTTTCTTCAAACAGCACCCACCTGTGATAAAGGGATAGCCAGTGTTATCAGTAGACTCTCTCCCACGTCTAGGACATAGGTGGGGCAGTGTGGCTGCCTTTGACCCAGTTGTGCAGAGTGTCTCTTTCCCTGAGCAGTCAGTCACCCTTCACTGGATCTCAGAGAACTCAGAACCATATTGTAGAGGAATCTGAGTCTTGCGGAAAGAATATGAGGAGAAAATCCTACTTTGCAGTGGGAAGGATGCTGTAGAACTAACCAGGTTCCACTCACCTGCCTGTCTCTCTCCACTCCAGAGCCTGGGGCCAGCCCAACAGCTCATTTAGTTGAATGAAGAGCAGAGGATCCTTGGATATCCCCGCTTCCCCATTGTCTGTGTCTGAGGGACCACCAAGGCTGGGACCAGGGCCAAGGCCACTGTCCAGTTCCTCAGCAAGAACATTTTCATGAGCACTAGAATGTTCAAAATCCTCTTGCCCTGGCAGCTTCATCTTGAGGAGGCTTGCACAAAACCTTGGGTGCTGTGCTGTGCTGGGGCCCTCTGACTGGCTGCATTTATACTGTACCCCTTACCACAGCACAGCACAAGCAAAGCAAAACCTGTTGGCTCCAGAAAATACCAGTCATCTCCCCCTCTGCTTGTTTTCTGACCCCTGCTGTCCTAAGTGTTTGTAAGACTGACCTAGCCATTCCCAGACCTTTTGGAAACGCCCAACCTGTGCATCAGGTCTGACCTCACTGTATTTTGTGTAAATAAATATGAGTAACTGATACCCAGCCCAGATTCTGTTGCCCCTGGCCATCCTGTATCAAATATTGACACTACAAATCCAGGACTGTTTAGGTGTCAACAATATAGCGTAGGGGCCACAGACACACATTTGGCCAAAGAAGGAACTAATAAATAACCAGGTTTGTGGAATCTAGGCAGGGCAAGTGAGACAGAAGATAGAGGGCTCTTAAATGGGCTGACTTTGGAAAGTGTAGACAGGTCATGGAGAATACAATTCCTGTATCTTGAATTTTTATCCAATGTTTGGAAACCCAATTTAGATATGTGCCCCTTTAACTCAGACCATTGCTGAAGGTGGTAGAGGAGTGTGTATGTGTGTATGAGTTCTGGAACCAAAGTTACAAAAAACAATGTGTTCCTTTATCAAATTCTATTGATGCTACCTTCCAAATGTACCCAGAGTCCAACCACATTCCCCAGCTCCAGCACTGAATTATTTCAGTAACCCAGTAGCCTTTTGCAATAATCTCTTTGGCTTTGGCTCTTCCTCACTTCCCAAGGTCCATCTTCCATACAGCAGCAGTAAGGAGTTTGTTTCTTTGTTTGTTTGAGACAGGGTCTCACTGTTTATCCCTGGCCGGCCTGGAATTTGTTACAGAGACTAAGTTGGTCTTGGACTCTCAGAGATCTGTCTGCCTCTGCCCCCTAACTGTTGGGCTTAAAGGCATGTGCCACTACCCCAAGCTAAGGATTCTTTAAAAAATATTTTTAGGGCTAGAGAGATGACTCAGTGGTTAAGAACATTTGCTTCTCTTCCAGAGGACCCAGGTTTGATTCCCAACACCCACATGGCAGCTCACAACAGTCGGTAACTCCAGTTCCATGGAATATGATACACTCTCTTCTAGTCTTCTCAGGTAAAAGGCACACAGATGATAGACAGAAATATATGGCAAAATACCCCCTAACCCAAGACCTACACTCCCCCTCAAGTCTTTCTAACCTGGACCTGGTGGCACAGGCCTGTAATCCCAGTTGCTTGGGAGGCTGGAGCACTACACAAGGACACACACACACACACACACACACACACACACTAATGAGTTAGGCCTCAAGTTTAACCCTCTTCCGATTTATATATAAGTAAGGGCTCCTTTCTCCAGCTGCAGGCTTACATAATGTACCTTTTTTTAATTTTGGTTTTGGTTTTGGTTTTTTGAGACAAGGTTTCTCTGTGTAACCCTCGTTGTTCTGGAACTCTCGCTGTAGATCAGGCTGGCCTCAAACTCACAGAAATCTGCCTGCCTCTTCCTCCCGAGTGCTGGGATTAAAGGCGTGTGCCACCACTGCTGGCTACATAATGTATTTTTAAAAAGGTCTTCTCCTCCAAGATGAAGTTCTGTGAATAAGAAAAAGGAAGAGATCAGCACATACTCTCCCTGAATAGAAGTCCTGAGTACCTGAGGGGAACGCTGCCTAGGCTGCAGTATTAAGTTGCATCTCTTGCTGCTGCTGGTGACAGCGCCAACCCACCCTCCTGAACACATCTCCATCCTTTTGCCGCCTTCTTTCTAACCTCCTACCCTCCAGCCTCCAGCACCTTTTTTGGGTAATGAAAAGTCTGATCCTGCCCAAGAGACTTTGCTGTTCTTTGCAAGGAATGTTTTCTTCCTGGGTCTTCACATGCCTGGATCCTTGCACGTAGGTCTCATCTCATATATGACTTACTCAAGGAACCTTCCCTCTGGAGTCATTCTATGATATTTCTGTTTTGTTTTTCTTACTTAGCAGTTATCACTACTAGTAACCTTGTTTATTGTTTGTGGTTTATTGCCTGCCTCTCCACACACGCATACAGCCCATGAAGCGGTATCTTACTTGACTTGGCCCTGAGCCTTGGGCAGCCTGGCACATAGTGTCTCTCAATAAATATTTGTTCGATGACCACATAGAAAGGAAAGGGTTGGGTCAAGAATCGCGTTTCTTTTGGGAGCCACACGAGGGCGCTGCACCCCATGGCCTGAATCGCAGGAGCCGCTCCCTAAGGCCAAGCGATTATGTTTTTGTTTTTCTGCCAAGGCTTGGGAATGGCAAGATGGCAGGGATGAGTATCTGAGCCCCTGCCTAGGCCCGGCCCAACGCAGACTGGCCCCGAGGTATGACATGCGGAGGGTGGAGGTGCCTCTCAGGATGGGGAGGGGAAGGACAATCAGGTTCGTTTGACTGCGAATCAAAGCCCTCACAGGAAATGGGATTCAGTCTCCATCCTCCAACCTCCCCAGTGGTTCAGGAGGTTGGTCCAAGGCAGAGGAAGGAGTCACTAAATCACTGAGGTGGTTTCAGTCCCCAGAGGAGCTGAAACTGGCTTAGGGGCTGAAAGGGCAGGGGAACCCCTGTGACCATTCCTTCAAGAATGTCCCAACCTTAGGGGGCAAGTGACTCAAGAAAGCTTGAGGGGATAGAATCATGGGTTTGGCATGAATAACCCCAAACCCACATAAACACTCGCCACTATAAATTCTGCCAAAGTTCAGAAAAGTCTGTCCTTGCCCATCTCTGTGGCCCAACACCAAGAGTTCCTTATAAACGTTGGGACTACCAAACCTCCTCTCCAGACTTCATTTCAACCTCTGAACCTGGGTGCTCAGAGCTCGGCAGATTGGTGAACGAGCTGCCTAGGAAGCCAGGTCAGCCTCTGGTCTCCCAGACAGGGCCAGGGGAAGGCATGTTGTGTGTAGGAACAGCCCTGAATGTGCACCCCGAAGTTCAATGACCTGGTTGTCATCCCGATGACATCATAGACTTCTGAGGGACCTTGGTGAAGGGCCTTGTCTATGAGTCTCAGCTTTATTTCATAGACACAAAGATGGTTGGTTGGGTAGATAATTCCCAAGATTCAAATCTTCCTGCAGTAACATATGGGAAACCGTCACAGGGATGAGTGTGCCCGCTCCCTCCCCAGATGAAGGTAACATTCTAGGAAGTGGTAAAGAGATCTTTGCTGAACAAAATAGAGTCTGATGTGGTGGCACACACGTTTATCCCAGTTCTCTGGAGGCAGAGGCAGGTGGATCTCTGTGAGTTTGAGACCAGCCTGGTCTACACAGAGAGTTCCCAGGACAGCCAAGGCTACACAATGAGATCTTATATCAAAAAACCAACCAAATAGCTGGTCACCTTTAATCCCAGCACTCAGGAGGCAGAGGCAGGCAAATCTCTGAGTTTGAGGCCAGGTGGTCTACAGAGTGAATTCCAGAATAGCCAAGGCTACACAGAGAAATCTTTTCTTGAAAACAAACAAACAAAAAAAAAAAACCAAACAAGAATTGTCTATACCAAGTAATCATGACAGCTAAAACCACTCTGCAAGAATCTGTACAAGAGATCTCGTCAATAATTGTACTTAGAACAACACTTTAACAAAGGATATGCGAGAACTCTTTTGGTGTGAAGAAAGAGAGAGAGAAGAGAGAGAGAGAGAGAGAGAGAGAGAGAGAGAGAGAGAATGTGTGTGTAGTTGGAGAACAACTATCGGAATTCTGATCTTTCCTACCTGTGAATCTCAGGGCTGGACTCAGCTCCTCAGGCTGAGTGGCAAGCATCCTTTCCCATCCAGCCATCTCACTGACCCTCATGCATGTCTTTTATGTCAGTAGTTTTTAACTTCTTCAAAATCTGGACTGGGATGTAGATTACTTCGTAGAATATTTGCCTAGCATGTGTAAAGCCTGAGGTTCAGTTCTCACCATTGAATAAATGGGATGTGGTGGTGCATGCCTGTGATCCCAATTCTCGGGAGATGGAAGCAGGAATTAGAAGTTCAGAATCGTTCTCAGAGCCCAGTTTATGAAATATGAGACCCTGTCTCAAAAAAGAAGAAAGAAAGAATGCTAGTTACTTTTTATTCTTCATTTTTATAACATCTGCTGTTCACATAACTCCATTACAGGCTTACCAGGAATATGACAGCTATAAATACCGACTGATGCAGGTACCATCAAAACGAGCATTCCATTCTAACTTCCTTCTTGGAAAAACTTGAGGAAAACCTCTATATTTTATATAAATTTAAAATGGGTTTAAGCTCAGGTTTTCAGCCAGGAGGAACCCAGCAAGGCAGCTCAAAAGAAGCATAAAATGTTCAGTGATTTATTTGTTTTCCATTTTATGTATCTTTAGATTTAGCTTATATTATGAGCGCCCCCCACATGTATGTTGTCTGCTATGTGCATGCCCTTGAAAGCCAGAAGATGGTGTTAGATCTCCTGGTACTGGAATTATACACAGTTGGGGCAGCTACGTGGGATCTGGGAATTGAACCTAGGTCCTCTGGAAGAGCAGCCATCTCTCCAGCCCCTTTTTTTCCTGTTTTGTTTTGTTTGTCTATTTGTTTTTATGGTTTTGGGTAATTTTTAAGTTAATTCTTTGAGAATTTCATGCAGTATGTTTTGATTACATTGACTCTTCTCTCCTATCCCCCAACTCCTCCCTACCACCCAACTTCTTCTGTTTCTCTGTCTTTGAGCTCATCCAGTTCATTTGTGTTGACCGATTCCTCTGGGCATGGGGTCTGTCCTGATATGCCAGATGTCACACCATTAAAGAAAACTGACTTTCCCTTCCTCAAAACCAATCACCAATGACTCCTAAGCTAGGGGTAAGATTTGGTGTCCACCTCCTCTCTCTCCTCTATGCTGGGACTTTTTTCTGGCTTGAAATTATACAGGTTTTATGTGTTCTGTCACAACCACTGAGTTCATATTTGTATCTGCCCTATTATGTCTGGAAAACACTGCTGTCTTGAAGTCATTTACCAGTTCTGGCTCTTACAAATATTTCTGCCCTCTTTTCTTCATAGGTCCCTGAGCCTTAAGGGAGGAATATGCTCTACACATCCAATTTAGGGCCGAGGTCTCTCATTTTTTGTTTTTTGTTTGTTTGTTTAGACAGGTTTCACTATGTACTCTTGCGTGGCCTGGAATTCACTGTGTAGACCAGGCTGGCTTTGAACTCAACAAAGATTTGTCTGTCTTCACCTTCCATGTGCTGGAATTACAGGACAAATGTGTATCACCACCTGGCTGGGCACAATCCTTAGCTATGTATCTGACCCCCTTTTTGCTCAGATGCCTTAAAAATTACCTGATAACAAAAAACTCCACAAATTCCTAGACTGTCCTTTAGGGGGCAGTATCTTTTCCTTCCTAAACCATTGTCTTGGACCAACCCTCACTGTAGACGGCTGTTAAACTGTTAAATTGCTACCCTGTAACTGCATACCAATGAGGAACTGAACATGCATGTTTCCGGTACAGAGTATGGTGTGACTGCATTCCAAGGTTAAGCATTGGAAAAATTAACGACAGTGCTTAACTTACTCACACGGAGCTCTGCATTTTCCTAAGCACTTCAGAGACCATCTACTTCAATTTTCTCAAGAACACCATAAGTAGATGCTTTTGTCTATTTGTTTGTTTCTAATTTTTGGTTTTTGAGGCAGGATTTGTGTAGCTCCTGCCTGTCCTGGAACTGACTCTGTAGACCACATTGGCCTCAAACACAGAGATCTGCTGCCTCTGCTTCCTGATTAAAGGCATGTAGCACCACTGCCTGGCCTTAACTTACCAGCAAAGAGATTAGTCACAGATGAAAGTTATAATGCCTGTAGATCAGTCCCTACATAATCTGGAGATTGTCCCGGCAAGCCTTTGAAAGCATCATGACAAAATAACGCAAGATGGACCTCCAGGGCCAGTGCCTGAACATGACATGATTGCTTGAACCCCTCTTTTTTTTTTTAATATGAGAAATCTAAGACTTGGAGAAGGAGATGGACTGTTTGAGGAAAGAGAAATCCTTTGCTCCCTTCCTGCCAGCATAAAGTCATCTGTGTTACAGAATGGCCGAAGGATAAAGTCACAGAAATGCAGTTGGAAATAGAAATGAATGGGAGAGAATAGGGAATATTATAAATGTCCTTTTCTGGCTAAGTGTTGTGGATTTCTAGATGTTTCTACCAAAGCTTCTTCTTACCACTCCATCCCTATTCTTTATATTATTCAAATCCTGACTCCACCCAGGAGTCAGAGCATGTCCATCCCAAGGATGGAGTATTCACTACCAAGTGCCTCAGGCCAGCATAAAAGGATGCAGAGGACCCCAAAGAAAGGCAGAATTCAACATTTTAAAATTGCATGATGAGCGGACTCAGATAGGCTAAGAGAAACCAGGCAGAGACAGGGAATAGTGATCGTTCATCCTGGCCGTCTGAGTTTGGGTGACTCTAGCCTCACGGCTAACTATGCTAAAGCATCCCTAGCAGAAGGGCTCTCTTTAATCACTCTCCCAACCCAAAAGAGCTTTAGGGTTGCTTAGGGCACAATCAAATCCTCTGCCCACAAGCTTGTGTGTGAACTCTGAATCAGAACTGCTGTTCTTGGGATGAAGCTTCCAAATTTGTAATTTTCTACCTCATTGCTACACATGGCCATCTCTGGCACATCATCTCCAAGGAAGGCTGGTCCAGGGTAAAGCAGTATTTTAGATTAGTTACTCTAGATTGTCAGAGAACTGTCTCAGCAAGCCTTTTGATAGCAACATGACAAGAAAAAAAATATAAAAATGAAAAAGCATGATGGACTTCCCTGGCACTAGACATAGAACAATTGTTTAAACCCTCCTTTTTTTCTTTCTTTTTTTATTTCTTTTTCTTCTTTTTTTCTTTTTGTATTTTTGGGGCAAGATTTCTCTGTGTAACTGTCCTGGTTGTCTTGGAACTCACTCTAACGCAGAGATCCACCTCCCTCTGCCTCCCAAGTGCCGAGATAAAAGGCAAGCATCACCTTAGCCCAACAACTCCTCATTCTTTCAAGTGAGGAATCTAAGTCTTGAAGCAGGGCACAGGAAGTGTTGCATGCATGGATAAGGAGAGAGAAAGGGGGAGTGAATTTGCTCATAGTAACCACTGTCCTTAACCACCTACCACCTACTACTGTATGTCAGACATCATATTCTGTTTATACATGTGATCTGATTTATCCATCACAAGAGCCCTGTGATAAGCACTATCATTGCCCTCAGCTTTAGATGTATAAACTGCATTTAAAAAGACACTGAATAACTTGCTGCAGGTTAGAAAGCTTAACAAAGGGCCTGGGGATGTGGCTCAGCAGGTGAGGACATTTGCTGTCAAGCCTAAGGGCATGAGTTTAATATCTGGGACCCACATGATGGAAGGCAAGAAATGACTCCAGCAAGTATTTCACAACCAATGAATAAAATAGAACAAAAATGTAAATCAAGCTGAGGAAAAAAAAAAAAAAAGAAAAAATGAGCACCAAAATTCAGACTGGAACTCAGAGTTGAGTGATTCCTAAGTGTGTATCAATTTCACTAGCTGCTCTGCTGCTCTCATTCAAACCCCAGCCCAGTTACTATACCCCAGGACTCCCTCAGTAAAACTGATGATGTCCTTGTCTGCAGAGGCAGAGGGGAAGCCCCTGTCTTCTACCCACTTGCTCAGCTATGGTTAAACTAAAAAGCCCAAATCCATTGAATTTTTCAGGAAAATGGATGGAACTAGAAAACATTATTTTGAGTGAGGTAACCCAGACACAGAAAGACAGTTGTCACATGTGCTCACTCATAGGTGGCTTTTAAACATAAAACAAAGAAATCCAGCCTACAAACCATAATCATAGAAAACTTAGACAACAATGAGGACACTAAGAGAGACTTACATAGACCTAATATACATGGGAAAGTATAAAAAGACAAGATCTCCTGAGTAAATTGGGAGCATAGGGACATTGTGGGAGGGTTGAAGGGGGGAGGGGAGAGGCAGGGAGGGGAGCAGAGAAAAATATAGAGCTCAATAAATATCAATAAAGAAAAAAAATGAGGAAAAAAAAGCCCAAATCCAAGAGAGGGTTGCAGATTGGTCAGCCGTAGTGATTCTAGCTGGGTGACCTTGCGCTGTTACTTACATCTTGAGCTCTAATACTTTAAAGTGGGGTTGATATTTCTAGTATATCTCATGTTGGAGGATCAAGTAAGGCAGCACAAGCTAAGCATTGAGCACATGAATGCGTATCTCTACTCAGATACACATCTGCCCCTGCCTCAGAGGTTTCAATCCCAACAGGTTTTGAAATCTTGATATTTCTGTCTTGGTCTCAAGTACTGAGATTATAGGTATGTACCACCATGTCTGGCTTTACATAACCTTTTGTTTGTTTAGTTGGTTGTTTTTATAGTGCAGGGCCTTGTACATGTTTGGCATGTGCTCATCCATTGAGCTACATCCCCAACCTTGAGTCTAGGCTTTGTTTTGTTTTTCAAGACATGGTTTCTCTGTATAGCCCTGGCTGTCCTGGAACTCTCTCTGTAGACCAGAACCAGGCTAGTCTTGAACTCAGATCCACCTGCCTCTGCCTCCCAAGTGTTTGGACTAAAGGTGTGTGCCACCACTTACAGCTGGGCCTTTTCATCTTTAATATATTCCCTGGTGATTCTGATGCACAGTCAGGTTGAGGGGAATCCACGAATAAGGTATATATCCCAGCCACAGAGGGGAAGGGATCATGAGTGGTCCCTCTCCAAGAGCACCCCTCATGCCCGCCCCACTCCAGTTTCTTGTAGCTACTTTTCTCCCAGCTCCTCCACACTGGCATGCAAGAGTTCTCAAATCAAGGACTCACTGCTAAGGCAGTGAGTCAGCAGCACTTGGAGTCTCAAGGAGCCTGCCTTTCTAGCTGCCTGGGAACCCAGCCGGGCTGGGAAACAGGATGCCATGGGTCTGCTCTAGATTTGTTCCCCTTTGACTCACTAGTAGTAAAAGGCTAGTCAGTCTCCAAGCCTCAGCTTGCTCACGCTCAATGGTTAGTTAAAGAAAGCAGACTTGCCCATTGGAACTTTACTTAGGATTGTGTCTCTGGTCCTTGACAACCAAAGCAGGTAGAGGGCCCTGGGTAGGAAGAAAAACGAACATGGAACATGCATGCATAACTCTGGTTTTCCATTCCTATCTCATTTGATTCTCACAATGACGGGGAATAAAACTCACTGTCTACTCTGACATCCCCATGTCCTCCATTCTCTGACCTCGCCTTTGTCCCACTGTGATTTCCTATCACTACTTCTCTGGTCTTCATGCTACTCTCTGCATGCGTCAACGTTGTTTCTATAGCCTACTCTTGGCACTGTTCAAGCGACTTGGAATGCTCTGTCACATTCTTGTCGTCTTCTTCTCACCCAGGCCTGTGTACTTGTTGCCTTTTCAGATAAGATTTTGTTAATCCATCATCAGATCTAAGGTGTGAGTACAGGCACATCCTCTTCAGGCACAGCATTTGAATGCTCATCTTAGTGCTCATTCACTCCCTAGCATCTGAAAGGTGTTTCGTGAACACCTTATGGAATTAGCCGGCTTATGAGGCCACTCTAGGATAAATTATGATTGAGATGCTTTGTTTTTGAGACCAATCCTCATATAGTCCAGATTGGACTAAAATTCAATGCATAGATGATG
>JAQHUG010000276.1:2251321-2272098 GCA_028555095.1 Dicrostonyx torquatus | reverse complement strand
ACATGTTGATATCCAGTTATGCCAGCACCACTTGTTAAATATGCTTTTTTTTCCATTTGATATATTTTGCTTCTTTATCAAATATCAGGTGTTGGAAGATGTGTGGATTGATATCCGGGTCTTCTATTCAGTTCCATTGGTCCTCCTGTCTGTTCTTATGCCAGTACCAGGCTGTTTTCAGTACTGTAGCTCTGTAGCAGAGTTTGAAGTCAGGGATTGTGATGCCCTTTTTTGCCTCTTTTGAGGAGCTGAAGATCAAACCCAGGGCTTTGCACATACTAGGTAAATTCTCTACCGCTGAGTGGCATTTCCATTCTGTAATTTTGTTTTATTTTGCTCAGTCTTCTGGTCCCAGGCTATCTGCAGTTCTGGGAAGGGAAGTGACTATCTCAAGTCCATTTCAGGTCTTTCGTCTTCTTTTCTCCAGGCCCTTCCTTGTAAAACCTGACATACAGATCTGGATAGGGTGAGGCTCCTGGGTGTGATGAAAGCCTGGAGTTGCCCCAGTGAGGTTGAGCTGACGTGGAGGTGAGGCGGAAGGACCCAGCATAGGAAGGAAGAAGCAGGCCTGGACAGGAGAGCGGGGTGTGAGGTGGGAGGGGGAAGGGGAGTGACTTGGTCATGTGTCAGGAAATAATTCCCTCCACCCTTCCCTGGGGAGAACCCTGACCCCTTGATGGCTTTGGTTTTAAGAAGGCAGTCAGACACCTGCTGGAGGTGGTGAAGGTGTGGCTGGGGTGGTGGCCATCTGCTGAGGTCCTAGGCCTGATACTGAGCACCCAGAGGAATACCCAGGTGGCTTTTTGCCAAATAGGTGAGAAGTAAGCTTCCGTCTGAAACCCATTTGTCTACACGTGGATCCTGACACCTGGTCAGACTGGATGTCTAGGGAAGGGAGAGAAAAGGGTGTCTAAGGAAAGGAGTAATCAAGGTTAAATGCTCAGTGATGACAACAGCAATTTACCCAGCGCTTGTACCCATCACTGTCCTTTCTGCTTTTTATGTGTGCTTCCTCTTCAGTCCTCAGAAAGCTCTCCACAAAGCTGCCATTGTTAGGGTTACTACTGTTATTCCCATTTTGGATATGTAGAAACTGGGGCTCAGTAGAATCAAGTATCTTAGGGGCTAGAGACGTTCCTCAGCCGTTAAGAACACTGGCTGCTCCTCCAGAGAACCCAGGTTTGATTACCTATATCCATACAGGGTCTCACAACCATCTGTAACTCCAGTCCCAGGGAATCTGATGTCCTCTTCTGACCTCTTTGGGCACCAAGCAGGTATGTTGTACACAGACATATATGTAGGCAAATACCCATGTGCATAAAATACAACAAAATAGCTTCCTCCCTACGATATAAAATCAATTATCTTGTCCAAGGTCACACATAAGTAGCAGTCTAAGTCTGTAGACCCAGCAGTGCACTGTGGAAACCTAGACCCGGAGTGAATCAGGGGAAAATTAAGAGGGGATGAGCCAGATTGACCCCAGCAAAGGTGGGGGTGGGGTGGGGATAAAGAATAGGATACACAGTGTATAAATAGCAGGCCTGTTTTTATCCCTACACATGGCTGAATCAGGCAAGTGCTCTGTCTGGCACAATTTGAAGGCTCTGAATGCCAACCCAGCCCTATGTCAAACTCCCTACCCAGCACGTCCCTGGGAGCTGAAATACTTACTGCGGAAATCATTATTTGAGTCAGGACTGACTCCGGACCACCCCCTTCCCCGTAAATACACCAGTTGAAAGAGAAACATCAGTCTAGCATGGGTTGCACATACCACTCTAGGTTAGCTGGTTGGGTCCTTTGAGAGTAGAGCTTATGTTTGAGAGAGTGACCTTAATATCCAAGAAAGAGTATGAGGCTTGTTCCATAATCTGCGTCTCTCTGATCGCAAAAGCCTGGGAATTATATTGCATAGCTCAGAAATCTTAAAGTAGACTATGTCCCATGGGGGAAAGCAGTGGAAGCCACTCCTAACTTCCTTTGCTGTTGCTGGATTGGCATCAAATGACCGCAACTTCAGATCTGGTCACTTTGCCCTCAGGAGACTAGCTGGCATTAGTATATCTAATTTTTAAACGATAAACGAAATATTATTTGCTGCTGGCTGTGTCGGTAGGCTTCTGAATGCAGATACCTAGTATGGAACAGGGACTTGTCAAAAGATGCAGGGACGCAGGCCGGGAACAGCTCTCAGCTCAGCTGCAGCGCGACCGGCGTTGGAGAAAAGGTAGGATCCGGGCTTCGCCACCTGCTGGTCATTCGCCCTACACCCACACTCCAGCCACGGCTGCTCTGGCCTGGTCCCAAAAAATGTGAGAGCCTCCGGGTTCTCCCGCCGCGACTGCCTAGACCGGGGCAGCGCCTGCGGCCCGGCGCGGGAGGGGGAGGGGAGGAGGCGGGGCCGGGTGGGGCGGGGCTTCCACTGCTTTTCCAGGAGCCTTATTCCTGGCCGCGCGCTGCCAGGGAGCGCTCAGTCGGCCTCGGGAGCTGCACGCGGTACGTGACTGGTTGGCCTGACGGGCGTACAAGGGCTGGGCGGACGAGCGGACCGACTCCGAACAGACAGACGTACCGCGGCCGCAGGGCTCCTCGACAGGATCGCACCCAGAAGCGGGGAGACCTTGCCCGCTGGAATCTCGCTGCCCTCAGCCGCCTAGCCCCGGTGCAGGCGTCCAACTGCCGCTGCATCCAAAGTGATCTCTGCCTCGCCGTCTCTGCCAGGCTCCGGACCATGAAGCTGCTGCCGTCGGTGATGCTGAAGCTCTTTCTGGTCGCAGGTAAGAGGGCAACTGATGTCTCCGAGGTCGGGAGTGGGGTGGGGGCACCGTGCGGGGGACACGTGGGAAGGTCGATGCGTTGACTCCCACCTCCTCCCCTAGCGGACCACTTGGTGGGGCCCGTGCGCCCTAGAGAGCGGGTGTGGACCTCGATGGCGTGGTGGCGCGGGGTCTAGGCGGTGGGTCTGATGCGGCCTTCTCTCTTCCCTTGCCCAGTGTTGTCCGCATTGGTGACCGGTGAGAGTCTGGAGCGGCTTCGGAGAGGTCTGGCGGCGGCAACCAGCAACCCCGACTCTCCCACTGGATCCACAAACCAGCTGCTACCCACGGGAGACGGTCGTGCTCAGGAAGTCCAGGGCTTGGGAGAGACAGATCCGGACCTTTTCAGAGGTGGGTATAGAGATCGCCTAACCTTAGATGCTGTTAGCAGCTGAGGAATGCACAGGCTTGAGATTTATACAGTTGCCCCTACCCCACCCCACCCCCTGAGGGGATGTTCAAGGAAAAGCTCCTGGTCTGATTGGAGTTGGGGTTTCTGCAATATAGTGCTATCTTTGGTCTCATCTGGTGTGGGTTCTTACTTCTGTATACTTTGGAGCAAACTGAAAGTGGCAGGTTGTCGTCTGAGGTAAGCTAGATGGTAGGAGAAAGGCATGGTTGAGATGCTTTTTCTAGAGTTTCGTATTTTTAGGGGCGGGGTGTATCAAGACAGGGCTTCTCTGTGTAGCTTGGCTGTCCTGGAACTCGCTTGGTGGATCAGGCTGGCCACGAACTCAAAGAGATCTGCCTGCCTCTGTCTTCAGTATGCTGAGATTAAAGACATGCGCCCACCACTCCCCCGTGCTTTCCCTAGAGTATGCAAAAGGGAGGGGGTGCAAGTCCTGTCTAGTGTATGTTTATATATGTGGTGATTATATATAAAAAGAGATAATAGATGGGAGCCTGGAAAGTGTGCAGTATTGGTCTCCTTCCACCTTTCTTAGGAAAGAGGGCAGTGAGGAACTCTTGGCTTAGGTAAATGAGGCTAGTAGCCCCTGCAGCTGGCAATGAATGATGAGTGCTGGGCCTCTAGGAGACTGTCTTGAAATGCTGTGGGTCTGAAACTTGTAGACTTCCTGCCCACTGGAAACTCTAAGGAGACTCCCAGAGGAAAGAGTTATGTGTGATTCTGTAGCCTATATCTGTGACTGAACACAGGGACTGGGCAGAGTCCAGAACCCAGTGGCCTCTGGCCACTAGCCTCTAGCCACTTACAGTGATTGTCAGAGGTGGAGCCAGCCCTGAGCCCTGTGGCCCGGAATGACTATATTTGGTCAGAAGGAGACACACCTGTTCAGCCCCACCTGCTGCTCAGCCTATTGCTCCCTCCTCACCCAAGGCTTCCTGAGGTGCTTGCTCTGCTTTGCACAAGTCAAGAGTCTGCTCCAAAACTGAGGCTGGGGTCCCACATTTCGTCCTCTCTACAGTAGACCCTTGGGTTCACCCATGTCCCGAGCAGTCTGGATTCTCCTGGCTCTCTCTTAGGCTGGGTAGGGCTGGGCTGGGCAGTGACTCACCCCCCACCCACATGGCTGCTCCTCATACCTCTGCCAACCTGACTCACTGCTCTCTCTCCTCAGCAGGAGCCTAACTTGTCAGTCTTCTTATTCTCTCTGGTTGCTTTGGGTCCTCCTGCTCTGCTTTCCCTGGAGACCCAACAACTGGCTTTCTCTGGCCATTAATATCACCTTCTGAACTCTGAAGAAGCCTGGAACAGGACTAGAGACCAAGTTCTGACCGCAATCCTGAACTGCCCCAGGACAAGTCCCTGCCTTCTGGGGATGCTATGGTTTTCATCTTGAAAGTGCCCTGGCATTGTTGAAGTCTCATTTGTCTTGAGGATTCTGTATCCCTAGTCTTGTCTTAACTTAATCATGTTCACCTTTCTGCCAGACACAAGCTGTAGCTATGAACAGTGAGCACCTTGTAACTATTGGGTTCAGGGATGGCAGAAGCTGGCATCAGAGTCCTGGGCTAATGGCCGGTTGCTCTCCCCTCAGTCTCTGCAGCGTGGAAAGAAGAGGGGGATTGTCATAGTTCAGTTCCTTCTGCATGGTTTCTTGTACATGTTGTAACCTCCTTCCCTATCCCAGATATAAATAGGAAGTTTGGGAATAAATCTAAATGGATGTTTGAAAAGTGAATACATTGTTAAAGGGCATGGGGTGGGGCAGATATTTTGCCCAAACTCAGAAAAGTAAGGTCTTTTAAATCAGGGATGGTCCATTTGCTGTTTCAGAGCTAGGTCTACACTAAACATTCCCTGATATGAATGGGAACTCCTGTGAAGGGTTCTAAAGCTATAGACACTCTTATTTTAGAATTTATACCCCCAAACAACCAAGTTCCTTACCCCAAAGCAATCTTTATTTGTGACACTTTCTTCCTGCAAGTGGGTCACTGAGCACAGTATCAGGAAATGAGGCTGACTGAAGGCTAAAATAGAACCAAGTAGATGTGGGGGAGTCGCAGATGGGGTAGAAAGTGGGCAGGACGCGAGCGCAAGGCTGGTAGCTTTGCTCAGTGAACCGCAGTTTCTCTGGCTTTCTTAGAACGAGGCTCTTCTTCCTTGGAACCCAACCCAACTTCTATTTCCCTCCAAAGCTTCCTCTTTCTGGTAGTTCTTAAAGAGCTTTCCCAGGTCTCTGACTCTAGGTGGGATCAAATAGTGTGTGCATCCTCTTTGGTTGTGGGGGTAGGTACCTGTCTGTAATTTCCATGTTTCAGATGCTGGGGTGGGAGGAGTGGGGGGTTTGAGGTCAGCCTGTCTTAGTTCTGAAGATACTTTTTCAAAAGGACAGAGCTGAGAGGCCTAACTGGGTACCTTTCTTCCTCCAGCTGCTTTCTCTGCCAAGCCCCAAGCCCTAGCCACGCCAAGCAAAGAGAAGAATGGGAAAAAAAAGAAGAAAGGCAAGGGATTAGGAAAGAAGAGAGACCCGTGTCTTAGGAAATATAAGGACTTCTGCATCCACGGGGAATGTAAATACCTGAAGAATCTCCGGGCTCCATCATGCAAGTAAGTGACCCATCCCAGAACCAATCTCATCATCACTCTGTCAGCCACAGGCTCTCTTTGTCACTGTTCCTTGAATTCATAATTTCACCCAGCTTCTTTTCAACCTCTGGGAGGAAGTTCAAAGGAAGGGACACATTTTTAGTCAGCGGAAGTCCCCGCTACCACCAAAGAGGATGCAATTTCCTGTGGCATGGGTTTGTGACGCTCCTTAATCCTTCAGGACATTTCTTCCTGCACACTCATAACTGAGCGTGTGTCTAGGAGAGCTGACACTTGTGAAGGAGGGCCTTCATTGTGGCCTTGGACCCTTCTCGGGGAAGGAAAGCCGATAGGAAACATGGCTGAGTCGGTTCCTAGAAGGAGTGCAGCTGATGTAGGTGCCTGAAGTCACATGCTGTGCAGGCAGGCATGCGAATGAGTAGATGCGGACTGATTCTAACGCATGGCAGGACTATACAGAGAGGAACCGTCATGTAGAATGAGTTGAAACACCTTCTTTTTACTTTTTCACCCAGACAGGGGACAGAGAACATGGGAGACACAGAGGATATTGATCTTGTCTAGAAGAGTGGGCTGGAGAGTGGTTTTCTTTGTGCAGGATTCACAGGACCCTAACTTGGTTTGCAGTATCACCCCATCAGAAGCGTGGGTGGAGGGGTCGTGGGTTCATTGATCTCTCATAGGCCAAACCCAGCAAGCGGCCACCTTGGCAGCCCCTCAGGCAGGTATAATGTTGCCACTCTGCCTGAGGTCTGTGCCCCACATCAGACCACTTTCCATATCTTCCCTGTCAAGTGAGACATAGACTCTTGGAGCCCTGTGACCCTTCCTAGGAGACCCTGGACGGTCCAGGATGCTGTTGTGTGTACTCTGTCTCCCATCCTGTCAAAAAAAAAATCTATCTGTAAGGCATCTCTTCCACCTGTGACTGGCATGGGTCCTTTGGCTTTGAAAGCATCCTTATCCCATCTAATCCTACACAGTGGGTCTGTCCTGTATTTAGCAGCTGGCAGACAGACCCATTGCTTCTCACCTTTACAGTCAGTGTGTCCCTTCCTGTGACACCCTGGGCAAGAGCTGGGTGTATTGGAGAGGCAGGATCTCCGTCTGCTCCTCCCCAGTGTCCTGGGACAGGATAGGAAATGTTTGTCTTAAATGTGTGAGCTTAATGATGGCATCATTAGCTCAGGGAGGAGAAAGTGACTGAGGGCAGTCTAGATGGACCAGAGCCAGGGGTCTGTCTAGCCACACTGGCTCAGGATGTTTGTGGTTCAGGGTGTTTTGGGCAAATGGATATGCAAGGCTGCCATTGATCAGCCAAGAAGCAGGATTCCCCTGACCTTCTAAGCTCAGAGAACCCAAAAAGCTTGTGTAAGGCCACCTTCCCAGTGGCTCTAGGAATAGTGATGATAATCATATTGATATTATTTCTTCAAGATCGTCATTGTTTGCCTCTACATCAGGTTCAGCCCAGCAGGCATGATGAGCACTTATGTGGTGTTGTCCACTGTCTGAAGGGATGAAAACAGATGGTCTTTTGGGATTTCCAAGAGCCGTCTTTGCTGGGAGGGAAGGCAGAACTTTCTCTCTCTCTCTCTACTTGAAAAATGAGGAAGCCACAGAGAGTGAGTAGGAAGTTATTTGCATGAGATCAACATCTAAATAAATTCATGGGAAGAAGATAGAGTCTCGCTCCTATCCCAGCATGCTTTTCATGCTCCCAGGCCGCACTGGGTGTTGGCTTTCTGCCTCTGTCCCTGTCCTTATGGAATTGAACAGGATTTTATGGAGGGCAGAATACCCAGAGAGCCTGGTTTGGGGCAATGTGACATCTGTGCACCTACATCTCTGTCCCTTTTTGTGGCTTCTCCTCTACTTTAGACCCAGAAACTGCCAGCGAGGGTGTGTCCTGGATGCTGTGGTGAACTTGAGGCTAGCTGGCTTCCTAAACCAGCCTTTGACAGCCACGAACAGGAAAACCCTTCTGTGTCACCAGCCAAAAGTTTCCCTCAAAGAGCAATTTTCTTGGACTTCTGACTGGCCGCTGACCCAGAGATTGGCGGCAAAGTTTCCTGTGGCTGGAGGAAACCTGGGGGTAGTTGGTACCTGGAGCCGCACTGTCCACACTGCTCGCATGCAGAGGCCCCCTTTTCTTGACTTCATCTGGCTTGATCATTCCATTCCTTGAGATGCAGGCTTTACCCTCTGCTTTGATTGTATAATAACTCACAGAAGTGATGCTCCAGTGAGGTAGGCTTTTATTACCACCTCTGGTTTCGACACGAGGAAACTAAAGTTTAGGAAAGTAGTGTGGCTTACCCAAGATCACCTGGCTAGAAATAGCAGAACCAGTCTGGAACTCAATTATCATGAACTCCTCTATCAAATGATGCTTCCTCCAGCGTCAGAGGTAGATAGGGAAATATACTAGAATGTTTAGATGAGACCTCTGTTCTAAAGTGGGTCACAGACATGGAGAGGAGAAACATGTCCTAGTTTGATGGATGTGTGTGTTGGCTTGGGGCAAGACACATGCTCTTGCCCTGCATCCAGGGATGTGTGGAATGTACTCAGCCCGCCTCCTCCCCTGGGGAAGCCAGGCTTTGAAGGGAGGGAGAAGTGGGTAATATTAGCACATTTACATTATTATCCTTTTGACTCAGGACAGAGGTGGTAGAAGGATTATATAACTGAATTGCAGGACTCTGAGGCCAAGTTTTATTTCTATCATCTGAGTAACTACCTGTGGGGTTTGAATGATGGTTTGGAAGTGCAAAACAGAATGAGCTTCAGCTTCCTTCCCCTGGAATAGCGTAGTTGCTGAACTAATCCAGACTGCTAGGTTTAATCCAGGCTCTACTACTCACTAACTCTGTGACTTTGGCATGTTGTTTAGCAGAGGGTAAGCCTTGGCTTCTTCAGCTTGAAAATGGGGATGATAGCTTCTGCTTCACAGGTGGTTTAACCTTAAATGTTCAATGAAATCAAAGGCCCTGAGTTCAGGCCTCAGCACCGAAGATCAAATAATATAATCCCTGTGAAGCAGTTAGTGCAGAATGCTTGGTCATGGCAGGCATTTAGTACTTTCTATTAATTCATAAAACTGTGGATAATAAACAATAACAGCAATATGGCCAGTGGACAGGTCCAATAGCTCAGGACCTACCAGATATGTTTTCTTAGGTTACCTGGTCCCTCGGAGTGGGAGTGCACAGAATCATAGTGGCCTCTGATCTTGGCCTTGCTGCTTCCTAGTTATGAGACTTGACTGGTTACTTAATCTCTTTGACCCCTTATCTCTGTGAACACATGATTTTCCAGGGACACTCCCGGGAGCTTCCTTTAGGTCCTGGCAGGGTAGGGATGTATTTTTCCCCACTCTGACTCAAGGGTTAGACACGCTGAAAAGGCTAGGTAAAGAAGATATTCTGTCCTTTGTTGGCCTGACCTATCTTTATGCTGCTCCATACCCAGGAGTAGGTGCAGATTGTCCTAAGTAGGGACAGGGATGCAGTGCTACCCAGCCCCACCCCTCTGCCACTGCCAGGGTGGACATCTCTGCTTCTTGCAGCCTCCCAGGGCCATTGGGAAGGAGGGATACATCCAAGCTCTGAGGCTCCAGGTGCACAACCTCCTCCAGAGGAGATGCAGTTCAGAGTAGAGGACCACTGGGTCCTTGGTGCCCTCTTCAGCAGCTGCTGGCCTAAAATCCCCAGCTGGTGGGTGAGCAGTTGTGGAGGGATTGGCAAAGTTAGAGTCCATGCCCATGCTGCTGCCCTGCTGCATGACCTTGGGAAGCGATGCCACCTTTCCGTAGCATGGGGCTTCCACCAACATCAAAGGATCTCAGGGGTGCTCAAAGGAAGGGATGTGAATGTGTTTCTTCAGCAGTCTTCCTAAGAGCTTCAAGGAAATGCTTTGTGTTCCAAGAGGCGGCTGTCACGTGATGTTTCTTGAGTGAGAAGAGCCAAGGGATTGTTTCTGACATTCTTTCACGCTGCGACAGGGTGGCTGGGCAGGAAGATGTTATCTCAGTCTGTTTGTTTTGTCCTGTGATGGAGGAGGCCTGAGAGTCCAGCATTCAGAGGCCAAAGGCTGTAGTTTAGCTCCCAGGTTGGGAGCTAGGAGTTAAATGAAGGAAATGAGAAAAATGATTCCTGGCACAGGGACAGGGCCTATTAATAGGCTGAGCAGCAGCAGGGAGGGCCGCATGTTGGATGCATTGATGGGCAAGGCTAGGTTTATTTCTGGGTCAGAATGTAGAAGGGCCTCTCTAGAGGGAGTGATGCTGAATCCTCTCAACTCAGTCCATCATCCCTGATGCTCAAGTCCTCTTAAGTGGCATAAGCAAAACACCTTAGTACAGATGTAATAGATTAGACCCATGTGGAATACATCTAAATGGAGACCTTCAGCTCCTCCCTTGCTTTTTCCCTGCCCGAAGCAGGACTCCGGGAATAGGGAGTGGAGAGAGAGGAAGAGAGGGTGCATACACCATTAACTCTGTCTTCTTCTTGTTATTCTAGCTGCCACCCAGGTTACCATGGAGAGAGGTGTCATGGGCTGACCCTACCGGTGGAGAATCGCTTAATAACGTATGACCACACTACAGTCTTGGCTGTGGTGGCTGTGGTACTGTCATCTGTCTGTCTGCTTGTCATAGTGGGACTTCTCATGTTTAGGTGAGTGTTTGGGGCCCATGAAGGCTAGTTCTGCAAATCTCTCGCTTCTCTCTCCTCCTAGGACTTAGGCCTAGAGTCCCTTCTCATACCCCTCTGCTTATTACTATATATTTCCCAGAAACTATTTTGTCTGGCACAGTGTGAAGCCAGTGTATAGAGCCCAAGGTACCTATTGCCAGGCCAGACAGGTTCTGTTCCTCTGTTCCTCACAGGGTTCATTTCCTAGCTCTATGGCCTGGTGACTCACCCATGGAGACACATCTTAAATATTTCTTTCTCCCGGCATTAGGGTGTGGTTTGGTAGTAAAGGCAAGGATAATATTATTGGTGATAATCTTTCAGGGATTGTACTCTGTGAGGATGTTTGGATGACCAAATAATATTAAAATAAAGAAAGTCAGGGAAGACAGGTGTGTACCTGCTATGAGGCCAGCCTGGGCTATATAGGAAATGCTAGACCAGTCTGGGTTATGAGGTGTTGTCTCTAAAAGCATGCATAGATATATATACATAAATTTGGACATGCTCCACTGGTAGAGATAGGAATCCCTTGGGAAAGCTAGGTTTTGGCCAAAGACCAATGAGCTGTTATACCCTCTGGTATTCAAGAAATGGAGAGCCATCATGGGAGTTCCTTTTGAGGGCTGGCTGTGGGACCTGCATTTTTTCATCTTCTCACAGCCTTTTATCTTCCTCAGGTACCATAGGCGAGGAGGTTATGATGTGGAAAATGAAGAGAAAGTCAAGTTGGGCATGACTAATTCCCACTGAGAAAGACCTGTGCTCAAGGTAATGGTCACTCTTTTTCCTGGACAGCATAGAGAGGCCAAGGCGTGGGTGGGTCTCAGGGAGGTTTCAGTGAGTGCTGAATTCTTTTGATTGGGGGTTGCAGGAGGCAGGTTACTGCTGTGGAGTCAGAGTTCTGATGTAGAATGGTCTTCAGAGACTTGGTAAGACATCACCAGTTAGGTTACAAGGTTGCAGTACCCTCAGCTCCCCTTCCAAATGCTCTTTGCATCTCATAATGTTGGACCCATCTTTAAATACCTCCCTCTTGTGTTTCAGGAACCTTCAGAGGACGGCTACCTCTGAGACAGGGTTTCATTACAAGTTCTACAGAGGAGAAAGACTTCACAAGCAGCCGCGAAGACTTCTTCATTCCCAGTTGCTACCCTGACTGGGCCTCCCGAAATTGCTCTGCAAAAATATCAGAGCCTCCAAGTGCCAAACAGACTATGCCCACTGGGATCCCAATCAGAACACAGTGGAAGGAGAGCCCTCCAGGCCTTTCTGACTCTCCTCCACCGAACCCACCGGCTTGTTTAAACACTTCTGGATTAAAGTACCAGCTAGACTCCATATGCTCCAGGATTTTTGACTAAAAAAAGGAGAGGAAGGAGGAATGATTTGCGGACTGGAACAAAGCGACAGAATTGAGAAGCTGTATGTTCAAGTAGCCCCAAGGGATCTGCTGTTTGGACTCTCCAGCATGCTGGATTTGATGAGCTAACTGTGAAATACCACAAGCCCAAGAACTCTGAATTTTGGGACTTCTACCCAGAGGGGAAAAATAACAACTATTTTTTTTTGTTATTTGTTTGTAAAATGCCTCTTAAATTATATATTTATTTTATTCTATGTATGTTAATTTATTTAGTTTTTAACAATCTAACAATAATATTTCAAGTGCCTAGACTGTTACTTTGGCAATGTCCTGGCCCACCTCTTTGCAGCTCTACCATCTGGCTCAGTGTGCCACGCTCCCGTGTGCTCTGTAACCCATCTGTAATAATTTATTATCTGTCTACATTTCAGAAGATATCACAGGAGCAGAGTATCCAGGGGGAGTTGTGTATGGTCAGAGTGCAGGAATTGATTTGGGCAGAGCCACTCTGTGAGTTGGACTTCAGTCTTGCCTTTTGTCTACTGTTTGTGTTTTGCAAGCCCAAGGTGCTGATGTCAATGTGTAATAGATATTGGTGTTTACCTGTGTCCTCTCAGAAGATGTTGGGCATCTATGCCTTCAGTTTCCTGGCCCATTTTCCTCCATCACCCTTTTCCACCCCACCCCCCTTGTGTCACGTCATTTCCCTTCCTTCTGCCATTCTTCTGGTGCTAGTCCATGCAGAGGCTGGTAGAGCAGAGGACAGTTTGGAGAAGGTATTAGGAAAGAAAAAGGCTGAGGAGGAGCAGAGAATGTTGGAGTTGACTATTCTTGGTAATTTATTACCTATCAGTTGCTACAGAGAGGGTTGGGGGTAGGGAAGGTTTTGGGTAAGAAAACTATACAGTCTCACCAAAACTGTAATACTGTTATGGTCCCCATGGAAGATTCTGGTGCCATTTATGAACTGTTACAACTTATATTTCCAAAACCTGGTTCATATTTATACTTTGTGATCCAAATAAAGATAACCCTTACTCCATGATCTGCTTAATTTTGTCGTTATTGTTGTTGTTTTGTACAGGGTATCACTATGGAGCCCTGTGTGTCTGCCTTGGAACTCTCTATGTAGACCAGGCTGGCCTTGAACTCAGATCTGTCTACCTTTGCCTCCTGAATGCTAGAGATAAAGGCTTGCACCCGCACACTGGGCTTGCTTCTTTTGTTTTTATGTGTGTGAAATTCAGAGATTGACTTTGGATATCTTTCATGTTTATTCTCCTTTATTATTTATTAGTTTCTTTTTCAGACAAAACCTCACTACATAGCCCTGGCTGGCTTAGAACTCAGAAACCTACCTGTCTCTGCCTCCTTCATGATGAGTTTAAAGGCATGTAGGCCTTTAATACCTAGCTTGCTCTTATTTTTTTGAGACAGGAGTCTCTCAATGGACCCAGAGCTCATCAATTCATTTCGGCTAGGCTAGTGGGTCAGTGGGCTTCAGGAATTCTCCTGGGTCTGCCTCTCCTGCCAAGGGTATGGGATTACAGACACACGCCAGTGTATTGGTTTGTATATGGATCCTAGGGAAACAAACTAAGATCCTCGTGTTTGCGTATTAAACACTTCACTGGCTGAGCCATTTCCCCTTCTCTAGTCTGCTTGTTTTAACTGGGAATTTGTTTAACATGGGAGTTGTCTAAGCTGTCTCAGTGTCAGGAATATTTATGATTTCTATTCTCATTATGTACACCTCCATGATGGGGGTACTATTTTTTTTTTTTTTTTTTGGTTTTTCGAGACAGGGTTTCTCTGTGGCTTTGGAGCCTGCACTGGAACTAGCTCTTGTAGACCAGGCTGGTCTCGAACTCACAAAAATCTGCCTGCCTCTGCCTCCCGTGTGCTGGGAGTAAAGGCGTGCACCACCACTGCCTGGCTGAACTCTACATTTTTCCCCTCCCTGCCTCTACCCTCCCCCCTTCAAACCTCCCCCAATGTCACTATGCTCCCCAATTTACTCAGGAGATCTTGTCTTTTTATACTTTCCCATGTATATTAGGTCTATGTAAGTCTCTCTTAGTGTCCTCATTGTTGTCTAAGTTCTCTGTGATTATGGTTTGTAGGCTGGCTTCCTTTGCTTTATGTTTAAAAACCACCTATGAGTGAGTACATGTGACAATTGTCTTTCTGTGTCTGGGTTACCTCACTCAAAATAATGTTTTCTAGTTCCATCCATTTTCCTGCAAAATTCAGGCTGTCATTATTTTTTTCTGCTGTGTAGTACTCCATTGTGTAAATGTACCACAATTTCTTTATCCATTCTTCGGTCGAGGGGCATTTAGGTTGTCTCCAGGTTCTGGCTATGACAAACAAAGCTGCTATGAACATAGTTGAGCACATGTCCTTGTGGCATGATTGAGCATCCTTTGGATATATACCTAAAAGTGGTATTATTGGGTCTTGAGGAAGGTTGTTTCCTAATTTTCTAAGAAATCTCCACACTGACATCCAAAGGGGTTGTGCCAGCTTGCATTCCCACCGGCAATGCAGAAGTATTCCCTTTTCCCCACACCCTCTCCAGCATAAGTTGTCATCAGTGTTGTTGATCTCGTGCTGTGCTTTTTGAATGTATGTAACCACCGACCCTATCATTGCCCAGTCCAACACATCATCCCCTCAGACCTGAACTCTGAGATGGCCTCCTGCCTTCCTAGTTCCACCTTGTTTCTTTACCAGAATGATCCTTAATTTAAAACATAACTCAGGTCTGGGAGTGGTAGCTCTGTGATAGAACCCATGCTTTGCAGACAAGAAGTCCAAGGTTCGAGCCTCCACATATGACCCACACATAAACAGATCTTGTCTACTCTGCAGGCCTTCCCTGATCAACCCATCATACACAGAACATTTTTCAACATACCATCCTCTCCTTAGAGGGATTTCTGCTCCTCCATAGTTCCCAAGCACTACTGACACATTCCTGTTTGTTTTAGTTGATCTGCCCCCACTAAACTGTCAGCCCAACAATGTGTGTTTATCGTCCTAATAAAACTGAGATATAGGCGTTCAGTGTTTGTTACATTCATACATTATTGTTAGGAAAACTAAACTCCAAGACCATCAAGTTTGCAGAGTCAATCTACTGTTGGCCTGAAAGTTGTTGGGTTTAGAGGGGTGCCGCTCTCAGGGAGGGTGGGTTGAACAACAGGGTAAAAGTGAAATTAAGGGTCCATCATGACTTTCTGGGTGCTAGGATTACAAATGAGAACCACTGTACCTGGCCCAAACAGGGATCACATACATACGTCGAATATCTTTTTTAAACTCTTAGTCACCAACCAGTGTGATGGTTTATACTGACTGTCGACTTGGTAAGATCTAGAATCACACACCTGTTGGTGGTGGCCCATGCCTTTAGTCCCAGCACTTGTGAGTTCGAGGCCAGCCTTGGTCTACAGAGCTAGTTCCAGGACAGCCAGGGTCACACAGAGAAACCCTGTCTTGGGGTGGGGGTGGGGGAGAACATTAGCCTGGGCTACATACACCCTGTCTTAATTTAAAAAAAATGAAAACAAAGAGGCAGGGCTGGGGGGTGTCTGTAGCTTGGGGGATAAAGAGCTTTCCTGGCACGCACAAGGGCCTGGATTTGATCTCCAATACAAAAGACAAAACCAAACAAAATCCCACAAAACACCCCTTTTAGTATCTGATGATGAAGTGAATAAACAAACTGGCAAATTTTAACAATAAAGGGCTAAGCAGTGGAGTGGATAAATCTTATAGCATTTGTGACAGAAGGAGCCATACCTAAGTGAGGACTTTCTGTGTGGATCCAATTACATAAAAAGTAAAAAAAGCCTGGACCAACAAGATGGCTCAGCCAAGCCTGAACCCGAGTCTGATCCCCGAGACACACAGCTGACTCCCCAAGTTGGTCCTCTGACCACCATACATACACAGGTCCTGCTCCCTTACAACAATAATTCATGGTACTAAAAATAAAACCAACTTATAGTGAAAGAAATCAGGAAAGAGATACTGAGTGGGAAATAGTTACAGGGAAGACTTCTGATGATCAGATGAAGTTGTTCTATGATCTCCTGCCTGGATTCCCAGGACTATTCTCTTTGAGAAAATCCGCTGAATATGACTTGCACATTTTTCTCTGTGTTATACTTCACTAAAGAAATTCATTTTAATGCATCATTATTTGTGTGGGGGTGAACACACATGTATGAAGGCCAGGGGACAGCTCTAGAGAGTCAAATCTCTCTGATCTTTTTTTTTTTTCTTTTGTTTTTTCGAGACAGGGTTCCTCTGTGGCTTTGGAGCCTGTCCTGGAACTAGCTCTTGTAGACCAGGCTGGCCTCGAACTCACAAAGATCCACCTGCCTCTGCCTCCTTAGTGCTGGGATTAAAGGCCTGCGCCACCACTGCCTGGCTTCTTTCTGGTCTTTAAGTGAGTTCCGGGGATCAAACTCATCCCTAAGCTTGGTCTAAGCACTGGAAAATAAAGTCATGAGGATCAGAAGTTTATGGTAGTACTTAGCTCTAAAGAAAGTTTGAGGTCATCCTGGGTTACATGAACACTATCACAAAGAACAAAAACAAAGCATAAACAAGCTTGGATAAAGGCCACTTAATCTGCCTTCCATCCAGCTCTGTGTAGAACCCTTGCCTGCCTCTGCTAATCAGAGAGACTAGGAAAGACGGCATAGCCAGAGAGATGGCTTCTTTGGCTCTCCAAGCTTCCAGTCTGAAGCTCTTCCACTGGCCAGGGCTGGACTTTTTGAGTATGCTTTGTTTCCTGCAGGCTGGGGGCTTCCAGCCTGTCTGCTTCCTCTCCTCCTGCCCCTGTTGCTGATGGAAGGTCTACTTCATAGTCTTCTGGCCTTCTCTGTGGTTGACACCATGGTCCTGGGGATGCTGAACTTGCAGCCACTTCTCAGCATCAGCCATCAGGAAAAACTGGCGCCCTGAGTCTTAATATCTCCTTTTACTCACAAGGCTTTTCATTCAAATGCCTTTGAGAATTTTTTGTTTTTTTCAGGATAGGCTTTCTCTGTGTAGACTAGGCTGACCTTGAACTCAGAGATCTGCCCTGCCTCTGTCTCCCAAGTGCTGAGATTAAACGTGTGTGCCACCACGATCATTCATCGGTTAACAGTATCTAGGTCTATTGGATGTTCATGCTCACTATATCTGGGCACTGGCTGACCTACCACAATCTGGGTATTAGATGCTCTTTGTGGCATAAAACCGAGGCTGAAAGAAGTTAGATGATACTCTTATAATTAACGGATAAAGTCAGGATACTGAGAAACTTAATTCTCAAGTCTGAGTTCTAACTTGTAAGTGATATTCCTGAACTCTTCAGGTTGGACTGTTGTCTCTGTCTCTGTCTCTGTCTCTGTCTCTGTCTCTCTCTCTCTCTCTCTCTCTCTGCAACAGGGTCTTTCTATGTAGCCCTGCCTGGCCTCAAACTCAAAGAGATCCTCCTGTTTCGGCCTCCCGAGTTCTGGGATCAAAGGTGTGTGCCACCACTGCCTAGTCTTGTTTTTCTCTTTTATCTAGAAATTATGCAGCAAAGAAATCATTTGAAAAGGATTCAGAGGCATGCCTGATGATGCATGTCTGCAACCCCAGTCAAGAGAATTAAGAATTCAAGATCATTCTCAGCTACATAGTAAGTTTTCTTTGTTTGAGACAGGGTCCTGTAGCTCACCATGTAGCCCAGGCTGTCCTTAAATTCTTTGACCTGTCCAAGGTCCTAATACATGGCGCATCTAGGATTGAAACTCAGGCCCCAGCTGGTCCTCAGCTCTTTCCTTAAAGGTAAAATATGCTTTTCAGCTGCTGTCCCACACTTACTGTCAAAGGGACCCTCGTAAATATTGGGGACTTGAGCAGCCCTGGGACAGTAATTCTGTCCAAATATGTCACTTCAACTCTACTGGTTTGAAGTGCTTCCCTTTGTCAACGCTACCTGCAAGCCAAGCTCCTGCTGGTGCACGGTGATTCCTGAGACTGGCTGGGCCTTCCAAGGGCGGCATTCTTTGAACTCGTGTTAGCCCCATTCGTTCAGTAAATATTTGTGGAGGCCTCCCTGACACTTTCCAAATGAGATCTCTGCTCTGAAGGTGAAGGCATCTTGATACAGTGATGGGAGGGTACATTTTGAAGCAAGGATATTCATTTATCCATAAAAGGGGGGCATTTAAAGAATGTCAGGCTCTAATTTTGTCCCTGGAGAATCAATCACTTGTCAGTGAATAACACTGACACGGGGGCTGACAATATGTGCAGAAAGAAATAGAATCATTTTAAAAACTGTTAATTTTGGAATAAGTTATACTTCTGGCATTAGCTGAGACAAGATTTAATTCAGATGGGGTGGGGCTCAGGAAGGGTGCTCGGAGAAGACAGCATCTGGCCTGAGACAGGCGGGGAGCAGTTATGTGAAGGTCTTGAGTTAAAAACAGGCTTAGGGAAAAGCATGGGTTTTGTATGTGCACGAGGCAGAAAGGGGCGCCTGCAGCTGCAGCAGTCACTGGAGCTTAAGAGCAGAGCAAAACCAGGGCACACGGAGCCTCCATTACAGACTGTGGTAAACAGCTTGGGAGTCAAGGAGTACTTTGACCCAGGGAATGATGTGATTTGATTTGTGTTTTAGGAACACGACTGTTCTGCAGGGAAGGGCTCTATGGATGCAAGTGTTAGAAGCAGGAACTCGTAAGTTAGGAAGAAATAAGAAGTTAGGAGACTACTCTACTGGACTGGAGAAGAAACAGTGATGGCCATGAGCGGAATGGTGACTGGGGAAGTGGCGAGGAATTTTCAGATGCAGGTAGAGTTTGGAGGAAGCCCTGCTAAGCTATTCTGATAGACTAGGGTGGATACGGGGCCTGTGACTCCTGATCTTCCTCTAATGCTTCCCCAGTTCAAGGATTGCAGGTGTCTGTACATCCAGCTCACACCCTGGTCTTTGTATAGCATGCTCTCTATAGGATTTTATTTGATCCTCACACGAACCAGGATGGGAGTAGTTTTAGCCCCAGATTCGTGACTGACAGCCCTGGGTTCTGGAGGGGTGAAGTAATCACACTTGATTGCAATTAGTTAATGTAATTTTGCCTGATGCTGACCTTGTCCAGGGGGCCCAGTCTTTCAAGGACCATGACTCATCCTGGCCACTATTCTCCACAGAGGAGAGGACAAGGCTATACCATTTCCTCTTTGGTGTGGTGAGGTGCTTGACCCAGGCCAAGCCTCTAGAAGATGGGAACAAAGCAGGTTAGTTGCTTGGAGGCCAACCTCACCCAAGGGCAGAAGAAGAACTTAGAATCACTCCGTCCTATGATTGGTCTCTCTATGGTCAGGCCACCACCAAATTAATATAGTTTGGTGGTTGCTTGCCAGTTGGCTTCTCTTTTTGAACTTTTTTAAATTGCACACTTTCTTCTTGATTGCTGCTTAGACTGATGGATTAGCTCATTGACACCCACACAAAAGTGAAAGAGGCCAACTGCCCTCTCCTTTTCAAAGACTCTCCCCTCCTCTCTCCTTCCTCCCCTCCCTTTCTCTCTTTATTTTTCCCTCCCAACATTTTGCCCATTACTAACCAGCAGGGAATCTCAAGAAAAGGTCTCCTTTCAGGACTGGAGAGCTGTAGCTGGTGGGTCAGAGTCTGTGTGGGAGGTTGCCCAAAGACATATGTTGTGGGTGTAGGAACCAGACAGACAGGAGGAATTAAGTCACCCCTTCCCTGAACCCTTATTTCTTCACCCAACCTATAAGTCACTGCATTGGTTTCTTTATAATGTGGGCCTAGTTTCGTTTTAACTATCGCCCAGTGTTGACAGAGAGCAGACTTTCCTGGGTACACAACAGAAGGAAAAGAAACCGGTCCATTTTCCCTTTGCGACTCTAATAGGGTACAATTTAAATTTAGAGCTACATACACTATGTAGCTACTCCAGGTGAGACAAACAGGCAGGGATAGTTTGGGAACCTGGGACAGGAGGGTGCTTGGTTTGGGTTATGCCCACCACCTCTTATCTTTTTTTTTTTCCAAGACGGGATTTCTCTGTGTAGCCTTGGCTGTCCTGAAACTTACTCTGTAGACCAGGCTGGCCTCGAACTCACAGAGAGCCGCCTGCCTCTGTCTACTGAGTGCTGGGATTAAAGGCATGCACCACTATCACCCGACTTACCCCCTCTTCTAATAATGCATTTGGCAATCTAACTCCTTGACCTGCACCATAAGCATATACATCCCTCTGTGAACAGTGCACCTAGCAACCCCAAGCTCCCACCTGGATTAAGCTATATATACATATACTACTCTTTGAACAATGGCATAACTTTTCTCTCCCCTTAATGACCATGAAATGTTAACAGTTTCTATTTAAATGTTACACCCTGGTACAGGAGAGGGGGAGCCCATCCGATCATGCTCATGATATGAAACTGTTACTCAAGTGAACTTTTAGGAAAGACCTCCTATTTGGCATCTCATGCCTATGCATAATGACGTGCATAGATACTTAAAGATAAATTAATGAAGGGCTGTGCACAGTAGAAAAATAATTAAACGAGCTAATTGATCAAAACAGAACCACTCTCACCACAGTCTTTATAACTGTTGGAGTTAGTTTTCTATTGTTGTGATAAAGAGCATGACCAAAAGCAGTGTGTGGGAGAAAGGGTTTATTTAGCATATGTATCCCAAGCCACAATCCACTGAAGGAAGCCAAGGCAGGAACCCAAGGCAGGAATGTGGAGGCAGAGTCCAGGACTAGTGCTGCTTCCTGGCTTGCTCCTCATGGCTTGCTCATCGCACAACCCAGGACCATGGGCCCAGATGCAGCAGC
>JAQHUG010000276.1:2222683-2243311 GCA_028555095.1 Dicrostonyx torquatus | reverse complement strand
AGGTGTTGTGGCTCACACCTGTAAATCCCAGCCCTGGGAGGTAGAGATAGGAAGACCTCTGGGGCTCAACAGCCAGTCTACTTAGCCTAATTGGTGAGCTCCAGGCCAGTAAGAGATACAGTGTCAGGTAGTCCTGAGGATGACACCTGAGGTTGTCTTCTCACGTGCACATACGCACATGCCTGACAAAGAAAAGAGTAAGGTGTAGTGGCACACACCTGCACACCCAGTTCTTTGGGGGGCAGAACTAGAACATCCTCTGGAGGACTGTTGTGATGGGTTCCGGTAAGTAAAGGTGCTTGCCACAGAAGCCTGACAACACAAGTTCAGTCCTCAGAGCCACACAAACGTGGAGAGAGAGAGCTGACTCCACAGACTTAACCTCTGACCTCCGCAGGCACATGTGCCACATACATTTTATATAGTCACACACATAACAATAAAAAGATCATCTCCAGTTACATAACAAGTACAGACCCAGTCTGAGTCACTTGAGACCCTGTCTCAAAAGGGCAAACAGGACCTGGTGAGATGGCAGTGAAGAGCCCTGGTTGCTCTTCTGGTTCTGGGTGCAATTACCAGATCCCACGTGGCCCCTAACAACCATCTTTAATTCTAGTCCCAGGGGAACAGACATCCTCTTCTGGTCATTAAGGGAACTGCATGCAAGTAGTACACAGACTCACATGCTGTATAAAAACTCAAATAGAAAGTCACACTGGGCTGTGGTGGCGCACACCTTTAATTCCAGTACTCAGGAGGCAAAGGCAGGCGAATCTCTGTGAGTTTGAGGTCAGCCTGGTCTACAAAGTGAGTGCCAGGGCAGGCTCCAAAGCTACACACAGAAACCCTGTCTCAGAACAAACAAAAAAATTAAAACCAAAAAAAACCCCAAAGATAAAAAATTCTCAAAATAGTTTTTGTTTTTTGTTTTGTTTTGGTTTTTTTTTTTTGGTTTTTTGTTTTGTTATTTTAAAAATAGGGCTTCTCTGTATAGTCCTGGCTGTCCTGGCACTTTCTCTGTAGACCAGACTGGCCTCAAATTCAGAGAATTGCCTGCTTCTGCCTCTTGAGTGTTGGAACTAAAGACATGTATTGGAAAAATGATTTTTTTCCCCCTAGACCTCTCTCTGTGTAGCTTTAGTTGTTCTGGAACTCACTGTTTATACCAGGCTGGCCTTGAACCCACAGATAAAAATAAACATAAAACAACAACAACAGATGGGGTAGAGGAAAACATCTGACTCAATTTTTCTTAGGCTTCATTTGATTCCGGCAACAGCTCAGAAAAATCAGCATTATAAACGAGGACATCAAATGCTAAAAGAAATGAGAATGAGAAGTGTGGTGGTTTGAGTAGGAACAGCCCCCACGGGCTCAATAATTGACTGCTTGGGAGTGGCACTTCTTGAGAGAGGTTGGGTGGCATGGCCTTATTGGAGTAGGTGCGGCCTTGTTGGAGGAAGTATATCTGTCACTGGAGATGGGCTTTGAGGTTTCAAGGGCCCAAACCAGGCCCAGTCTCTCTCTCTCTCTCTCTCTCTCTCTCTCTCTCTCTCTCTCTCTCTCTCTCTCTCTCTCTCTCATTTCCCACTGCCTACAGATTTGGATGTAGAATTCTCAGCTATTCTCTAGTGCCATGTCTGCCTGGGTGCCACCATGCTCCCTGCCATGATGATATTGTATAATATCTCTGAAACTGTAAGCCATTCCCAATGAGATGTTTTCTAAGAGTTGCCATGGTCACCATGTCTCCTCACAGCAATAGAACACTGACTAAGATGGTCTGCAAGGCTCATGTATTTGGATACTTGATCTCCAGTTAATAGGTTGAGAAGGATTGGGAGGGATGGCCTTGTTGGAGGAGATGTGTCACTGGGGGTGAGCTTTGAGGTTTCAAAAGCCCATGGCATGCCTAGTCTTTCTGTCTCTCTGCCTCCTGCCTCCAGATCAGGGTGAGCTCTCAGTCACCTCTCCAGCACCATGCCTGCCTGCCTGCCACCATGCTCCCTGCCATGATGATAATGGACTAAACCTCTGAAGCTGGAAGCAAGATTCCACTTAAATGCTTTCTTTTAAAGATTACCTTGGTCATGGTGTCTCTTCACAGCAAACTATCACTCCTTCCCTCATTACAGGCTTTAGAAAAGGAAATTCTCTATACCTGGTGGTGGAGGCCTAGAATCTAAAGCAAGAAGTCCCAAAGTTCAAGGCCAGCATAGGTAACTTCCTGAGACCCAGTCTCAAAGCGGAAAGTAGAGCTGCAGAGATGGCTCAGTGAAAGCATTTGCTCTTGCAGAGGACCTGGGTTTGATTCTGGCACCCATTGGTGGCTCGAAAACATTGCTAGCTCCAGTTCCAGGGGCTCTGACTCCTCTTCTGACCTCTGCTGGCACAAGATGCAAATATGCATATAAATAAATGAACAGATAAATAAATACTTAAAATTTTAAGTAAAAAAACCCTAAAAGTAAAAAGAATACTGGGGATACAGTTCAGTGGTAAAGTGCTTTGCTGAGTGTGTACAAAGTTCCAGTTTATCTTCACTACCACACACACACACAAAGGCACACACACACACATGCACATACATACATACACACACAGGCAAGCACACACACACACATGCACATACATACATACACACACAGGCAAGCACACACACAGGCATGCACAAACACACACAAAGGCACACACACATGCACATACATACACATGCACACACACATACATACACACACAGGCAAGCACACACACAGGCATGCACAAACACACACAAAGGCACACACACACATGCACACACATACATACATACACAGGCAAGCACACACAGGCATGCACAAACACACACAAAGGCACACACACATGCACATACATACACATGCACACACACATACATACACACACAGAGGAATTCACATAATACCCACATATAAAAATGCAAACAATAAAACCAATATATCGGGCAATGTAGCCCCCAGCCTGGCCTTTGGGTTCTCCTTTCCAGAAGCAAATGCTGTGATCACTTCTGTATCCCAGGGTCTTCTTGTTGCTAGTGTGCATGAAAGCAGGGGCGTCTATGTGATTGGTAAGTAGCTGTCTTCTCTGTGAAACAGGGAAATGCTGTGTCTGTTGGTTCATTGCCTTCTCCCCAGTACTTAGCACATAGCCGCAATTTACAGGTGTTGGGTTGGGTGAACACCTAGTCCGCCAGTTCTTGTGCATGTTTTGGGCCCCACTGATCATCCCACATGGTAGCTTTACTCATGGCCCTGTAAATACTTCATCCTGCTGTGGGAACAACTTCTCACTTCCCAGTGAGACTACAGTTCTGGTATCCACCTGTCTCCCACCACCAGATTATGAATGAGCCTTGGAAGCAGGGACTATGTTTTACTCTTCTATAAGTCTGTGCTAAGCAGCCCAGAATGCCAATGAACACTTCCTAACTCCCTAACAGTCTGACGATTGGCTTCTTTGCATTTCTCTTCTCAAGCTCTGTCAATGTGCAGCCCACCCTTTGCAGTTCACAGTGGTTATGGTCCCAATAAGGACTAGCATTTCCCTCAAAACCCCTTAGAGAGGCACTCAGCCTTACTGAAGTATGACTTCAGCCTCATTCCTTGTGTTAGTTACTGCTCTGTTGCTGTGAGGCAGGGGCTGGTGGATCTCTGTGAGTTCAAAGTCAGTCTAGTCTACATAGTGAGTTCCAGGACAGCCTTAGAATCCCTGTCTCAAAAAAGCCAACCAACCAACCAACCAAAACAAAGAAAAATTGGGTTGGAGAGTATGGTTCAGTACTTCAGAGCATTAGCTGCTCTTCCTGAGGACCCAGGTTTGTTTCCCAGCACCCATATGGTGGCTCACAACCACAAGTAACTTCAGTCCCAGCGAACCTGAGATTATTCTGATCTCTAAGCACAATAGGCATGCATGTGGTACATAGATAAGCAATTAAAACACCCACACACACCGGGTGGTGTGGTGCATGCCTTTAATCTCAGCACTCGGGAGGCAGAGGCAGGCGGATCTTTGTGAGTTCGAGACCAGCCTGGTCTACAAGAGCTAGTTCCAGGACAGGCTCCAAAGCTACAGAGAAACCCTGTGTCAAAAAAATCAAAAACAAACAAACAAAAAAAACCCCACCCACACATATAAAAATAAAAACAAACATAATCATGCAAATATACTATTAATAGTGGGAGTTGGAGAGATGACTCATAAGAGCATTTGTTGTTCTTGCATAGGACCTGAGTTCAATTCCCAGCACCAGAATGATAGCTCACAACCATCTGTAACTCCAGTTCCCAGGGACTTGACACTCTCTTCTGACTTCTGTGGGCACCGGGCAAGCACATGGTGTACAGGCACACATGCAGGCAAACACTCATGCACATAAAATAAAATATTTAAATATAAAAAAAAGCTAACCCCCCCAAAACAACGATAGAACTGGGGTGGTAACTCAGTTGTACTTGGTTGGAGGTGAGCATGCGTGAGGCCTTGGATTCCATCTCTGGTTCTGCATAAAACCACACGTGTTGGTTCATGCCTGTGATCCCAGGACTTGGGAATGGAAGCAGGAGGAACAATAGCTCAAAGCCAATCTTGGCCACATAATGAGTTCAAGACCAGCTTAGGCTACACGAAATCCTGTCCTCCACCCCCCAAAAAAATGTCATGATGGAAAATTAGAATGTGCTTTTCAAGAAGGCAGCTGGAGGACTGAGAATCAGCTAAAGGTCCTTCATGAAATGGGTACTGAGTTGAGATCCACAGGTTAAGATGTAAATGACCAGGCCAAACACAAAGAATACTCTAGAAAAAGGATTCAGTATACAGAAAGCCTGGAGTCAAGAAGCTACTTGACAAGTTCTAGGAATCCAAGGGAAATTAGATGATGGGACCACCAATGTGAAGGCAAAGACGTCTACAACCAGCTTTCTAGGAATGAACCTGTGCCTATAATGGATGGTAAGGGTGACAGGAGACCCAAGAGAGTCTGTCTCAGGGCTGAAGATCTGGCTCAACAGTTAAGAGCACTGACTGCTCAATTCACAGCACCCACATGGCAGCTCATGACTGTCTGTAACTCCAAGATCTGACACCCTCCCATAGATATAAATGCAGGCAAAACACCAACGCACATAAAGTAAAGATAAATAATTTAAAAAAAAAAAAAGAGATGTTGTCTTCTCCACTGCTCGGGCACTGCCTAGCATCTTGTGAACACATTGTTGCTGCATGTATAACCAAGCAAATTTAGTTCCGCGAGTAGGTTTTGTTAAGACATTGAGATTGCCGAGAAGTAATGGCTTTGTGTTAATGCTCTGCTGCCCACAGGCTGAGGATTTGCAGGCCCCAGAATGCCAGTCAGAAGCCTCAAGTGTGAGCTAAACTCGTCAGCGGAAAGCTGGTCTGCTTGGGTGTGGTCACAAAGCCATGTCATAGGGCCGTGACCGCCTTCTGAATACTTCTGTTTTCTCTATGGCTACTTGGGTTAGCTGTCTTTCCAAGAATTCTAATCCTCTGCTCGTCATAAACCCCGGAAGTATTTACATCAGAATGGCTTTCAAGGGCCAGGCTCTGAGGTAATTTTGAATTCTCCTTGCTGAGAAAGCACCTCTGCTCCTCACTATTGTCTTCAGCTACTGCAGCTCCCAAGCCTGGAGAACTTGTGAAACAGTAGATTCTCACCAGGCCTGGTGGCAGCACGTCTTTAATCCCAGTCCTCAGGAGAAAGAGGCAGTCGGATCTCTGTGAGTTAGAGGCCAGCCTGGTCTACATGGTGAGTTCCAGGCCAGGACTATAGCAAGCAAACAAACAAGGCAGATTCTCTGGACCCTTCACACTCCCTGCAGATCCAGGAGGGGCTCAACACTTCTCAGACTCCTCTAGGCCTTTAGACCCTGCTTCCTGGTCTGCCACAATGTGAGGAATCCGTGCCACCTGCCCTTGTTCCTACGGATTCTACCAAGTTTTCCTGCCTGAGTGGACTGCAGTCTCTAAAACTGATCCAAAACTAACCTTAAACATAAAATAAAATAAAATAAAATAAAATAAAATAGTGCTCCTGGGTCAGCAAGATGGCGCAACAGATAAGCCCCTTGGCATTCAAGCCTGACCTATATTTCACGCCCCTGAAAATGGAAGGAGAGAACCAATTCTACAAACTTAACCTCCAACCTCCGCACACACACTGTGGCACTCTGTGTCACATGGACTGTGCCCCCTCATCATACACTTGAACACACACACATTGATAATAGTACTAAATAAGACAAAATTTTGTTGGTAATTTTAATAATAGATCATGTCCTTGGGAGCATCATTTTTAAGTAGTAATTTTAAACAAGTTATCTAGATAGCTGGTGTATTGGTGAATGCCTTTAATCCCAAAACTCAGGAGGCAGAGGGAAGTAGATCTCTGTGTTAGAGGCCAGCCTGGTCTACAGAGTAAATTCCAGCACAGTCAGAGCTACATAGTGAGACCTTATCTCAAAAAACAAAGACAATTACTTGATTATTATTTTTTATATATATATATATGTATGTATGTATGTATGTATGTATATGTATGTATGATGTTTGTGCACCACACACGTGCCTGCTGCTTGAGGAAATCGGAAGATTCCTGGAACTGGAGTTAGGGAGAGTTGTAAGCTGCCATGTAATCACTGGGAATTGAATACAGTCAGTCCTCTGCTTGCCAGTGCTCTTACCTGCTGAGCCATTTCTGCAGCCCCTGAAGTAATAACCTGTGGAGTATTGGGACCTTTTTCAGATGGTAAGGAGATTAGACTTGTAGTGGTTTGGATAAGATTGGCCTCATAAATTCATATATTTGAATGCTTAGGGAGTGGCATTAGGAGGTATAGTCTTGTTGAAGTAGGTGTGTCACTAGGGATGAGCTTTGGGGTTTCAAATGCTCAAGCCAGGCCCAGTGTGTCTATTCCTCTTTTCCTGCTGGCTGCAGATTCAAATGTAGAACTCTCAGTGGTGTGGGACAATGGTCTGTATTTTGTCAATTATATTTAAATAAATGCTGATTGGCCAGTAGCCAGGCAGGAAGTATAGGTGGGACAACCAGACAGGAAGTAGAGATGGGTTAATGAGAACAGGAGAATTCTGGGAAGAGGGAAGCTCTTTCTTCAGTCCTGATCCAGCCACAGAGCAAGCAAGATGTGACTGCCACGACAAGAAAGGTACCAAGCCACGTGGCTAACATAGACAAGAATAATGGGCTAATATAAGTTATAAGAGTTAATAAGAAGCCTGAGCTAATAGGCCAATCAGTTTATAGTTAATGTAGACGTCTGTGTGATTTCTTTGGGACTTAATGACTGCAGGAACTGAGCAGGACAGGAAACCTCAGACAACATCTCAGCTACCTTTCCAGCACCATGTCTGCTGCCTGCCACAATGCTTCCCACCATGACGATAATGAACTGAATCTCTGAACTATAAGACAGCCCCAATTAAATGTTTTCCTTATAAGACCGGCCATGATCATGGTGTCTCTTGATAGTAATAAGACACTGACTAAGACAGGGCCCACCCAGATCCAGAATACCATCTGTAGGCACACTCTTAGCATAAATTGCTGAAGATAACCTACCTAGGCTGGTGTGCCCACAATACTCAGAGTTCCCAATGAATCAGTCACCTGGTTAATTTCTCTCTAGGGAGCTGAGCCCTGGAGTGATATAGGGTTCCCCTCTGTATACTGTGAATATGTTTTATTACAGTTGGTTAATAAACAATCTACTTTGGGCCTATGGCAGGGCGGAATACAGCAAGGTGGGAAATCTGAACAGAGATGTAGAAAGAAAGTAAGTGGAATCAAAGAGACACCATGTACCTACTGAACCTTGCTGGTAAACCACAAGTCTTGTGGCAATACATAGATTAATAGAAATGGGTTAGTTTAAGATATAAGAGTTAGTTAATAAGAAGTCTAAGCTTTTGACCAAGCAGTGTTGGAATTAATATAAGTTCTGTGTAATTCTTTCAGGTCTGGGTGGCCAGGAAATGAACAAGCAGCCTCCCCCTACAAAATGGCAACCAAACGACTGGGGCTAACACACATGATCTGCCTTCACTTTGAGTATTGTACACCCACTCAGGGTTAGGAGGAAAGTAGCTGAGAGCACAGCAGCTTAGCACTCTCTGCCTGGGAACCTGGCCTGATTAGGTCTGCTAGGCATGCACAGGCAGGAGAGCATGGTGGATTCCCACTGTCATACACAGAGATATTTCTAGGTCATGCAGTGTGCTGCATGGAAAATTTAGCTTTTCCTGATGTAATGATTTCTGTCCCTTTAAGAGAGAAGCCATGCCCACTTTCTCCCCGATCTGCTGAGGCAGGATGATCTTCAGCTTCCTGCCTGAGAGCTCTCTCTCTTTTCCATCTTCCTCTCAGAGAGGCAGCTTCTGCCTCTCTCCCCACTTCTCCCCTTCCCCCACTTCTGTCTCCCTCTCTTCCCTGTCTTCTCTCTCTCTCTCTTCTCCTTCCTCTTTTCTTCTCCCCCATAACCCTAATAAATGTTCAACTTTACTCTTCATGGTGTGCCTATCCATGTCTCTGGCTCCTGCCTGCCCACCACGTGTCTCCCTACCTGGGACCACCCACCGCTCGGGGACTGGCAGCCATCTCTGCCTGGGACTGGCTGCTCTCAGGGCCCGCTGCCTGCCGCCACATGGCCTGCTACCACTGCTTGGGGACCTACAGCGTTTCTGCTGCCTACTGCCACCGGGGATCCTGGAGCATTTTTAATTTTTCCACAACACCTGAAACAAAAAGGGTTTATGTGCTGCATGGTGCTTCCCAGAGTTGAGGTGGTGAGCACAGAAGTCCCAGAGCTGGCAGTAAACGTACCTCTGCCATATTGAAAGACCAAGAGAAGTGGAGCCAGCATCCAGGGCTGCTGCGACCACACTGCTTACCATTTTAAAATGTTCCTTGTCAGAGAAGGATTTCAGATACAGAATAGAGCAGATTCAGACATTTTTAAAAGACCTCTACATGAGAGACAGTGTGTTTTAAAATGTCATAGGCTTTGGAGAGAGAGGAAAAAGAGTACAGACAGTTATAAAGAGAAATAAAGCCTTTGAAGAGACAGTAAAAGTGATATAAAAGAGTACAGACAGTCATAGATTAAAGGCGTAAAGAAAAATAAGCCACATAAAGATAGAATATACACAAAGAGTCTGGATTATTATATTATTGTGTTTTCTTTGAATTTGACTGCAGAGAGACATTTGATTCTGAGGCTGCTAAGCTAAATCAACATAAAGATATCTTGATTTCAAAACTTGACTCTAAGATATGTTACTTTGGAAAAGAGGTTCTGCTTTTGTTTCCACAGGAGTTGAGAACCTGTGGATTGCTTCCAGGTTAATGTGGTTAGATGGAACAAGACCACCTAAAAGGCCTCATGGACCCTAAAAAATATTTCACCCAATAAACAGCAGGAAGCAGTTTGGTGAGAACAATGCTCAGTTTCCCAAAATGATTGTTTATAAATGTTTGTTTTTATTTAAAGAGGGATATGATATAGAGATGAATACTTTTCATTGATATGGATCTTGGTTTATTGATACAAATTTAAGGTCAATTTTGTTATATGTATATTTCTGCTCTTGTTTAAGGTATTGTGGTTGTGCAGCTCATTTAAAAATGTAATGTATAATTAAGTAAACAGGTTAATTGATAGTCATCTATAATTGTCAACCCTGTACTCATGTTAGTTATGTTTTCTAGACGTACAGATATATATTTCAGATGGCTAGGTATTCTTCAAACCTTTCAAAGACTAACAGACTATGGCATTTAAATTTTTTTTAAGAACTTAGGACTTTTCATGACATTGAGACACACCTGCTACTGGCAGCACCAATCTACTTCAAGAGGAAGATGGGCATCAAAGAGTTTCCTTATGGAGTTGTTAGCCATTTGGACAAGAAACTGCTCTTGCCTGGACTGCTTGATGTTATGCTGTATGAACTGGACATGCAGGACTCACAGAAAAATGACTGCTGAATTTGCCTAAAGGTGAGACAGTCCTTCAGGGTTCCTGCTTCATGAAAGAGTCTTCTAGACATTCTGCAGAACACAGAAGAAAATGACTGACAAACTGCCAAGAGAGGCAAAAGAGTGAAATTTCTTGCTTCATGGAAAAGTCTGCCAGATACCATGGGCCTGTAGGCTGAAGATGGATGCTCCAATGTTACAGAAGAACTTTGAGTGACTGTCTAGGTAGTGAGATGTCTCTGTCAATTCTAGAGTTTTGGAAGTTGTTTATAATGTACTTCCTGTTAACTTAGGTAATATTATATCCTCCTGGGGTCTTTGATGGAGTTGAAGAATAGATAGTTATAATTATAGTTTTTCTTAGTTATGACAAAAGATAAAGTAGATATAAATATTGTAACTGTAATTCTTGCTTGATACCTGTTTTGTTATTTGTAGTTTTTCTATGTTGATGTTAAAACCTTCCTTTTTATTTAGACAGAAAAGGGGAGATAATATGGGATTCCCCTCTGTATGCTATGAATATGTTTTACTATCATTGGTTTATTAAAGAAGCCATTTCGGCCAATGGCTTAGTAGAGTAAGGGAAATCCTAACAGAGATATACAGAGAAAGTAGGTGGAGTCAAGGAGATGCCATGTAGCCTACAAAGGAGAAAGATGCCAGTTGCCAGCCAGAACCTTACCGGTAGGCCACAACCTTGTGGTGATTCACAGATTAATAGAAATTTATTAATTTAAGATGTAAGAGTTAGCTAGAAAAATGCATAAGCTATTGGCCAAACAGTATTGGAATTAATATAGTTTCTGTATCACTCGGGAGGCAGAGGCAGGCGGATCTCTGTGAGTTTGAGACCAACCTGGTCTACAAGAGCTAGTTCCAGGACAGGCTCCAAAGCCACAGAGAAACCCTGTCTCGAAAAACCAAAAAAATTATATATATAGTTTCTGTGTGATCATTTGAGGCCGGGCGGCTGGGAAATAAACAAGCCATTTCCATCTACACTGGAGTTTCTGTGTTGCCTTCCCTTGGTGCTCTGGACTCAGGGTACTGTTCAAGGTCCACGCATCTAAGTGTCATCAGTGGTAAGTGACTGCAGGCAGGAGCCCTCTCGACACAGACTTCCAACTAAACTATTTTCTCGGTTGAGACAGCAGCCTCATCAAACCTTCCCCAAGAGAGGGTAGAGTACAAAGAACTCTGGAAACAAATCCAAGGCTCTGGGGCTCCAGTCCGAACACAGACATCAATTCTCTTTCTCTTGAGAAATAGTTCCTCACTCTGTAATCCAAGCTGGTTTATAATTCTCTATGTAATTAGCCCAGGCTGGCTTTGTCTTTATTGGCAATCCTCCTGCCTTGGTCTTCTGAGGGGTAGAATTACAGGCATAAGCCACCAAGCTCAACCCTATCAGTTCTTTGAGTCCAGGATTCCTTTCCAGAAATTGCACGTAGAGCTGTATACTTCAAGGAGCAGAGCACAATAGAACACAAGGCAGCAAGGTCTGACATGGTCCTTGGAGAATTTTCCTCCTGGTTCTACACGGCTTTCTGTAAGACTTATGAGGTCACTGAGGGTATTTCTCCTCAGCCACTCAAGCTTGCCATCTTCTGAAACCCACATGGAGGCCTTTGCCTTCATTTCTGGGACAAAAGGAAGTGGAAACTTCCACCTCCCCTCATCAGCAACTGCCTCTATCTATATATCTATATCATTTATATCTATATCTATTGTTTTTGCTCTTTGTTTTTTTTTCCCCAAAGACACAGTTTCTGTCTGTAGCCTTGGCTGTCCTGGGATTCACAGAGTGTCTCTGTAAACCAGGCTGGCCTCGAACTCACAGAGATCCTGCCTTGCTCTGCCTCCCAAGTGCTAGGATTAAAGGCGTGTGCCCACCGTGGATGAAGTGTTCCAGTGTTACCTACACTTGTTAGTGGTCATGTATAAGAATTAATAACAAGCTGGGAGGTGGTGGCATACGCCTTTAATCCCAGTAGTCAGGAGGCAGAGGCAGATGGACCTCTGTGAGTTTGAGCCTAGCCTAGTCTACAGAACTAGTTCTAGGACAGCCAGGGATACATAAAGAAACCCTGTCTCAACTCCCCACCAAGATAATTAATAACAGAATTGATGGGTATAGGGCCTATTTTATCTAAATTCCTTGATTAGTAAGTATTAGTCCCCCTCTTTTTTTTTTCTTTTTCCAACTTTAAATGCCTTTATTTAAATACTTACAACTGGGGTTGGGGTATCTCAGTAATGGAGTACTTGCCTACTTATAGGCAGAACACCCATTACTGGCTCTCACCTCTGGCAGGTCTTATACCCTCACTTCTCTGGAGACCAATGGGCTAAAATCCAGTCTTTGCTGTACTCTTTCCTACCTCTCTCGCTTACACAGGCTTAATCACCAGGCTGATTGAAATACTAACTTTCTTTGGAATTTTCACAAGCAGATTGACGTGGCAAGATGCCAGGGAAAAGCCACCGTCAGTTCCTGTTGGTGACGACTCACTTCCTCTCCTTGCAAAGTTTCCTATGACTGTTTTATTTGGTAGGCACAGTGACAACCCCTTTCCGGGCTGAGACCTTGTCAGTCCCAAATTTACTTTGTCAGCTGGAAGGGCTAACTCTTACTGCCTTCGCAATGTGTCACGTGGGAAGGGTCCTTCCTCATCATCTCTATTTCTTAGACTGTCAGAGAGCTACCATATAAGCTCACAAATGTTCTCAGCCCTTGCAGTCCCCTTCTTGGGCACACTGCCGCATAGAATTCTGTTTCATAAGTACAGACTGCCCCATTCTTTTGGGCTGGGTGGTTATGGTACTAGAGATCAAATCTGGGGCCTCATGCTTGTTAAGCATATACTTCATCAATTAGCTACCCCCAGCTACTTGCCCCTTTCTTGAGGATATTGGAAGGTGGCCCTTTCGGGAGATCTTACAAGCCTCAGTTCCTTTTAGTTCAATTCAATACAACAACAAAAAAATGTATGATAGTGGCTACTCCCAGGCCAGATAGTCTCCAGTTCCACAGGACCACATTTTCTTACTATTGTTGGGTGAGGTAACTGAGAGATTGGAAATGAAGAGTCAACAAAACAAAAACAAAAATAAGAAAGAAACCAGGGGATAAATGTTTATAACAGCTATAATTTCAAATCATTCACAGCAAACTTAGTGTTGCAGACTCCATCCTAAATATTTAGCATATATAAATTTGTTTAGTCCCTACAAGGACCCTGGTAGTTACTACACTGCTTGCTCCCATTTTTTCATACGGGAAAACTGAGGTGCAGAGCAATAAATACTTTGTACGCCAACATGTATGCCAAGATGTCTGGCCTGAAAGCTTCCAGAGATTCTCCTGCCTCTGCCTCTTATGCCATAGGAATGCTGGGATTACAGCCCAGTGTCACTGCCCCTCTTTTATGTGAGTTCTAGGGGTCCAGACTGAAGCCTTCATGGTTTCACAGCAATTCCCCCCAAAGCCTTTTCCCAGCACTAGGATTCTCTTACCCTTATACCACACTGTCCCTTCATAAAGAGTTGTGATGGGAACTCTTATGTGGAAATATCAGGAAAGAGCCGCGATCATGGCACGCACGCCTTTAATCCCAGCACTTGGGAGGCAGAGACAGGCAGACCTCTGTGAGTTCAAGGCCAGCGAGTTCCAGAACAGCCAGCGCTACACAGAGAAACCCTGTCTTGGAAAAAAGGAAAAGAAAAGAAAAAAGAAAGAAAGAAACGAAGGAAGGAAGGAAGAAATAACAGGAAAATAGCTTAGTGTGCATGCTGGCTGTCCTGGTTAGGTTTCTACTGGTGCAATAAAACACCATGACCAAAAATTATGCGAGGAGGAAAGGGTTTATTTCATCTTACTGACTACAGTTCAGCATCCAAGAAAGAAAGGGGGAACTCAGGCTGGAACTGATGCAGAGGCCAAGGAGGAACACTGCTTACAGCTTTGCTCACAGCTTGCTCAGCCTGCTTGTTCATACTGCCCCCACCCCACCCACCCAGGGATAGCATACCACCCACAGTGGGCTGGGCCCTCCCACAGCAATCAATCTTCAATCTAGAACATGCCCCACAGGCTTGCCCACGATCAATCTGATGGGGGCTTTTCTCAATTGAGGCTCCCTCTTCCCAAATGACTCTAGCTTGTGTCAAATCGACATGAAACAAGCCAGCACAGCTTGCATGAGACCAGCACTTGGGAAGGGTAACCTTAAGTATGGGGCCATCCTGAACTCTGTGGAATCCCATTTCAACAAACATCAAAGTCATATATGTGTATTAGCAAAGAAAGTGTTTCTCTCCTAATTTTTAAGTAATGCTCATTGAACATTGGGCTTTATTCTAGTTGTGATAAAATATCCTCACTAAAAGTAAATTTAGAGGAGAAAGGATTTATTCCTGCAACTGTTCCAGGTCCTAGCTGATCACTGTGGGAAAGATAGACAGCTTACCCAGCTCATCACATCACATCTGAGAGCAGAGACAAACGGATACCCATGAGTTTGCTTGCTATTTTTTTTTTTGTCATCTCAGTTTCTCCCTGTTTTTTTTTTTTTTTTTTTTGTTTTTGTTTTTGTTTTTTGTTTTTGTTTTTAGGTTTTTCGAGACAGGGTTTCTCTGTAGCTTTGGAGCCTGTCCTGGAACTAGCTCTTGTAGACCAGGCTGTCTCGAACTCACAGAGCTCCACCTGCCTCTGCCTTCCGAGTGCTGGGATTAAAGGCGTGCGCCACCACCACCTGGCCTTCTCCCCGTTTTTGTTTGCTTTTTCAAGACAGGGTTTTTTTGTGTAGCCCTGCTGGAATGCACTCTGTAGCTCAGGTTGATTTTGAACTCACAGAGATACTACTGCTTCTGCTTCCCAAGTGTTGGGATTAGAGGCATGTGCTACTTTAAAAAAATAAATCTAATTTATTTTGTTTTCTGTGCATTGATGTTTTGCCTGCATGCATGTCTGTGTGAGGGTGTCAGATCCGCTGGAACTGGAGGTACAGATATGTGTGAGCTGCCATGTGGGTGTTGGAATTAAACCCTGGTCCTCTGGAAAAGCAGCCAGTTATCATAACCAATAGGCCATCTCTCCAGCCCAGTTTCTGCACTTTATTTATCTGTGTTTGATTTTTCGAGACAGGGTTTCTCTGTGTAACAGCCTCAGCTGTCCTAAAACTTGCTTTATAGACCAGGCTGGCCTAAAACTCACAGAGATCTGTCTGCCTCTGCCTCCTGAGTTTCTCCATCTGGCAGTTTCTCTACCTTTTAAAAAATGCTTTTTAAACTTTATTTTATGTGTATCAGTGATTGCCTACATGTATGTTTGTACACCTTGTGTGGCTAGGTGCCTACAGAAGTAAGAAGAAAGTGTTGGATCCCTTGGAACTGGAGTTACAGACAGCTGTGAAGCATCATGTGGGTGCTGGGAATTGAACCTGAATCCTCTGCAAGAGCAGCAAACAATCTTAATCCTTCAGTCATCTCTCATTTTTTTTCCTTTATTGATATTTATTGAGCTCTACATTTTTCTCTGCTCCCCTCCCTGCCTCTCCTCTCCCCCCTTCAACCCTACCCCAATGCCCCCATGCTCCCCAATTTACTAAGGAGATCTTGTCTTTTTATACTCTTCAATGTATATTAGGTCTATGTAAGTCTCTCTTAGTGTCCTCATTGTTGTTTAAGTTCTCTGTGATTATGGTTTGTAGGCTGGCTTTCTTTGTTTTATGTTTAAAAACCACCTATGAGTGAGTACATGTGACAATTGTCTTTCTGTGTCTGGGTTACCTCACTCAAAATAATGTTTTCTAGTTCCATCCATTTTCCTGCAAAATTTAAGCTGTCGTTATTTTTTTCTGCTGGGTAGTACTCCATTGTGTAAATGTACCACAATTTCTTGTTTGCTTTTTTTTTTTTTTTTTTTTTGGTTTTTCGAGACAGGGTTTCTCTGTAGCTTTGGAGCCTGTCCTGGAACTAGCTCTTGTAGATCAGGCTGGTCTCGAACTCACAGAGATCCGCCTGCCTCTGCCTCCCGAGTGCTGGGATTAAAGGCATGCGCCACCACCGCCCGGCTCCACAATTTCTTTATCCATTCTTCGGTCGAGGGGCATTTAAGTTGTTTCCAGGTTCTGGCTATGACAAACAAAGCTGCTATGAACAGAGTTGAGCACATGTCCTTGTGGCACGATTGAGCATCCTTTGGATATATACCTAAAAGTGGTATTATTGGGTCTTGAGGAAGGTTGTTTCCTAATTTTCTAGAAATCTCCACACTGACATCCAAAGGGGTTGTGCCAGCTTGCATTCCCACCAGCAATGCAGAAGTGTTCCCTTTTCCCCACACCCTCTCCAGCTTATGTTGTCATCAGTGTTTTTGATCTTGGCCATTCTTACAGGTGTAAGATGGAATCTCAGAGTTGTTTTGATTTGCATTTCTCTGATGACTAAGGATGTTGAGCATTTCCTTAAGTGTCTTTCAGCCATTTTAGATTCCTCTGTTGAGAGTTCTCTGTTTAGGTCTTTACTCCATTTTTTTTTATTGGGTTATGGGATCTTTTGGTGTCCAATTTTTTGAGTTCTTTGTATATTTTGGAGATCAGCCCTCTGTCTGATGTGGGGTTAGTGAAGATCTTTTCCCATTCTGTAGGGTGTCGTTGTGTCTTGTTGACCGAGTCCTTTGCTTTACAGAAGTTTTTCAGTTTCAGGAGGTCCCATTTATCAATTGTTTCTCTCAGTGTCTGTGCTGCTGGGTTTCTATTTAGGAAGTGGTTACCTGTGCCAATGCGTTCAAGTGTACTTCCCACTTTCTTCTATAAGGTTCAGTGTGGCTGGCTTTATGTTGAGGTCTTTGATCCATTTGGATTTGATTTTTGTGCATGGTGATAGATATGGGTCTATTTTTATTTTTCCTCATGTTGATATCCAGTTATGCCAGCATCATCTCTCATTCTTATGCAGTTGAGAACACCCTGCCATCAGGTGTTGTGACAAAAGCCTTTAATTCCTGAACTTGTGAGGCAGAGGCAAGCAGATCTCTGAATTTGAGACTAGCCTGATCTACAGAGTAAGTTCCAGGACAGCCAGGGATACACTGAGAAATCGTGTTTAAAACAAAACAAAACAAAAATGAAAAAAAAAAACCACCCTACCTAGGGAATGGCTGCCTAGAGAGGGCTGGAGTTTCCTATATCGATTAATAATTAACATAATGAAGACAATCCCCCACAGATGCACCAAGGCCAACCCAAACTAAGCAATCCCTCATTGAGACTCTGTTCACATGTGTTTCTGGGGCAGGTCGAGGTGGCAGTTAGTGCTAACCACCATGGGCCTTGTGTGTGCTAGGCAAGACCTCTGTTACTGTGCTATACTTTCAGCCTGCTTTAAATTTTATTTTGAGTCAGGGTCTCAATAAGTTTCCCAGGCTGGCCTCGATTTGCAATCCTTCTGTCTCAGCTTTCCCAGAATCTGGGGTTACAGGCCTGTGCTGGCTTAAGTTTTGTCCTCTGTGTGTGTGTGTGTGTGTGTACGTGTGTACACGTGACATGCGTGGTGCCACAGTACAAGAATGGAGCTCAGAGGACAGCTTTCAGGGTGGGTTCTCTCCCTTCTCTCACTGAGGCAGGATCTTTGTTTCTACTGTACTGCAAACTCCGGACTAGCTTGTCCAAGAGATCTCAGGTCAGTCTCTGATCTCTGTCTCCTGTCTTGCTGGGTCTCCGCTGGCTTTTGGACGTGGATTCCCGGGATGTCAGGCTTTCCCTGTTAAGCACTGATACACGCTGAGCCACTCTGCTCACAACAATTTCCTAGTAATTTAATTCATGTAGAAGCGGTTGTGACAAGGCAAACCCAAAAGAGAACTGGCCCAAGAGAGCACAGGATGTTTGAAAAACCTGACGACCCCTAAAGATGGCCTCTTCTTTACCTACCATAGTTCTGGTCTCTTGGTGTCTGGGTGGTGCCCGAGCTTCTGAGATCTGGTTTCTTGTCTTCTGGGAATCACGTTACACAAAGCACCTAAGGTCACCTTTAAAAGGGTAATGTGACCAGTGACCGACCTGCTCACAACCTCTGTGCTGTCAGTAACACATGAGAGAACTCTAGCTTTTTAGCTTGACTTGGAAGGCCCCCAGCTCTGGCCCTCAGTACCGATGTATCCTCTCCCCTGATCCAGCCACACCTAACCATGATTACTTGAGCCATGATCTCACTGTGTGTACATGTGTGTATTGTGTGTAGGGTGTAGGTGCCATGGAACACATATGGAGATTTGTAGGAGTCACTTTTTACATTCTATCATGTGATTCCATGGGTTCTAATTCAGGTTACCTACCTGCCTAGGTGGCAAGGGTCTTTGCCCAATGAGCCACCTTCCCAGACCCAAGCTTGGAAATGCTTATGGATTTTTCTCTTATTTGCTTTTTTGCTCTTGTTTAGTTTTATTTGTTTGTTTTAGCTTTTACATTCACTAATTATTTGGGTGTATTTATGTGTTGTGTAAGTGTGGATGTTAGGGGCCCACTTATAGGAATTATAGGTTCTTTCCTACTGTGTGGGTTCCAAGAACCAGATTCAGGACAAAAGGCTCAGTGGCAAGCACACTGAGTCCTGAGCCATCTTGCTGGCTCTCAGGTGTTTCTTTGTGCCACTGATTTCAGCAGTTAAATATTTCTCTTGAGTCACTAATAACCATAGCTGAGCATTGGGTCATCAAGACCTCAGTTGCAATAAGAGGTCATTTAATCCGACATTTTCCGTACCTTTCCAGATCTTTCCATTCGTCAGTAAGTCCTTCAATGTCTTACAACTTCCATGTCTATAGTTCAGGCGTTCTGACTCAACGACATGTCCTTTGTGGCTTTAGAAGAAAACCCAGGAGCCTTGGAAAGTCACTAAAATGTTCTGTGCCTCAGTTTCCCTACCATCACAGAGCCACAGCCTTCATGTTGTTGCCTCAGTCTTTGGGTCACTACGATATTATATATTCTATGCTGCCAGGCCCAGCACCTTTGCATGCCTCTTCCTTTTGAAGTCATGCAGAAGGTTTGCCTCTGTCCCATATCATCTACCCAAACACGACTGGAAAACATCATTATTATTACCACAGGCAATTATGTGCCTATTTAAGCATCACAAAATCTGTTATTGTGACAGAGAAATTGAGGATGGATATGTAGTGGAAGTGATCAGTTCTGCTCTAAGTTTTCTGCTTATGAAGTCATTTCCTAGTTTACCATGTAACTTGATTTCCACATTTTCCAACTATCTTCCCATGGCTCGTTCAGTGTGAGAGAAGTTTAGCTGAGTGGTAAGAGTGTATCTTAGTTTCTAACTTACAAAAGAAACATTTAATAATTAGGGACTTACAGTTTCAGAGGGCAAGCCCATGACTATCATGGTGGGGACAATAATGCTGGAGAAGTAGCTGAGAGCTTACATTTGGTCCACAAACATGAGGTGGGGTGGTGGGGGATATCAGGAATGGCAAAAATGATATGAAGATTCTTCTTTATCAAGAAGAGGTGATCCCAGGAAATAGAAAACGAGGGTGTATAGAGAAAGGGTTCCCAGCTATCTTCTTCTTCTTGCAGGGATTAAATGTCTGGCTCATAGTAGGCAGGCACTCAGCCACCAAACTACATAGATGCCTAGACTTACCCAGGAAAATGAGATATTTGTGACAGATAAAGGAGAAAGGATAGCCCTAGAAGAATCAAAGGCACTGCAAGAGAAAGTGATAAAATACAGTGGCTTAGTGCTGTAATTCCAGCAATCAGGAGGATCAAGAGTTCAAGGCCATCCTCAGATACATACTAAAGTTATACTATCCTGGACTACAAGAGATCTTGTCTCAAAAAACTAAATTAGAGCCAGCCAGATGGCTCAGTAGGTGAGGGTTCTTGCCATCAAGCTGACAACCTGAGTTCTATCCCTGGAGGTTTCAGGAACGCACCGTCAATGCCCTGGACACTCCATCTTCCCTTTATCCTTAAAGAACACCGTAGTAGCTGCTAGTTTTGCTGCTGTTACAACATACCCCACAAAAGCTGCTTAAGGAACGAGGGGTTTGTCTCAAGGTTCGAGGTTGCCTGTCCATCATGGTGGGGAAGTCACGGCGGGAAGAGCTTGAGGCAGCTGGTCACATGGCATCCTCAGTCAGGAAGCGGAGAGAGATGAGTGCTGTGCTTGATACCCCTTTCTCCTTTTCGTTCAGTCCAGAATCAACACCCATGAAATTGTGCCGCCCATGTTTAAAATGGCTCTTTGCACCTCATCTAACCTACTCTAGAATTTTAAAAATCAGTAAAGTGAGTGCCATAAAAGCATGAGAACTTGAGCTCAGATCCCCAGGACCCAAGTAAAAAGGTTGTCATGGTGGCACACTTGTATAACACTAGTGCTGAGGGGACAGAAACAGGAGGATCCCTGGAAATCATTGGTCAGTTTATCTGGCTAAATAAGGAATTGGTCTCAAAAAATAAAGGAAGCAAGCAGTTGAAGAAAGATACCAAACAACGCCACCCTCTACACACAGGTGCACATAAACCTACATGCACACCTGCACACACTTCTCTACACACACAGGT
>JAQHUG010000276.1:2168036-2198559 GCA_028555095.1 Dicrostonyx torquatus | reverse complement strand
GCGTGTGCGCCCACATGTGCCAGAACATGTTGTGTTCCCTGAAGTTACAGGTGGTGGTGAGCTGCCTCATGTGGGTACTGGGAACTGAACTTGGGTCCATCGAAGCTATAGCAAGCACTCTTAACCACTGATCCATCTTTCTAGCCCCTGTCTCTTTTTAAAATTAATTATTTTAATTAATCTCTTGTATGTGGGAACACATGTGGCAGTCAGAACAACATGAGGGTGTCACTTCTCTCCTTCCATCACCTAGGTTCTGGGCCTTGACGTCAGGTGGCCAGACTTGGTGGCAGACTCCCTTACTGCTGAGCCATCCTTGTTTTGAGGCATATCCGTTACCTTGAAATGGATCAGGTGTTTGGAAGACGTTATCCTTTTGGCTTCAAAGAGGACTTAAATTATTCTGATATCAAAACTTTCAGGCATCTAGAGCCTAGTATTAAAAATCTATTTCTAAATAGGTAAGATCTCATGACTGCTGTCTGCCCATCTTTTTATGTTGGCTGAGAGTAAAAGATTTGGACGACAGTGTGCATCTTATTTTTTGTTTTGTTTTGCTTCATTTTGAGACATGTTCTCACACTTTAGCCTAGCTTGGAGGAATTCACCATGTAGATCAGGCTAGTCTCAAACTGATGTTGACTTTCCTGATACAGATTCTCAAGAACTAGGATTTCCAAACTAGCTTTGACATGTGTCAAAAATAACTTTTTGTAGGGGACTGAAGTGATGGCTTACCTGTTAAGATCACTGGCTGCTCTTATAGATAACCCAGGTTCAATTCCCAGCACCCACATGGCAGCTCACACCTCTCTGTAACTTCAGTTCCACGGGGTCTTATACCTTAACACCAATACACATAAAATAAGTTAAATAAATTATTTTAAAAAAGGTTTTTATAACTTTCTGCTCTTATATCAGTTTTCTTCCTCTATATCTATCAGTACTCATGGAATATTAACTTTTTTACTATCCTTGATTATACTTTTTCCAGTATTTTAACCTCTCAGTGAAATAAAGATCACATCTTAAACAAAAGAAGTCAGCTTTTTCACTACTTAATTCAACATCTGAGGCTTGACAAGGCCAGAATAAGAGTGGTAAACATCAGAGGTGATTGTTTACCAGAATACTTAGAATGCCAGATAGTAACCCAGAATAAACACCTGTTTTAAAATAGATTAACGTACTACAGCTTCCATTTTAGGGGCAATGGTTTTGACCTAAAAATAGACAATGTTTTTAATTTAGTACAAACTGAACCTTGCAGCGTGCGCTGCTTATCTAGGGCCAGGGTCCTGAGTGAGTGCTCAGTCTCACCTCCCGCAGGGGACGGAGTCGGTCATACCACCTGCTTTTCTTTCACATCTGTAAATATTAGATTTGACTTTGGGCTTACTGTGTAGATTTTTTTCTCTTTCTCTCCTTCTCTCTTTTGAGACAGGGTTTCATATATAGCCCAGGCTGACCTTGAATTTACTGTACAGCTGAGAATGACCTTGAAGCACCTTGTGTGTGTGTGTCTTTGAGTGTATATGTTCATGTGTGCCTGTATGTGAAGATGTCACTTCTCTGAAAGAGCAGCAGATGCTCTTAACCACATGAGAGCCATCTCTCTAGTCCCTCCTTTTTTTTCTTTCTTTTTTTCTCCAAGACAAGATTTACTGAACCTAAAATTGATCAGTTCAGCAAGATTAGTAGGTTAGTTAGCTCCGGGAGCCTCCTGCCTGTCTCTCCAGCCCAAGGTTCCAAGGTGTGCACCACAGCCTGGCTTTTTACATGCTACGGTCTGAACTCGGGTCCTTGTGCTTGCAGAGCACGCACTTTACCACCCGAGCATGTCTCCAGCCTACTTTGAGCTTAAGATTCTCTTGCCTCTCCATCCTAAGTGCTGGGTTCATAGGCGTGCACTACCATAACTGGTTTGTGGTTTGGGAGTTTGAACCCAGGACTTTTTGCATACCAGCAGGCCCCTCATGACTCAACTATATCACCAGCCCCCACATGTCTTCTTATATACCGAAAAGGCCCACATTTTTATCTTTAACTTAGTCTGCCTCCCTAACTAAGCTTGCTTATCCACCTGTCTGGTGTACATCTCTTTTGGTGTATCTCAGAACTAGCTTGGCCAACATAAAGTTCTTGCTCATTATGAATAAGCCATGTTGCTCAGTCTTTCCCATTTTAGCAAATGACTTTTCCATCCTCTCAGTGCTTCCAAATCTTTTGAGAGTTACCTTTTTATTTGATCTTATAGTCGGTCCAGTAGCAAATACTATTGGTTCTCTGAATTTAGCCCATAATCTGAGCTATTCTTAACACCATGCTAGTCTAAACTACCATGGATTATAACGCTTGTCTACTGCGTGGGCTCCATCTTACCATTATATAGCTATGTTTTCTTTTTTCTTTCTTTTTTTTTTGGGGGGTGGTTTTTGTTTTTGTTTTTTGGAGACAGGGTTTTTCTTTGTAACCTTGGTTCTCCTGTAACTCTGTAGACCAGGCTGGCCTCGAACTCACAGAGATCCATTAGCTTCTGCCTCCTGAATGCTGGGATTAAAGGTCTGTACCACCACTGCCTGCTTTAGCCTTATTTTCCTTAAGCACTTTTTAAAAATATTTATTTATCACTTTATGTGTATGAACATTCTGCTCACATGTATGTTTGAGCACTGTGTGCATGCCTGGTGCCCATAGAGGTGAGAAGAGGGTGATGGAGCTCTGTAACTGGAGTTATAGATGGTTGCGAGCCACCATGTGAGTACTAGGAATTGAACCCAGATTCTCTGCAAGAACAAGTGCTTTTAACCACTGAGCCATCTCTCCAGCCTCTGTAGCATTCTTTTCAACTGAGCAGTCAAAAAATGTAAGTCAGATAACTATAGTATAAGCCTTTTCATTAGACAGATTTTACTATGTAGTTCCTATATAGACCAGGCTGACCTCGAACGCACAGAGATCTGCCTGCAGAGATCTTCTGGAGTGCTGGAATTAAAGGTGCGTGCTACACCCAACCTATTAGTGACACTTCAATGCAAACATGCAGTATGCAATGATTGGATTAGGGAAATTGGCACATCTGTTTCTTTAGGTATAATTTGTTTTGGGAGCTTTCAAAATCACCTGTGCTTTGAAAGATTTCATTACGCATTATTTCTCCTTATTTATCCCTAAATAAGACATTTATACCATCCTCTGTAAAATCTTAGTTCCCCCTTTGTGGAAGAGACAGTGGAAAGAACATAAGAGCCTGAGTGTAGGGAAAAGGGCTGTGAGGCTTTGAAATGCATCTAGAGTGCTGTAATTTATCTATCCCTATGGTGTGTGTGTGTGTGTGTGTGTGTGTGTCTGTGAGCGCATGTGCCATCAGGGTTAGGGACATGCAAGTATATGGAGATCAAAGGATAACTTGTGGGAGTTGCTTTTCTCATTCCACTAAGTGCGTACTAGGATTGAACTCAGGTTATCAGTCTCGGCAACAGGTGTTTTCCTCCTGCTCTCCATCTTGAGGGCCCTAACTCTCTTTGTAGTTGAGGATGACCTTGAACTTCTGATCCCCCTGCCTCCACTACCCGAGTGTTGGGATTATAGGCCCCAAACCTGGTTTTTGGGATGATGGTAATTGGACCCAGTGTCTGATACGTGTAAGGAGGTATACCTACCTAGCTCCAGTGCTCCCATGTATGTTTTCTCAGTTCTCTCTGTAGTCTGGGTATTAATTCTTTCACTTGACAGTTGAAAATATTTCTCTCCCTCTGTAGATTGGTTCTTCACTGTTAGTTATTTTCTTTGTTGTGCAGATGATTATTAGTGTCATGAAATAACATCTTGTTTCCCATGTTTTTGGTGGGGTCCTGTCTAGAAAGTCATTCTGTCTCTTTATCTTTTATTTATGTAAGACAGGATGCCCCACTTATCACCACTCAGGCTGGACTTTACTAGGTATCCTAGTAAATCCTGGCTTTAAATTTATAGCAGTCATTCCTGTGTCAGAATGTTCAAGTGCTGGGATTACAGGTAAGAGTCACTACCACCAGGACACCCAAATTGTAGTAATATCTTGAATAATTTCCTCTCTTTACCTCCAGTAATTTAAGATTTTTGGGTCTGTGATGGCTCTGGATCTTTGGTGCAGTTTTGTATAGAGTAAGAGATAGGAATCAAGTTTGATCTATTGTGTTTGTATTTCCAGTTTTCCCAGCACCATTTATTGAATAGACTGTCTTTTCTTTGATGTATATTTTTTGGTGCCTTTAAGAATTAGTTGATTATGGATAAGTGTAGTTCGTTTGTTTTTGAGACAGGGTAAGTGTAGCCGAGGTTTGCCTGGAACTCTCTGTGTAGCTAGGCTGTCCTCAAACATAATCCTCTTGCATTCCCCCTTCCTAGTGTTGGAGTTTGAGCTTAGGGTTTTGTACATGCCAGGCAGGGCAAGCACTCTGCCCCATAGCTCTGTCCTCAGCCTTTGCACTTCTTTTGGTGGAAAAACTGTTTGTAACATTCCTTATGATACATATTTGCCAGGATAAATATTCTCAGCTTTTGTTTGAATTTCTCTTTTATTTTTGAAATATATTTTCACCTTGTATATAGTGTTTTTATGACTCTGAAAATGTTATACCATTGTCTTCTCCTTGCATAGTTTATGTTATAGCTCTTATCTCTGAAATATAATGTGTCTTTTTCTGGCTGCCCTTAAGACTGTCATTATCTTTGGTTTGCAGTAGTTTATACTTCGTTCTTTTTTTTGTGTGTTTTCATTTTTGAAACTGGCTGGGACTCTGAGTGTCGTAGCGTGGTGGTTTAGAGTGGTGGTCTGTTTTAGAAAGTGCAAGTTTATGATCTCTTTAAAGGTTTCTTTCCTTGTCTCCTTTTTTCCTTCTAGGTAACTTGAGGCCTTTTTTGTGTGTATGTTTTATTCATTTTTTCTTACTTGACATCAATAAAAGGTTGATTGGTTTTGTTTTTATTTAAATTTATGTATGTGTATATGTGTATGCTACGTGTGTTCAGGACCTGCTTAGGCTAGAAGAGGGTGTTGTATCTCCTGAACCTTATTGTAGGTGGTTGTTAGCCATTGTGAGTGCTAGGAATGTAACACTGTTCAGTAGAAGAACAGCAGGTACACTTAACTGCTGAGCCATCTTTCCAGCCCCATGGTAGAGAGAGAGAGAGAGAGAGATGTACGTTATATGTGCATGCCATGGCATGAGTATGCAAGTGAAAAGACAACTTTGTAGATTTGTTTCTCTCCCAGCTCAGGCCCTCAGGCTCCCACAGCAATTGCTTTATCCCCTGAGCTCTCTCGCCGGCCTCTAGAGTGCATTTCATTCACCTTTCTTAGCATTAGCTTGAACTATGCTGCCTGTCTAACTAGGAGCGACTGTATGTTAAGTTTTGAGCTCAGCATATTTGGGGATCTGTAATTGTTGACTACTTTGAGAAAGCTCGCTTATGGTTAATGCCATGGCCCGTGTGACTGGGTGCTGGAAACCTGAGTGGGTGCAAAGGGAGATTAAGAAAGACAGGCACAAGTAACGTAAAGCTGGGATTGGGTCTTGCATCCACAGCTGGGTATTAAGTGTGTTTATTATGTACACCGTGAAGGAAGAGGAGGTAGTCTCTGTAGGGGAGTGGTGGGGGGTTGATCATGCAGCCATCCAGGTGTTATAGATGGTTGTGACTCATCATGTGGATGCTAGGAATCAAACACGGGTCCTCTAGAAGAGCAGCCAGTGCTCTTAGCCACTGAGCCATTGCTGCAGCTCCTGGGTCTATATTCTTTTTTATTTGTTTGCTTGTTTTGAAAGAGGGTCTCACTATATAGTTCTGGCTGTCCTGGAATTTGCTAGGTAGATCAGACTAGCCTCAAGCTTACAGAGATCTGCCTACCTCTGCCTCCTAAGTTCTGAGATTAAAGGCATGTGCCTGGCACCTGACTTGTCTCATATATATGTGTATGTATATATATATGTATATATGTTTTTCGAGACAGGATTTCTCTGTAGCTTTAGAGCCTTTCCTGGAACTAGTTCTTGTAGACCAGGATGGCTTTGAACTCACAAAGATCCGCCTGCCTCTGCCTCCCTAGTGGTGGGATTAAAGGCGTGCGCCACCACTGCCCGGCTCTTGTTATATATTCCTAAAAGATAAATTTATTTTTGGTTATTCTACTCACTCCTAACGTAGTTTTATTGTGTCTTAAAAAGAAGGAAGTTTGCTGGGCGATGGTGGCTCATGCCTTGAATCTTAGCACTCGGGAGGCAGAGGCAGGCAGATCTCTGTGGGTTCGAAGCTAGCCTGATCTACAAAGTAAGCTTATTTTTTCAGTACTCTTAGGCAAAAGGTGGAACCTTTTGGGAATCTGCCTTGAATAGAAGATTCTTCTATGTGTAGCCTCAGGTAGGCCCGCTTTTTGCCTGCATTCTGTTTTTATGTCAGTGCAAATGCTCAAGGCATCTAACATTCCTACTTTGACTTTTTGAGGGTGGAGTCCCAAGTAACCAAGCCTGGCCTGCAACTTGCTCTGAGGCTGGGATTACCTTGAACTCCCAGTCCTCCTGTTCTACCTTCCTAGTGCCAGGATTACAGCACCATCATGCCTAGTTCCACTTAGGCTCATTCATATCCAGCCTTTCCTGTGCTACTTAATTTGTGGATGATCTGAAAATGAAATGCCATTAAGGCTGGCCTTAATCTCAGAGAAATTCACCTGACTCTGCCTCTTGAGTGCTGGGTTTAAGGTGTTCACCACCATCCAGCCTCAACTCCAGAATCTTTATTATCTATTTGTTTATAGAAACAATTAGGCCAGGATCTCTGTGAGATTCTCTTTTAGAAACTGTATGTTTGCTGGGCGGTGGTGGCGCATGCCTTTAATCCCAGCACTCGGGAGGCAGAGGCAGGCGGATCTCTGTGAGTTCGAGACCAAGCCTGGTCTACAAGAGCTAGTTCCAGGACAGGCTCCAAAGTCACAGAGAAACCCTGTCTCAAAAAAATCAAAAAAAAAAAAAAAAGAAACTGTATGTTTAATACTTGTGATAATAAGACACATTGTGATAATAAGATAGATACATCATCTTCAAATTATTCAATGCCCCTTAGATCATAGATAAATTATCCCTTAAGGACTTTTCAGAAATCTTAGCTTTTTGGAGGTCTTTCTATAACTGTATAGAGTATCTGTGCCACTTTTTGAATTGAGGCTCAAACAACTTTCCATATATTTTGTATTTGAATTTTGTATGTAACAACCCTTTTTGGTATACATTTGGGCTTATAAAATTCTCATCTTGTTTAATATCTGAATGGCTGAGATGTTTTAGGCTCGCAGTCGTAGACTGGCCTGTGAAGTTGGCATACCTTAGGTATGTGTGGCCATGGACAACGTGTTTCTGTTGTTTACTGTTCTTGCTTTCTAGTGACTTTATTTTCTGCTCAAGGGATTTAGTATCTGTTCAGATAACTTTCTTTTTACAGGCCACATAAAGTAATGACCTCTAATCTTAGCCTTGAAAATTTCCCAGACCTCTCATTTGAGAATACCACTCAATGGTAGGCAACCAGTGGTGTTTGAAAATGTGTATTTTACTTTGAAAATTACTTCCCTGCCTAAATGACTTTGCAAAATGCAAAATGGTACATGAATGATTAGCAAAATGGTACATGAATGGCATAATTGACAGCTTCTGGGCCTTGCCTTGTGTGATGCTTTTCATGTCCTGTCACTAAGACCCAGTGCAGTTCAGAACAGCTCTTCCTGAATAGCATCACCTGATTCTGAAATGAAAAACCAACCCTTCCAGTGTGATACAGTCTTATCTGAAATAGTACTTGTCTCTTGGATCCAGTAAGAACGTTTAGAAATGATGGGTTCTATAGGGAAAGACCTACAAGTAATCATTATTTTTAATGAGTGTGAGCAATATTTCCAGGAGATAATAAACAATCATAGTTAAGATAGCTGAACTAGGGGCTGGAGAGGTGGCTCAGCCATTCAGAGCAGTTGTTGCCCCTACAGAGGACCCTGGTTCATTTCCCAGTACCAGGTGGTAGCTTACTACCGTTTTTAACTCCAGTTCCAAGGCATCTGATGTCCTCTTCTGACCTCCATGGATTCCAGGCACACATGTAGTGTACACAGATACACACAGGCAAAATGGTCATACACATAAAAGTAAAATAAATCTATAAAAAAGATATATGGGCAATTGACATTATGGATGAAGTTTAACAATTAGTGACAAGAGTTCATGGGATTGTATTAATATGTATGGGAAGGTCTATTCATGATGGAGAAGACGTTTTTCCTGGGGGTCAGGGCTCTAGTTGTCGTGGTGGACTCCTTCTACTTGTCCACTCTCCATGATAACAGAGCTTCCGGAGAGGTCCCGCCTAGGCACAGTGTCGTTGCTTCAAAGTTGGCAGAGTAATTACAAATGGTTATTACCTTGATTGTTAGACTTTTTTGTTAGAAAGGTAATGTTTAGTTCTTTGCTGCTGAATCCTTAAGTGCAAAGAGGTGAAACTGTGCTCTTAAGTAGTTGTAGTTGTTACTTGAAATCTATTTTAGCCTAGTTAAACAATCCTGAAAGTGGTTTGAGTAATTGGAGTTTTTCTTTGGTTCCAGTAGAAGAGAAATACTTGATTCAGCTCTCTTCTTGAAGCAATGAAATGGTTTGTTCTTCCTTTTTTCTGAGCAAGAATCATGAGCGCAACGCCGCAGAACGGACTCTGTTAGTGTATAAAGCGTCCCCGCATTTGACCCTCAGCACTGGTAAATAATGTGCCTGACTGAAATGGAAAAAGTTAAAGCTTTCTGTTTGTGCATTTTGAGCTTTTCAGAGGTATTACACACTCTGGGAATAATAATAAATGATACTAGGGCTTATACAGTGCCTTTGTGTGCGGAGCTCATATAGACACTAAGGCATTGATCCTAGCACAGTACTTGATTGTGACTTTGAAAGGTCATGAGTTACGGCTGCTGCAAAAAACTCGAAAAGATGGAAGGACACTGCAGTTTACAAATACTGCTTTAAAGTCTACACAAAAGTCTACAGCTCAAAGTTACCAGGAATTTTGGTAGCTTATATGTTGACTTTTTGATAGATTTTTTAAAATGCTTTTGCCATTTTTTCCTATCCGTAAATATTTTCAATGTCAGATTGTCTTTTAAATAGGAATACAGAATGTACTTTTAACCCTTTCTTTTTCCTTGGCCGAGACAGCTTATAACCAGTATGGTTTCCAGAGTATTTAATGTAACAGGGTGTTTTTGTTTTATTTATTTACTTTTTTGGTCCTGAATCTAGAGCTGAATATTTGTAGGTTGATTTGTAATTTTGGAATATTGATTTGGGATACAGTAGCCATGTGCCATAATTTTCAACTCTTTTGTTTTCTAGGTTTATTCTACAATCCAAGGAAGTGATTCACAGCCAGCTGTTAGAAAAACAGAAAGTAGCAGAAGAAAAAATTAAAGAACTGGAGGTATGTCCGACAACAGCAGTCAGCTCTTAGGGAAAAGACGTGATAATCCCTTTGTGTTATGTTAAATGAAAACATGACTGACAGAGTTTAGGTCATGGTTCCATTTTCTCTAATTTACTGTAATTGTTAAAGCTATGGAACAGCCATATTCATAGCAGTATTTGAAGATAAAAAACAAATTTTTTAAAAAAACTGTAAGCAGTTCTTTTGTAAATTTATATTATTATTATTTTATGTTCATTGGTAAGAGGGTCAGATGCCCTGGAACTGGAGTTACAGACAGTTGTGAACTGCCATGTGGGTACTGGGAATTGAACTCAGGACCTTTGGAAGAACAGTCTCTTAAATGCTGAGTCATCCCTCCAGCACCTGTAGGCAGTTTTTAAAGATAAGGTGTTGGTCTGAATGTGTATTCTCCATTGCCTTTTACTGGACAGTTTCTTAAAAACAAAATAAAACAAACCATAGATAAAAGAGTAGTACATTGTTTAAATAGACTGTGGCAGATGGACAGAATAATGGACGATAGTAACTGCTGCCAGGGGGTCTTACTATACTGTCTCTTTTACATTGCAATTCTTTTATCTTAGATTTAGACAATAACAAATAGGGAGCCATAATTAATAAACAGTCTGAGTGATAGTGTGTACTCCTATGAGGAAAACAAACATCTTTAAAACTTGGATAAAAGATAATAGATTAGAAAGTGGTGGAAAACTCATGCTTATTACAATTTTCTTATGCGTTGAGACCTTTGATGGGATTTTTTTCTGGGGCTTTAATGAAGGGCCTGTCCTGTACATCACAACAGTTAGATTGGCTGTTTCTTAGGTACCAAGATTTCCTGTGACCGGGGCGGATATACTATGATTTCATAGGTCAGGTGACCTAATTTCTGTCAGTACTGTTGAGGCAGTGGTTTAGAATATGACTCAACCCTCTGCTGAATTGGGGAGACACCCCCTCTAGTCAGTGGGGATTTCTCAGGGCACAGATTTGGCATGGCCTAGGAGTGTGGAAGAGCTTCTTAGATTTATTTTAGTTTGAGTGATAATTTAAACTAACTTGATATATTAGTGGCTTGGAAAGATGCAATGTAAAAATAAAACAAAAACCATAAAGAGAAAATCTGTCAGCCTGTAGGAACCAGTTTGTTGTTATAGCCTGTTCTGTTGCCTTTGTGCCCCAGAGCTGCTTAGAGCAAATGTTCTTCCTGTTAGTTTCACTCAGGAAAAAACAAAAATATCTGAAAAACCCAAATGAAACTATTTCATATAGATTAAACAAAAAATTGTTTTTTTACAGCTAAGTGAATACATTTGAAAATTGTTCTGATGAATAAATAGCAGAATGCAAGTTTTTTTCTTTGTGTGTGTGTGTGTGTGTGTGTGTATTATGTGTTCATGTGCATGTGTATTTGTGTTATGTGTTTGTGGGGGGGGGGCTGAGGTCAACCTTGGGTATTTTTCTCTGTCACTATAGTTTTTGAGACAGTCTCTCACTGTACCTGGAGCTCACTGATGTGGCTAGATTGGTTGGCCCATACTCTAGGAACCCACAGTTCTCTGCCTTCCCACCTGTGATGGTACAGGTGTCACCATCACTCTTGGCTTCTTTACATGTGTTCTGGGGATTTGAACTCAGGTCCTCATGTTTGTGTGGCAAACACTTTACTGAGTCATCTCCTCAGCCCCATGTGGTTAAATGCTTTATGGAAACAAACAAGAACTAAAGTCATTGATATGTGTCTAAATTTTGTTGTGTTATGGCTTTCAAGACTGTTTCATTTAGTTCATACTGGCCTTTAACTTGCTATGTAACCAAAGATAACCTTGAACTCCTGATCTTCCTGTCTCTGATTCCTAAGTTGTGAGATTGTGGGTATATGCCAACACTCCTGGCTTTTGAATGTAAAGCACTATATTGGATTGTTAAACAGTGGTTACTGTACAGAAATGACTTAGGGCATAAAGCAAAATGATGCTTTTCTTTTGTGTGGTTGTGGAACATGCATGTGCTATGGCGTGTGTGTGGAAGTCAGAGGACAGCTCAGAGTTGGTTGTCTCCTTTTGCCCTGTGGGACCTAGAGATTGGACTCAGGTCATCAGGCTTATTGGCAAGTGCCTTTACCAGAAGAGCTGTCGTGCTGCCCCCAGATTTTTTTTCTTATAATCTGTGTTGAATAAGTTATAAATGTACATTAACTATTTGTGCAAAATTTAATGTTTTTTTGTGTATACTGTGGCACTTGAGTGGAGATCAGGGTCAGCTTTGGGAGTTGGTTCTGTGAGTTTTAGGGCTAAAACTCAGGAGGTCAGATTTGGGTGGCAAGTGTTATACTCTCTGCTCTTATTTTTTTTTAGTTTTTATACTTAAACGTGTTCGAGGGGCCTAGAGAAGTAGGTGTTCATGAGTTTGAGCATGAGCAGCTCCCGCAGGACACCTCTGTTCAGTCCCAGCACCCATGGCAGGTGACTCACAACCGCCTGTAACTCCCAATCTAGGAGGTCCAATGCCCTCCTCTTGCCTCTGTGGACATCTGCATTCAACTCTCTCTCTCTCTCTCTCTCTCTCTCTCTCTCTCTCTCTCTCTGCATTCCTCTCTCTCTCTCTCTCTCTCTCTGCATTCAGCTCTCTTTTTCTGTCTCTTTCTGCATTCAGCTCTCTCTCTCTCTCTCTCTTACACACACACACACACACACACACACACACACACACACACGAGCGCGCGCGCACGCGTGCCAAGGTAAAATTGCCACAGATGATTTTAGCATATTGCTCAGTTCTAATGAGCACAAGGGAATTTACTTTGTAGATGCTTTTCTTTCAAATCTTCCAAATACTGCTGGATATTTTGTTTAGTAGAACCAAGGCCTTTGGCGCCTATCTGAAAACCTAATTAAAGCTACAGAAAACTACCAGGGCTAAATAATGTCTACTCTAGGAAGTTAATTTTCTTCTTTCAGATCTTTAATTTTATATGTTATTTATATTATAAAAATTATACATCTACACCATAAAAAGCAGAAAAACTCAAGCAATAGAAAAAATTAAGCATGGAAATATAATCTCCTTGTTTTCCTGTATCCCTCCAAATGTTAGTGCACAATTTGGTATGTATTGTTTTAAACTTTGTTCAGTATAGGTATTTTTATACATAATACATACATATACACATACATTTAAAAAATAAAATGTTATTCTATGTCACTTGATAATTATATATAGCTTTCTGATTTAATAATGTAAATTTCTATTTGATTTTTTATTTTCCATTTCTCCCACTGTCACAGGCTCTTATTACCTCTGTATTCAATTTTTGCATGCACCTTGTGTCTGCCTTAGCATACAGACAAGCCTTGAAGATATCCCAGATTTTGGTAACAATAAAACATGTATTTTAAGCATATATAATAAAGCTATATTATTTATTTATTTATTTTTTGTTTTCTGAGACAGGGTTTCTCTGTGGCTTTGGAGCCTGCGCTTTAACTAGCTCGTGTAGACCATGCTGGTCTTGAACTCACAAAGATCCGCCTGCCTCTGCCTCCCGAGTGCTGGGATTAAAGGCGTGCACCACCACCGCCCGGCATAAAGCTATATTAGTAAGGCTAAAATGTTCTCTTTTTTTGGGGGGGGGGTTCCCAGTACTTAACGAGAGTTGTGTTTGCATTATACTTTACCCTAACTAGCATCCTCTATCATTTTATTTAGAAAATTCATATGGCAGACTCTGGGAGGAGGCAGGGGTAGGGGAGCAGGAGAAATGAGGAAGATGACTACAATATGACACAGACAGAAGTTAGCACACACTGTTGAAGACATGCTGATGGTATATGTGCCCAACACCGGCTTGTAACAAACCTACAAGTGTTAAACGATGCTGTCTCAGTGAGATGGTAAAGGTGATCGCTGCCACACCAGATGGCAATCCCTGGAACACACAGAGAGACAGAAGAAACCAATTCCTGAAGTTGTTCTCTTGATCTCCATGGTGCACGCGTGTGAGAGAGCACATGCACGTGTGCACATACATACACACATACACACTCTCCCTCCCCCCTCCCTCTAATTGTAAAAGAGATACAAGTAAAGAAAAGAAATGCAGTAGCTACAAAACAGTGGTGTGAGATGCCTTCACTTTCCATCTCTGCCTGTGACTTATGGTTTTGGTTTTTCGAGACAAGGTTTCTCTGTGCAACATTCCTGCTGCCCTGGAACTCACTTTGTAGACCACGCTGGCCTTGAATTCACAGAGATCTATCTGCCTCTTGAGTGCTGGGTCTAAAGGTGTGCACCACTGCCACCTGGCCAGTGACCCCTGTTTTTACCATCAGCCACCACATGCAAGATCTTTTTCTTTCCTGAAGCAAATTTTCCTTAAAAAAATCCTTATGAGCTTTTGTTTTGATTTTGGATTTGGGTTTTGGGTTTTTGAAACAGGGTCTCTCTGTGTAGCCCTGGCTATCCTGGAACTCACTCTGTAGACCAGACTGGCCTCAGAGATCTCCTGCCTCTGGTTTCACAGGGCTGGGATTAAAGGCATGTGCCACCACAGCCTGCCTCTTAGATTTTTTTTTTTTAACTGCACACATTAATAGTCTGTTCCTGCAGCTTGAAACCCACGTGCACTAGAACAGACTCACATTAATTTTAACAATTCTGCTTCTGATTTTTCTTCTGTGTATTCAGTTAGTGATGAAAGATTGCTGCGATCTCCTTCTGTAAGGGAATTTAGGAATGTGCCTTTCATCCGCCAGTCTAGTGGGCAGTGATACTTAGAGGCTGTTGAGGGTGTAAGTGCCCATGGTTACTGCATGCACACTTCAGGGCATATGCTTTTTATTTAGGGCTGTCCCAGCTCTTCTAAAAGTAACTTCCCACTTATTTCTAGCATCTGTTGTTAGAGTCATCAATCCAATTGTTAATTTGTCTCCTGTGCTATTCTGTGTTTCAGTGGTGCTTTTTGGGGGTCTCGGGTTGATGCACTGTTGAGGCTGACCCTCTTTATAGTCTCTGCTTTTAGGCACATCTGTATGCTCTTCTGCCACTGCCTTTTCCTTCTGTCTCCAACAGGGTTACCACCCTTGACACCACCCTGGTTAGCTCAGCAGTGACAGACTAAGAGTGAGGAAATGCAGGCCTCCAGTCCTTGGCTTTGTGCCATTTCTGAGGCAAAGTGTTGCAATATTAGGGTTGTTGAAATATTTCCCCAGCCCAGGCTATACGTAAAATCCAAAACATTTTATTAAATTCTGAAAGCAAAAGAGAACTGATGCGGGAACCAGATAGGAGGCTTAGCTCTGATCCCTGATGAGAACATATTTTGGGGGAATTCCTACAATTAAGGAAATTTTACTCTCCCCACTCAGGGTAATTTTTTTCCAGAGCACAGGTGGCACTTGGAGTGGATCTCCAATTTTGCTGTAAATATTTCATTTTTGAGCTGGCAGTGATAAGACCTGTCTTTGGAGGTCCAGAATGCTTTAAAAACATTTAGCATGAGGGTTGGAGAGCTGGCTCAGTTATTAGGAGCACACACTGTTCTTCAGCAGGACCTGCGTTCAGTTCCCATTGCTAGTGAGGCTACCCACACTGCCTGTAACTGCAGCTTGGGGGGGTTGACGTGTCTGGCCTCTGCCATAAGCTGCACTGACATGCACACCCCCATTATAATAAAATAATTCTTTAATAATAACTTAAAAATCTTAGACATGGAATATACCCATTTCACCTGCTTGAATAACTCAGTTTAGAATACATTATAATTTTAGTCTTAATTATTTTGTAATGACATATGGAATTCAAAGAAATATATATTAAATATAGTTTAAGGATTATAAAGCAAATACTCAATAATTATAAGGCTGAGAAATCAGATATGGGCAAGACACCAGAGGTGCCCAGAATGTTTGTTTTTCACTCCCTGGTCACACTGCACCCCCTTTGCCCCTCCCCACAGGCAGCTGCTCTTTTTGAGACAGGGTCTCACTATAGCCCTGGCTGGCTTGCAACTCATGTACATCAGACGGATTTCAAACTCACAAGAGATCCTCCTGCCCCTGCCTCCCGAGTTCAGGGTTTAAAGGAGAGTGCCACCATGCCTGACAACTATTTCACCCTGTTTTCCCCCTTTCATTCTCAAGACAAGGTTTCTCTACATAGTCCTGGCTGTCCAACTCCTCTGTAGACCAGATGGTCTCGAACTCAGAGATCTGCCCGCCTCTGCCTCTCAGTGCTTGGATTAAAGGCATGTGTCACCCTGTCTGACTTTTTAAAAAATTAATTAGTTAATTATTTTCTGGTGTAGGAGTTCTTTCTGTATTTGTGTTGGTTTCATTGGTTAAATAAAGAAGCTGCCTTGGCCTTTTTGATAGGGCAGTACTTAGATAGGCGGGAAGACAGAACTGAATGCTGGCAGGAGGAAAGCAGATAGAAAGAGTGCCATGAAGCTGCCAGGTCAGAGATGCTAAATCTTTTCCGGTAAACAACGACCTCGTGGTGATACATAGATTAACAAAAATGGGTTAGATCAGGATGTGAGAGTTGGCCAAAAAGAGGCTAGAAATAATGGGCCAGGCAGTAATTTAATTAATACAATTTCCGTGTGGTTATTTCGGGTACAAGCTAGCCAGGCACCCGCCGCTCCTCCTTACTACAATTTTCACTACCCTAACTTTTGAGGTAACCATCTAATTTTTCAAAAAAGATTTGCTTTGAGGCTGGAGAGAAGGTCCAGCACTTGCTTCTCTGTAGAGGACCCAGGTTCAATTCACAGACCCACATGGCAGCTCACAGCCGTTCATAAGTCCAGTTTTAGGGGATCTAACATCCTTTTCCAAATTCCAAAGGCAACAGGCATGCATGTGGTACACATGCAAAATGTTTCTACACAAAGATAATTATTTTTAAAAATCTTAAAAAAATCGCTTTTAAGTTTCATTTTTTATTTATATGTGTGTATGTCAGTGTGGGTGCGTACATGAGAGGACAAGTACCCAAGGAAGCCAGTGTCCTATCCCCTGGGGCTGGAATTACAGGCAGTTGGGGTGCTCGGAATCAAATTTGTTTCCTCTGCAAAAGTTGTCAATGCTTTTGGCAGCTGAGCCATCTTTCAGCTGTTTTACTCTTTATGGACCCAGAGAGATAGTTCAGCTATTCAGAGCACTGGCTACTCTTCCAGAGGCCCCATGTTCAATTCCCAGCACCCACAATGGCAGCTCACAACTGTATGTATCTCGTTTCTAAGGAATCTTGTGCCCCCTTCTGGCTTCTGTGGCCATCGGGCACATGGTACACAGATATACATATAGAATAAAAGTTTTAGTATTATTACCTGCAGATGTATCCTAAGAATAATGTAACTTAACCTCTTCTTGGACTTTGTTGTTATCTGAGGTGACTTGTTATCCTCCTTGCTGTCTAGTATCACATTATATAGAAGTTCTAGGAGACAGTCCATTCTTATCCTTACAGATCTCAAAGTGCCTGGCAGTTTATAGCATACTCTTGCTGAGAAGGGGTCTTTTTTTTTTTCTTTTTTTTTTTTTTTTTTTTTTGGTTTTTCAAGACAGGGTTTCTCTGTGGCTTTGGAGCCTGTCCCGGAAATAGCTCTTGTAGACCAGGCTGGTCTCAAACTCACAGAGATCCGCCTGCCTCTGCCTCCCAAGTGCTGGGATTAAAGGCGTGCACAACCACCGCCCAGCGAGAAGGGGACTTCTTTTTGGAGACTACCTTTATCTTCACTCCAGCAGAATTTGAGTCCGGAAAGAAATATGTCAGAAATTGACTCCACAAACTTGTAACTTTCAGTACTAGATAGACAGCAAGGCACTTAGGACTTTCTTTTTATTTTTTAATTTTATTTATTTATTGGTTTTTTTGAGACAGGATTTCTCTGTGTAGCTTTGGTACCTATCCTGGAACTAGCTCTTGTAGACCAGGCTGGCCTTGAACTCACAGAGATCCACCTGCCTCTGCCTCTGAGTACTGGGATTAAAGGCGTGCACCACCACCGCCTGGCTCTTTTTTTATTTTTTTAAAAATGCAAAGACCAAGTTTCCAGCCAAATTCCTTTGTTTTCACCTGGAATTCTGGGCCATGTGATGGTTTTTAGTGCTTCATATATTGAGATTTCGTACATGGCTGGTTATATTTCTTCATGGAGTTCATTTGCATTCTCAGCATTTACAAAAATGTTCATTTAAAAATAGTTTTTGGTTGTTTAAGATATAAGTGTAAAAGAGCCTAGTTGATGGTGAACTCTGTGTGATCCCTATAAGGCGGAATGTAGTTTCAGGGTCACCTGGTGTAGCCTTCAGAAGTAGTGTAGGCATCAGTCCCTCAGCGCCCACAGGTGTTCCTGTTCTGATCAAGTGTTCCCTGCATCACTATTCCCATTGCCTTAGTGTTCATGTGTTGTGTTCTAGTTGCTAAAATTTGCCCAAATAGAAATTTTGATTTATTTCATACCCTCAGTAAAAATATTTTTGGTCTGAGGAGAATTTAGATGTAAAAAGTTTAAACGGACTGTTCTTTTTAACTAGATAACTCTATTATTTTCTATCTGTAAGTACACATTACAGATGCTTTATATATGCCCATCCCTTGGATTGGCTCTACTCCTTGATGGTGAGCCTTCATTTTGCAGCTAAGTTTTCCCTTCAGTAACTACGTGTGCATCGTAGTGAACCCAGAGGTGGGTTTCCTGCATCTTGGTTCAGTTGTTCTCTTCTCACGGATCTGAATCTAGGTGGCCTTGTTGCTCCTCTCGTAATGTTTGTGCCCACAGCAGTCCTTCTGTTGAGGACTTGAGAGGATTATTGACCTCTGCCTTAGCTGCTACACACTTTATATGTCCAGTCATAAATACAGGCTTCCTGCACCTCAGGTGTCTTTTGGGCTACCTAGAAGTTTGTTTCTTTTGATGAGTTCCTTTTTTAATTTTCCTTCATGTTAGTGGGCAGCTCCCTAGTGTTGTAACCACGTGGTAAGGAGGAGTTAGTGGACATCCACTTACCCTCATTCTCACTCGGTCAGTTGCTGTTCTTACAGTACAGGGGATCGCCAGCTTCAAGCGACAGATACTGACCAGGCAGGTGCAGTCTGGGAGGTAGAGGCAGGGGGAATCGGAAGTTGATGGTCTTCCTTTGTTATGTGGTTCCAGGCCAGCCAGGGCTCTATGAGACCTGAGACAGACAGAAAGGTGCTGTCCAGGAAAAGCCAGAGTGTTAATTCCTCAGTTAGTCTAGAAGGCTCCGCCTGCTTCAGTGAGTGCATCCGTGGCAGGATATCTCCCTCCATAGTTTAGTGGTAACTTAAGTCAGAGATGTTCATATGATGGTTTAAAAGTACTTTGTAATGGGGCTGGAGAGACGACTCAGCTCATCGTTCTTGCAGTGGCCGTAGTTGGGTTCCTAGCCCCCTTGTCAGGTGGCTCACAGCTTGGTGTGTGTGCACGCACACACTCTCGCATGTACCCATGCACACTGAAGTACACAGGTCAGGTCTCTTCCACGGCGTAAGATTTGAGGTTGAAGTCAGGCGTAAGCAGCAAGTGCCTTTAACCACTGCTGGCTAGTCCTAACTTTTTTTGTAAAACAATTTAGTTTTATCTACTTCAGCTTTGTTTTGTTTTTAAGATGGGGGTCTCAGTAGCCCTGGCCCTTATGAACTTGCTAAGTAACCAAGACTGTCCTTGAACGCCTGGTCCTTTTGTCTCAGCTTCCCAAGTGCTGGGATTACAGAGATATGCCACCACACCCAACTTCTGCTTTTGTTTTTAAGAAAATAGATGTGAGCGTGGAACAGTATTCCAGTTCAGGAAACCTTATCAGTTTCCACTGGTGTTTTATACTGCAATACTATTTTTATATGTGACTCCAAAGAGGTTTAAATTGTGTGATGCTGCAAAGATGTGGAAAATGATTCTTTCTTATGGTGGGAGGAAGTGGTGACTTCGTTGTTTTTTTTGCTGGTAGTTTTTGATAATCTCTCTCCCTTTAGCTATTCTAGGCCTGTTTAGTTGTCAGGTGTTGTCCACTAAATTGCTAAAATAACAAATAAGGGGAGAGAGTTTTAAGGCCTTTATCGATGAGCTACATAGGATGGTGCTCAGTTTAATTCCTGGGGAGAAAGGCGAAAGCAACCTGGTACCATTCCCATTGAATGTTTGTTTAAAATACTGACAAAACCATTGAGCGTTCCCTTTTCCCATAGGGCTTGTAAAGTCACATCATTTACAGTGGAGAGCCAGAGGCAGGGACTCAGAAAACTTGCTGTGACTCCCTGTCTGTGCTGGAGATTAACATGCATTTGTGGTCTTGTGCTTCTGGCTTTTGATAGTGGGGATGTACTGCGAGAGCGTGTGTGTTGAGAGAGAAGGCAGGCAAATGAAGATTGGTAGTTTGAATGGGAAAGTTAATGTGTGAAAAGGAAATGTACTTAGGCCTAAGCAGGTGTTTTGAGTCAGGTTGATTAAAAAAGTTAACTAACCACACATGTGACTCCAATACACCTTCCTGCATTTAATTTAAAACTTGAAACATTATTTGTTTTGTATGTATTTGTGTGTGATCATGCATAGGCTCCTGCTTGCAGTCTGAAGACAGCTTGACCAAGGAGTCAGTTCCGTCCTTCTACCATGTAGGTTTGCCGCAGGTGCCTTGACTCACTGAGCCATCTTGCTCGCCCTTCCTGTAATTTGATTTTTTTCAACAGGTTTTAAAAATTAACTAATTAATCTTAAACTCTGGCCACAGTTTTCCCTCCCTCTTCTCCTCCCAGTGTGTGCCGGTGGGGGCGGCCAGGGGCCCCCATCCACTCCTCCTCCTTTTCTCTTCAGAAAAGGGCAGGCCTCCCATGGATATGGATAAGACATGGCAGTATGACTAAGCACCTCCCCGTGTATTAAGGCTGAGCAAGGCGACCCAGTATGAAGAATAGGGTTCCAAAGCCAGCCAGAGAGTCAGAGACAAATGCATAGAAAGCTGTGCCTGGGTTTGTTTGGTTCTCTGGTCTCCATTTCTTCTAGTCAAAATAACGCTGTAAAGGAGACCCAGCTTTGTGTTTGTGAAGCTGTTGAAGGGTCCCCGCATGCCTTCCTGTCCCCCTCTGTGTGTCACAGAGAGAGGTGAATTGTGTGAAAACCAGGAAGACTTTGTTAGGCTTCTGGTGTTCTGCAGTTTTTCTTGACTTCACCGACTGAGGACTTGCTTGGGTTTTCATACTCTAGGTTACTAAAATCTCATCTGAAATCCTTTCTTTGCATAATTCCTGTTTTGATTTGGAGTGGGATAGTGTCTGAATCTGACCATTTTAATACCAGAACCAAAAAATGGATTGTTTTTGTTGCAGATTTTTTGGATGGAAGGCTTGAGCATGTCTGAGGGAAGTCTGGTATTCACATGAAGCTTGGATACTGCAGGCTTTGGGAGTGCTTGCTTTACCACCACCACCCTTGTTATTTTTTTGAGACAGAGCCCTGACTGTCCTGGAACTCACTCTGTAGACCAGGCTGGCGTCTGAGATCCGCCTGCCTCTGCCTCCCGATTGCTAGGACTAAAGGTGTGCACCAGCACGCCCGGCTTTTACTCATCTCTTACATCCCCTGCTGGCCTCAGTGGATAGTTTGATGAAGGCTTCTGCGCCATCCAGGTGGTAGGTTCTGCCGTCTTGGACTGTGGCGGTGGATAAATATGAAGGCAGAAAAAAGATGATTGTGTTTGAGTGTGAAAGAGAGGAGTCAGGCAAGGCTGGGATTTTGTCCTGTGTTCCTGGAATCATCTCTCCCTCTTGCACTTTACATTCGTTCTCCTGTTGGAGAGGGTCTGGGACAGGTTCACAAGATGGAGGCATTTTCCAACCTTTAAGATGTGGTGGAAGTTTTTGGTTTTGTTTTATGTTTTGAAGCAGGGTCTTGGGTAGCTCAAACTGGCCTTACAGACCCACTGTGTAGCTGAGGAAGACTTGAACTCCTGATCCTTCAGTCTCTACCTGCTGGGATTATAGACATGTGGTACAATGCCAGCTGTTAAATTGGAACTTTGCACACACAGATCTAAGCACTCTGGGGAAAGTGTCACTAATTGACTGGGATAGAGCAGACAGTAGATAACACAGTGCCATTAGGTTAGGGCTGGCTGTCATTTCCCCACAGCTAGAGGGGGCTGTGGCGGAGGGATTTGAATCACAGATGATGTGGGCAGTGCCATGTCAGAGTAGAAAGGTCTAGGAGAAGGGAGTTGAAAGGAAATGGCTGGCTTTACTTTCACTTGCTTGGTCTGAGTTCTACTTGTGAGTAAGTAGCTGTTCCTGGTGCCAGTGACTCATTCGCTGCGGTTTACGTACACTGTTCTGTGCCCTGGGCTCCCAGAAGTGATCCACTGTAGATAGTCCACGTGTTCATAGGAACAGATGTTGCTAACTTCTGTACACCAGTGTTTCCTAGTCAGTCTTGAAGTTTCAAAACGAATTTTAAAAGTACTAAGCCTTGCACATGAGTAATTTATTATTTACTTATGGTATGAGCCCAGCACCTGTTTTTTGTTTGTATTTTTTTCCTTTTTGATTTTTTTTGAGCCAGGGTCTCAACTAGATAGCCCTAAGTATCCTGGAACTCACTTTGCAGACCAGTCTCGAACTCACAGAGATCCACCTGCCTCCTCCCAAGTGTGGGGTTAAAGGTGTGCGCCACTGTACCTGTGTACTGATCATGCTTATTGCCATCAAATGTTTATAAAAGTTTTTTTTTTAATTGGAAAAGAATCAGGACATGTAGATATGCAAAATTTAAACAATGTTTGGGACTGGGATGTAACTCAGTTTTGAGTTTGGTCAGCAGTGCCATGTAGACCAGGTATGGGGACACAGGCTTTCAATCCCAGCACTCAAGAGGAAGATCAGAAATTTAAGGTTACTCTTGCTAAATAGTGATTTTGAGAGAAGCATGGGTTATGTGAGACCCTGTCTCAACAAGCAGACATGTACTCATCACCCAGAACTAGCAAATGAAAGCTTGACTGTTTCCCTTTTGGCAATACTGGATATGAACCCTGGACCTTGCACAAGCTAGTCAAGCCCTCTGCCACTAAGCCATTCCTCAGTATCTAGCTGTAATTTTGGTTTTTACAGAAACCAAAGCTAGATGCAGAAGCACACAGCTTTCAGTGCTCCGGAGGAGAAGGCAGATCTATCTGTTGAGTTCGAGACTAGCCTGGTCTACATAGTGAATTCCAGGCCAGTCAGGATTACATAGTGAGAGAACAAAATGACCTAAAAAGAAACCCCAACAGCCCCCTCCACACACACACAACAACTTGCCACCACTGCCATCACCACCACACAACACTGATGAGACTGGAGTCTGAAAAGCTCTCTCCCCAGCGGTATAGCCTCATTGTTGTTAGCCAGAAGCAGCTATTGTCAGGAAGGAGACCCCACAGCCCCTCCTAGTTAGTTCATTTGTTTGTTTGAGTGGCCAGGGAACACTTTTGTTGGCTGTGTTCATGCTGTAGATACATGGTGGATGAAATACCGTTCAGATCTCTTAACGACTTTTTTTTTTCACTTAGCGGGTTTTAAAGCTCTGTCTACATAAGTAGATGTGACTTGTTGATATTAAACTGTTGTAGTCAATTCCACAAGAAAAAGTAACTTTCTGTGTTTTGTTTGAAGAATCTACTGTTGAAACTATAGTTTACCTCACTTAAGTGTGCTATGGGGTCCTGAGACTCCTCCAAGAAGCATGAACTCTAGGGCTGACTGCTGGACTAGAGGATGGAAGTGTGGTATCTGGTGCTCTGATTTCTTAACAGCCATGGAGAATGGAGAAAACCATCTCGTAAATTGGTGTCCTTTGCCCATAGTTGGGAAATAAAGATCACATGTGCTTTGCAGGGCTAGGACCAATTCAGGGAAAGAGAGGACATCAGAGTGGGAAGCTAGAATCCTGCCACCAGACCCCAACTCATGTCGTCATTCACTTTGGCTCTAAAGAAATGAAAATTATTTCCAACATTTCTCTCTCTGTCTCTGTCTCTGTCTCTCTCTCTCCCCGTGTGTGTGTGTGTGTGTGTGTGTGTGTGTGTGTGTGTGTGTGTGTGTGTGTATCTTGGTGCTCTCCTGTTCTGGGTTCCAGAGATTTGTTGCAGATACCAAGTCCTCTTACTAGCCCAAGAAGTGGGATTCTTATGGAATGCTGAATGTTCTAGGATTTTTGATCTTTTTATAAAATGATAATTCTCTTAAAACATCAGCTCTGAGTAGAGATTATGAGTGGTTTCTCTGTAGCCTGGCATCTAGGGGTTGAAGAAAGGGCAAAATGAAACCACCCCTTGAATCATGCTTGCATAGAGAATTGTGCCAAGGACGCTTTTATTACTCCCAAGTCATTATAAATTTAATTGGTATTATGTCAGCTACTCAGATCAGAGCTAATAGCATATGAAACTGCAGTCTGTTTACACCAGTTCCATGGTAGCATGGGTGGGTGTGGAGTTGGGGACAAATGACAACTGTGACGTTTGGTCCGTGAATGATTTCATCATGGTCTGAACTCTGTATCAATCACCCTGGACGGAGAAGTGGGTGATGTGGACCTCCTCTTTCTGTCAGAGCACTTGGCTTGGAAGAAGGTCCTGGTTGCTTGTCTAGCCTAGTTTAGTTTAGAGACAGCAATGTTTCCTGGGGTGATACGGACAGGTATAAGTGAGCCTCCTTCCCTTTCCATTTGATGAAGCAAAAGCCAAGGTTTTCGGAAAGCTTTATAAATAGCCCTTTGATATCGGAGTCAATTTGTAGTCTCAGTTCTGCCCTCTGTTGACCTACACAGATCAGCCAGGCGGTGCCTGTGACTCATGCATCTGTGCCTGCCGTGCCTTTGAGCTTGTTTTCACCGTTTCCAGGTCCTTTTATGGGCTTCCGGTGGCCATATCTCTATTTTTTCAGTTGTATAAATGTTAACTCAATTGGGGAGTAGTAATGTGATCACATGGAAGTTTCCTTGCCTTTGTTTGCTCATTGCCTCTCTGAGTTTCCTATTAATTCATTAGTCTGAATGCTTAGGGTTTCTGCTTACAGCATTAAAGTTAATTTTCAGAAATCAGCATGTCGGTTTGTCTTCCCTGGCCACTGTGTGCATGGTTCCCTTAAATTTCTGGGTGGCTGCAGATTGCATGGGGGTACAACTGGGGTGGCACCTGCTAGGTGCTCCTTCTCTGTTGAGCCTGTTCCAGAGAGGCTGCAGCACAGTACCTCACCTGTGTGGTGCGTTGGCTTGAGAAGACCTTTTTTAACTGAGATAAAATGCAGCTGAACTAAAACTGTCGCATAACCATCGCTACCGTGATTCCAGAAGTCTTCCCAAAGGAATCCAGCTTACATACTGGTTACAGTTTCCTCCCATTGAGTCTCCATATGGCAGCCATTCATCTGCTTTCTGTTTCTAGATTGCCTGACTTTCTTTAGAAATTTCATTACACTTTTACTTATTCATTAATATACACGTGTGAATTATGTGTAGGAATACTTGTGCCATCGCATCTGTATGGAGTCAGAGGACAGCTTTGGGAATCTGTTCTCTCCTGTTGTGTGGGTTCCAGGAATTAAATACAGGCTGTGGTGGGGCTTGGCACCAGCCACCTTAACCTGCCAAGTCATCACCATGGTCCTAGATTGATTATTTTTGTTATTTGTATAATATAACTTTTGGGGGTTAGTGTAATTATTTTCAGGGTTTATCTGTGATATAGCATTTACCAAAACTTCCCTCCTCATTTTGTCTGCATAGTAATCTATAGTATGAATATTCCATAATGTCTTAAACATTCATGGGCATGCACACTGCTAAGGAAAGTCTGCAGCAAGCATTCTCAGATTGCTTTTGAACACCTGGGTTTCTTTCTCTTGGTATTCACCTTCTTGTGAAAGCTGTCAGGTCATGATGTCTTAACTTCTCCCCAACAGTTGCCCATGGTGTCTGCACCACTTATGTTCTTGCCATCAATATAGAAGGTTCCAGTTTCTCCTTATCCTTACCAGCACTTGTTATTTTGAAGATAGTGGCCCCAGTGAATGTAAAATGGTCTCTCATTGTGATACTAGATGTTTGTGGTATTTGCAATTTTTAATAAATAATGATGTCGAATTATTTTTTCATGTGCTGATTGGCCAGTAATATGTCATTTTAAAAAGAAAATTCTGTTTTCACATTCTTCGATTTAATTTAATTTTAAAATTTTGTTTATTATGTATGAAGGTATGTATGTGTTGTGTGGAGGCCAGGGGACAATTTCCACCATGTGAGCCGGGATTGAATTTACATCATCTGGTTTGGCAACAAGTTAGTTAGTGCACTTACCCACTCCCTTTGCTTTTGTTTTTGTTTTTTTAGTTGCTCTTTTTGCTATTGAGTTGTAAGAAAGCAGCAGTTCTTGATTTAGTTGGAGCAGAGAGCCTGGCCACAAGTTCACACACCTGTGGGAGTCCTGTCCCCAACTGAGCTGAGTCAGTCACACCCCCGCCTCTAAGAATGTGAGGTGTTGGCTCCTGCTTCCTCTCCCAGCCCGGGCACACCCTGTCCACTCTGCTTTACTGGGCCTTCAGGCCAAACTCTGCCATGAACACTTGCTTTCTGGCTCCTGCTAAGACAGGCAGGGTGCACACTGGCAATCACTGCTTTTGTGTTATTGCTGCTGGAGTGTGAGTCCCTCAGTTCCTTTTACTGAGATTTTTGTTTCCTTCTTTTTAAAAACCGTAAAGCAATTGCTGTGCATATGTGTCTGTATGTGTGTGCCATGTATGTGTAGGTGCCCAGGGGGGCAAGAAAAGAGCGTCTGAGCCTCTGGGGCTGGAGTCACAGGAGCTAAGTCACCAGGCGGTGTGAGTGCTGGGAACTGAATTGAGTCCTCTGGAAAGACAGAAAAGCGCTCTTAATTGCTGAGCCATTTGTCTAACCCTAGGAACCGTTTCTTAATCTTGGAAATGCAAAAATAATATATATTTAAGAAAATCCTTGATTTTTTTTTTAAGTGTGTCTCCATATTTTTTATTATATACCAAACCCTTGTATTTTTCTCCTGGAAAGGGACCTGTGGTGTGTAGGTTGTAATGTTTGTTGGCTAAGACAGGCAATCCTGCGTGGTTTCTATGAAGATACTGGTAGTTCTTTGTGCTGCCTTTTGCTGATCTCCAAGTACTTAATGAGATTCTCAGCCTTGGCCTTGGATGGTCTCTGAGGACATCTTGGCTGCTGTATTCCTGAGCAAGCATTTCTGGCTTCTCAGCACTTCTTGGCCTGGTTATGAGTGTGCTTCTACAGCAGCCCTGTAGAAGATGACAAGGCCCAGTGTCTCTCAGGAAAACATTTGACAACTACAATATTGCCTCATTTCTTTCATGAAACTTAGGGGTCAGGCCTCAGAGTAGAAGAAAGATATCCTAGAAACTATAGAGCACCCTCCTTTCCCACACAGCCCATCTTCCCTCCCTCCATCCCTCCTTCCCTCCTCTCCTTCCTCTATGTGTAACCCTGGCTGGCCTGACACTTTCTAACCTGTCCTAGCCTCCCAGAGTGCTGGGGTTATAGGTGTGTGTGTGTGTGTGTGTGTGTGTGTGTGTGTGTCCATTCGTCCTTACCAGGCACCACCAGTGACATTGTCACTGCTCCTGTCAGATCTCATGTCTTTTCCTATTCCATTTTCCTCTTGTTTTTTCTCCTTTTTAGCCTGTTAGTTCCTCATCTACCTCCAGTCAGAAAATGTTGAATTTCTTTAAGGTTAATCTTTTATACTCTATAGTGTCATCCTTTCTCATGACTTCAATTGTGACTCATATCTTAGTTTGCAGGAATGGGTTCTCTCTTCCATCATGTGAGTCTTGGGAATCAAACCCAGGTGGTCATGGTGGCAGGCACCCTTACCTACTGAACCATCCTACTGCCCATACATCTATAGATACATGTGTGAGAGAGATTTTATTTTTTAACTTCTGGTGGTCCTGGTATCTGAATCCAGGGCTCCACATGTATTAGGTAGGTACTATGTTCTGAACTATATTACATCCTCAACCTCCCAAGTTATACTTCCAACTTTCTGATTTTTGAGACAAGGTCTCATATATCTTGCTAGTCTGGAAGTCACTATGTAGCTCAGGCTTGTTTCAGACTCACAAAGATCTCTCACTCCTGCCTCCTGAGTGCTGGCATTAAAGGTGTGCATCACTTTTTTATGTTTTATTCATGTGTGTGCAGGCCCTTATGTGCATGTGCCAGAAGTCAACTTTGGGTGTCATTCCTCATATTTTGGACAGGGTCTCTCATAGGCCTGGAGTTCACCAAGTAGATTGGTTGGCTGGCTTGTAAGTAAGCCCCAGGGATCCACCTGCTCTGCCTCCAGCTTTGGGGAGTGTGCTGCTGTCCCTGGTCTGGCCCATGGTTGCGTGGATTGGACTTGGGTTCTCAAGCCTGAACAGCAAGGAGTTCATTAACCACACTATCTCCCCAGTCCAAACTGACATCTCTGGCTGACTTTAGGTCCAGTCTACATTGGGTATGTTATAGGTGCCTTATATATAGTTATATACAGTGTGTTGAAAATAAAATTTGTAATCTTCCCTTGCAATCCTGGTCCTGGATTCCTAAGCTCAGTAAAAGGTAATACCAGCCAGCCAGCATGCAAGTCCAAGCAAGGTGGGTTGTCTGGAGAACATTCCTGCCCCGTCCTCTCCCACAGCATCTGATACCTCATGCAGGTTACAGCGAAGGTTTTGGTGAAATTCTATTGTTACTCTTCCTCATGATGTTCCTTAAAAATCTATTTTTCTTTTTTAATTTTATTTTATTGATTTTTATTGAGCTCTACATTTTTCTCTGCTCCCCGCCTTGTCTCTCCCCTCCCAAAATCTCTTTCTCTCTTTCTTTCTTTTTTTTTAATATTCACTGTTCACTGTCACCACTAGGCTACTGTCCCTATTTTGTTTGTTTTTTTGAGACAGGGTTTCTTTGTGTAGCCCCGACTATTCCTCTATAGATCAGGCTGGACTTGAACTCAGACAGAAGTCCTCCTGCCTGTGCCTCCTGAGTTGCTGGGATTAAGGTGAGCACCACCCCTGTCTGACTTGGGGGAGGGTGCGGGTAAGACACTGTCTTTTAAAGACTGCTGCAGCGCCCTGGTAAATTCCCAGCACTGTACTTCACAGCGTCTCTCAACCATAGAACTCAGACAACTGTATCTGCAGATCACAGGCAACTGGTCCAGGATGCTTAGCCGTGACAACAGCTTCACTGCTGCCTTGGCTGCCTTGGACTCAGTCAGTTTTGGGAACAAAGAGACACTATCTTTTTTTTAAAAAAAAAAAGATTTATTTATTTATTATTTATTACATATACATTATTCTGCTTGCATGTATTCAGAAGAGGGCACCAGATCTCATTACAGATGGTTGTGAGCTACCATGTGGTTGCTGGGAATTGAACTCAGGATCTCTGGAAGAGCAGTCAGTGCTCTGAGCCATCTCTCCAGCCCCAAAGAGACACTATCTTGAGCATACCTGTTACCTGTTCATGACTCATAAGCCCTTCTGAGGGAAGCTGTGTTTTCATTCTGAGCTTCAATCAGAAGGAGATTCTGTGTAAAGATTTGACTTTTCTTAGCAGAGTTTAAAACCTTGTGGCTTAAGTCCCTGTATAATTGATGATCTATGCCTTTAATCCCAGCACCCTGGAGACAGAGACAAGTAGATCTGAGTTCCAGGGTAGCGGGCTACATAGTGAGTTCTGGTATAGCCAGAGCTATGTAGCTAGACCTTGTCTCAAAAAAAATAAAACCAAACAAACAAAAAAGAAGACCCTGAAGCAATTACTTGTATTGTTCTATTATTAAGTAAAACTTGCAGGAGTTGGATGTCAGAGTAAAGACCTGATTGACCAGAGAAGCAACCAGTGGCGTTCTCTCTGTCTGTCTGTCTGTCTGTCTGTCTGTCTCTCTCTCCTTCCTTGGTCCAAAAAAGGCCTGTGAATCATTCTAAGCCCCTCCCTACTACTTTCTGTGTCTTTCTTTATGTCCTGGGTCCTCCAAAACCTCTAAGGCTAATTCCGGTCAACTAGTAGCTAACACTGCCCTCTGATTCAAGGTAAACTTTATTGGTAGTCTTGGGAGTGTCAGAGTGTAATCAAAGTATCCCACAACAAGACTGTCTAATTTGACTGACTCTCACTTGCCCATCTCTGTGCTTCAGTTTTGTTGATACCCAGTTCTCTAAAGACACCTGCTCTGGTCCATGTTCAGAAGCACCTCTGCAATAGCCTTGATTACCTCTGATGCTTCCTCCTGTAGAATATTTTTCCTCAGAACCCTATTACATTCTGTGTGGTTTTTAAATAAGAATAGCCCACATAGGCTCATATATTTGAATGCTTAGTCATCAGGGAGTGATACTATGTGAGAAGGATTAGGAGGCATGGCCTTGTTGCAGGAAGTGTGTCACTGGAGGTGGGCATTGCAATTTCAAAACCCATACCAGGTCAAGCATGTCTCCACCCCACCCCTTTTGAAAATGTCTTTAAAATTCACTTTTATTTATTGTGTTCTGGAGAGCCATTGTCAATACCAGGAGTTCACTGTTGCTTAAGTAGGAGACTGATTTTGATTCCTACAGAAATGAAGGGACACTGTCCGTCTTAACAGTGGAGAGGGGTGCATCTCACACATGGGTTCATTAGATTTGGCAACAGTAAGCATTGATAGATTTTCTTTCTTTTGGTGAACTGAGGGAGACTGGAGAATAGATTCAAGAAGACAGAGACAACGAGTATGAACTAGTTTTGGAGCGCAGACAGGCGGACACGCTGAGGACTTTAATAGGGTTTCTGGCCAATGAATATTTGTTGAGGGTCATGGTCTGTGGAACTGTTCTGCATATTGAAACGTTTCTTCCAGCACTGCCTAGCCATTGCAGGCATGCATAGGTGATTGCTTTGACATAGGCTAACATCTTCTAGGCAAGTGCCTAGCCATTGCAGGCATGCATAGGTGAT
>JAQHUG010000276.1:2147483-2164228 GCA_028555095.1 Dicrostonyx torquatus | reverse complement strand
AAAAAAAAAAAGAATGCAGGCCCTATACCCTGCTAAGGTGCTTGTTCTCTTTTAGCATGTCCCCCAGTGCTGTGGTTCTGCAGTCACTGTGGGACCGGCATCTTCAGTGGGAGTGCACGGATGGTCAGTTCCTGCCTGACTCTTCTATCACATCCTGACTTTTCCTGTCTTCATCAGTTCATCAGACATCCTTGTTGTCCCAGAGATGCTCCCACTGGCTAGTGAGACCTCTCATTTGCCTCCCAACTTTCTGTCCTGCCTGTTGTTTTCCTTATTCTTCCTCTCCCCCTTGCTTTCCACATTGGCTTTTTGTTTTACCTTTGGTATATCTTGGCCTTTTTCTAGCTTCAGTATGGTGGGCACTGCCCCCTTGGACCAGCTACATGTCTGATGACTGAGAGTAGTCAGAAGTCTGGGCTGTGCTTTGTGTGCCTGTTTGTGCACGTCCACCAGCGTGTGAGAGTGACTGGAGGCCAGAGGCCAACATGGGGTCTCTAGTAGCTGCTCTCCACCTTGTCCTTTGCAGCAGGGTCTCAGCGAATCTGGCCAGTGGGACCCAGGGGTATTCCTGTGTCTTTCTCTCTACCACAAGGATCACAGGCATGGGCCACCACACTCAGCTTTATAAGTATGTGCTGAGAATCCACACACCACCAACAGAGCCACCTCTCCAGCCCCGTTTTTATTTCTTTTTCTCTTCTTTCTTTTCTATTTTAAAGTCACAATTGGGTGCTGGGCTCATAGGCATGAACTATCATATTGTTTTTTGGACTTTTAATCTGGGATGTCAAGGGACAGAGGAGGAGAAGATAGACTTTGCCTTCAGTTTTCTGAAGCTGGCAAGGGTCTAGAGAAGCTAGAAGCTGGGGTTCACTGTAAGGAGAAAGTAGATGGCCAGAATAGGTCAGACTCAGAGCAGAAGGTCTCTGAAGACATGGATCTCACAAAATATCTCAGGCAGACAAGACAGCCCTGCCTGTTGTCTCTGCAGCCTGGATAGGAAGCACAGGGCTAGGTGGAGGCCTACTGTGGCACTAAGGAGAGAGGGCAATTTGAGAGGCATATTCAAGGGACACATGGAAAGAGCAGAGGAGCGAAGAAGGAGCTAATATTAGCTGGTGGCGGTACACACCTTTATTCCCATCATGAGCTCAAAGGCAGCCTGGGTTAAAAGAAAAAAACCAAAAGACCAAAAAAAAAAAAAAAAACCAAAAAAACAGGCTACCTTGTCTTAAAAAAAAAAAAAGACAAAACAAAAATCTTCTCTTTTAAACCCTAAGGCATGACAAACAGGAAGGGGAAAGTACAGATTTAGAAGAGAGTTAGGGATCGAGTACATGAGCGAGAGAAGCCTGGAGTGTCACAGGGTGAATTACCTCAGGAGTCTGAGAGATTGTGTCATGTTGGGAAAGTTCTGAGTACTCGAACCTTGTCCCTCTGATGAGACTGAAGAACCAGCCTCAGACTATCTCCCAGAAAAAGAACGTTGGATCTGTGAGCGAGAACTCCAGCAATGTCACGTCCCTGGCCATGCTGAACCCCACAGGAAGTCTCAGAAATTCTTATCAAAAGAAGGTCCTGTAAGAATGTCGCTGCACCCACAGCTCTGTGGTTTCGGGGAACTAGAGAATTCCCTAGGGAAAGGGCTCTGAGGGGAACTAGAGAGGCAGGAGGCAGCTGCTGTAAGGACAGCACATGCCTTTCCCAGGACTGCTGCTGGAATGTGGGTTCCAGGGGCTCCTGGACCTTACAGGTGACCATTGTCCGAGTGTAGTTCACAGAAGTCCCAAGGCTGGCACCAGATACTGTAGTATCTTACAGACTCCAGAGTCTAGAATCTGGGGACTTGGAAAGGTTTGTTTTCTAAGCTATAGCAGTTGACTTGTTGAAGCCTAAGGGCCTGCTGTGTTTGTGAGGTCAAGGCTCTAATGTCCCTGTTGGCATCAGTGAAGATTTAGTTTTAAATTTATATATATCCAGGGGCAAAAGGTTAGGTACTGAAACCCAAACAGGAAAGCCATTGTGAAGGATGGTCACTTTCTGCCTTTGCTCCCTCTGGTACGTGTTCCCTGTTCATTAAACTTGGAGGGAAAGAAGGAGCAGCGAGTGTGCCAGGGCTCCAAGACGTTTGCAGTGGGAGCTGCTGCACACCAACCATTCTTCTAGACTCTAGGACCCAGGCACAGACAGAACCAGGTTTGGCCACTGGACATTTCTTTCTCAGATAAGCTGACACTTGATAAAGGCCTGGAGGAGCTGGGTTTGGGAAGTCATTAGGTCATGGGGGCGGAGCCCTTTGAATGGGATTAGTGTTCTTATAAGAGACCAAGGAGCTCACTTGCACACTGCTAGGAAGAACTATTGTCTGTGACCAGGCAGTGCCTTGATCAGCCTTGATCTTCGCCCCAGCCTGCAGAACATCGGTATTTAAAAGCTGCCCAGGCTGTGCTGTTTGGATTTATCAGCCCACAAAGTAGCTTTGCCTTTTCCTCTAAGGTGGGAAGCTACTGAAGAGAAGGCTTTGTGGAAGGAAGACCCCAGCCACCGGGTAGATGTCAGGATATTTCACAGAGACACTTCAGGAAGGTTCCAGATACTTCTGAGGCAGGGTTCACAGGTGGGGTAGACTCGAGGGTGGTGGGCAGTATCTGTATTTTTGGTTGAGTTTTTCACAGTTGTTTTTGAGAGAAGTATGATCCCAGCATATAAATGTTTAGAGGCATTTACCAGTTGATGTGGCCAGAGGTGTGACACATCAGGAGGGTCCTCTTGGTTCAGAGGAGACTTTGGTATAGACTGTGTCTGGAACATACATCTTCTCAGGTACTATGTAGATTTCTTAGCTACATAAGAAGTCACAACAAATTCATAGATTTAGGAAAACAAAGCAACAATTTGTTTTCCCATTTCTTGGCGGCTGAGTCCAGAATTAAGGTCCTTCCTCTGAAAGGCCTCAAAAACTGCTTGCTTTGCTTTTCCAGCTTGTAGGCAAATCATTCAAGTCTCTACTTAGAGCACACATGACTGATGTTCTGCCTCTGTGTGGGACCTGTCTGCACGTCACCTTCTTTCAAGGACATTAGCTGGATTTAGAATCCATAATGGGATTGAATCTGGAGACTTCAGGGTGTGTGTTCAAGAGTGTGTTCATGGGAGACAGGGCTGCAGGATACCTTTTGTGAGAGTTCACCTCCCAGCAGGTGCCATGGTCTAGGTTGGATGTCATTGGGCTTAGTTGTACTTGAGGCTGAGACAGGAACTACTGAGTTAGTGGTTGGTTGTTTGTTTTTAGAATTGCCCATTAAATTTATTTAAACTAAAGATTGAAGGGCTGGGTTTGATGGTGTGCACCTATAATATCAACATTTGCAAGACAGAGGCAGGAAGACTACTACAAGTTTAGGGCAAGCCTAGGCTATACACTGATAGCCCAGATTACACAGGGAGATCCTGCTTCTAAAAATAAAAACTAGGGTGGTTGTGGTACACACCTTTAATCCTAGCACTTGGGAGGCAGAGGCAGGTGGATCTCTGTGAGTTCAAGGCCAGCCTGGTCTACAGAGCAAGTTCTAGGACAGCCAGGGCTACACAGAGAAACCCTGTGTTAAAAAAAAAAAAGAAGAAAGAAGAAACAACAAAAACAAAAACCAACCAGACAAGATTTAAAGAGAGTAAAGCTTATTTGCATAATCTTTTAAAAAGATGGTTGAAGGAAAAAATGCTATGGGATAAAAACGTTTTAATGCTGAGGATTATGACCTGCATTTGTTCAGAAGCCTGGGAAGGACAAGGATGTTCTAAGTTTATGGGTTTGCCATTTGTGACTGGTTTGTCGGAGCAAAGGCAACAGGCCCAGGTCCCTAAGTGCTAGCAGAGGCAGGGAGAGTTCTGCTTCCTCCACCAGCTTGGTCTGTACTTCCTGTGAGGCTTGGCCCAAGGTGTCCAGGTGGTGTGTGGCACTGTGAGTAGCTCTACGTGGGCACATTCTTCAGTCATGAGCCAGCAGTTATCAGTGTGTGCCTCTTACACTCAAGAGTGAACTCTAAGGGTTGTTTATCAAGGGAAGTTCAGTCCCCACTCTATCAGTGATAGGTTGTATCAGGGTTAGCAGTGTACTTAAGCAAAATTCCTTAGCAACGGTACACATTTGGGGCTGCTGAACTGTCATAGTCCTGATGGCTTTTATGGTACTCCTGGTGTTGTAAGGAAGTGGGTGCAAGTTGGCAGATGGGAGATGAGTCAGGGGACTGGGGTTTGACTGGAAGGTCAGGCTGAAGGCAAACTCACACGGGAACTGGTACAGATTTGTGTCACTTCTGCAGAGCCTTGGAATGCATTGTTCCATAACTAACTGGCCATGTGGGAGAAGTTTAAGGCGGAGACCTGCAGAGGTTTGATGAAAATGGCCACCTTGTAGATATGCTCTTTCCTTGTCTGTACCTTCATTTTCCAAGCAGGCGAGGGCCTGTTGAGCAGGTCGTGATGTCTCTGGAAGCGCGGTGATATGTGGCCCACCTGCTGTCTGCCTTAGACTTTCCCTGGGTCATGTAGGCACTTTGGGTGAAGGCAGTGGTGGCACCAAACCCCAGTGGGGCTCCCTCAGTCATATGTACCTGGGAGGGGTGGTTCTAATGGGCACTGTCATGTCTACTAAGTGGAAACACAGCCACAACTCTGTTCCCAGGACAGGAGACTGTGGCAAAGCCACCATACTTTTGGAATGAGCACAAGGCAAATAGTGTACACACGTCATTTCCTTTGACTAATCTTTGTGGTCCTGGTTTGTCTTCTGAAAGTAGTTATGGTTCTTTGTTGAAGTTGAGATTTTTAATTTAGGACACAGATGGGACAAGAGGTGAGCTTCCATAAGACTTCTTTACTAAACCGTGTGTCATTCTCTGGATTGTGGCGGCATCAGATTCATTAGAAAAGCAGATTGCACCCTGACTCATCTGCCTGCCTGAGCTGTGCAGTCGACTGCTCTGGGCTGGACAGTGCGTGCATGCTGTCTGCTCTACACACCAGAGGCTATGCATGCCTGGCTCAGGCCATGGAAAACCCTCAGAGGAGACAGCCCATTGTGGGGCAGGAATTTTCTGGCCTTCATCTAGTGTAACCTCACGTACTTCATTTTGGGGGAATAGCACATGGCCTGCCCTCTACAGGACGTTTGTGCTTCCTGTACCAGGCTAGGTCTTCCTGCTGCCTGAGGGGAGTGCTGTGGCAGCTGAGCTTACCTGCCTTTTATTTGGCAGCATGCTGCTGGCATCACTGTCCAGGGAGGACATCATAACCTGTGGCTGTAATACCTATGCCTGCTCACTTTGGTCCTAACCCTTCTTTCTCATATTACAGCAGAAAAAGTCCTACCTGGAGCGGAGTGTTAAGGAAGCCGAGGACAACATCCGAGAGATGCTGATGGCACGAAGGGCACAGTAGGAGCTGCTGGCAATGTCCTCCCCTCCTGATCCCTGCTATCCTGTCAAGGCAGGGGCTCTGTGGGGTTCTGGTCTCCCTCTGCCTCTCGGCTACATGGTCTCTCCAACACCTTGAGCCCCCTTCAGGCCCCTGCCCAGGACACTGTTCTCCAGGAGGCAAGCCAGGAGCTCTCAACAGAGGGCAGATGGAGACGGCTGCCCAAGCCTGTCAATAGGCATGTGGGTTAGACCAATAAAAAGCTATGTCTTGCTCTGTGACATCTGCATTTCTCCAGCTGAGGGAGAGAGTGTCTTCCTCAGCTCTTATCCCTTTTCTCTTCCCTTTCTGGTCCTCACAGGTAGCTCACGGGCCTCTATGTAGGGCATAGGAGGAAGAAGGGAGTTGATAGGTGAACAGAGCCACAGCTGGCCTCAAGATTTCTTCCTTGTTTTCTCTCCAAATTACCAAACTAAGTTCAATAGCAAGTAGCATCTCCAAGGCTCTGTCTCTTGTCTGGCCATGGTGGGCCAGTGGTCCTGCTTTCTAGTACCCCCAAGGGGGCAGTGTTTTGGGGAGATGGCTTACACATTCTCGGGACAGCTCATTCATTTTGTTCAGCTTTCAGGGATTTTATTGTACGTCAGTTAAATATAACTATTACTGAAAACTAGGTGTAGACTTAAGTATTTAGAACAAAAACAGTAAACATTTAGAATTCATCCCTTCCTATTGCTCTGCACTTGGTCACTGTAGGGATTCAAGATCAGTTGCTGAGTCCAGGCAGGGTGTTACTGTTTGGTGGTGGGCTTTGTGCCTCAATAAATTGGGGGTATTGATGTGGTATATAATGATATAACATTGTGGGTTGTTTCTCTGAGATATGATCTCATCTAGCCCAGGCTAGCTCATACTCACTGTTTAGCCAAAGGTAACTTTCACTGGAAGCACATCTCCCACCCTGCCCTCCACTGCTGCTCTGGGCTGGCCTTGGTGCTCTGCAGCCAAGGAAACTCTTGACTTGTTTTTTGACAGCTTAGCGACACCCTGTGGCCAAATGTGAGGTGAACAGGTTGGTTAACTAGGAGGGGTGGGAACAGGAAGGCCCTGTGATTGTGGACTGGAGAGCAGCCCTGGGCAGTCAGTCACCCAGAAGTCCCTTTCCCAGGGCCTGGGCAAAAGCGAGTATGAACTGTATTGCTGAACACACCTGCCCAAGCCATCTGTGAGGAGGTAGCTAGAATAGAAGAAAAATTCTTCTTTATGGTTTGGACAGTGGTCACAGCTGACATGCTCACATCTTACAAGCTCTGGTGGATGGAATACAACAGAGTCCAGCCCCAAGGTGGTTTAAATTATTTGGAATAATTCAGAGAGCAGGTTTTGGACAGATTTATTGAAACATACAGGGTGTGAGCAGAGATCTAGTGGTGTGTCACATATTGCCATTACCTTGAGTGTATCATTTAAACATTATAAATATATATTTCATAACTAAGCCTTTGGCCAAAAAGTAACATTATTTAGCACATTTGTTAAGGATCAGTAAGAAATGACTTTTGAACATTAAAAAGATCAAGTCACTGAATTAAATAGCAGTAACCCTTACTAATCTAAAACTCCATAGGATTCAAGGTAGCGGTGTCTGCGCAGAGTTAGCCACGTATTACAGCAATCACAAGAGATGGGAGCAGGCACACCTATCAGAGGTGCCACAGAGCGGCCCAGCAGGAGAGCTGGGCTCATCAGGTGAGCATGTCCCAGAGGCAGCAGCAACAGAGAGCAGTCCAGCAGGCTGTGAGGCAGGTGGATGGGCCCAGGTCATCTCTTCTTTGGTCTTCCACCACATACACTGGAGAGAGAACGGAGAAGAGAGTGAGAATGATCTGGTATAAACCTCCAGGACCAGAGCAAGGTGACAGCGGAGGGGCTCTGGAGCCTGCTTCTCCTGCCCTTGACTTCCTCTCCCCTGTCACTTAAGGGGATAGCATTCTTCCTCCTAGGAATGAATGCTAGGACACTGCAGAATGACCCTAAGCCAAGGCAGTGAAGCTGGTGCACCTCAGTCAGCTAAGAAGACAGGAAGTGCTGTCCCCTGCTCTACAAAAGTTGTGGGGAAGGGCACTCCTTCAGAATCAGCTAAGCCCAGTAGAATTCAAATCTGTGCCTTAAAGAAATAATTGGGAGTTCAAAACAAGCAAGCAAACAAAAACTTGAGAGTGGCTCAGCAGCAAACTACATTGGGCAGCCAGGTCAAGTGGGGCAGATGGCTGCTGGAGGCTTTCAGAATGGAGTTGGAAATCTAAGCCTACAGTAGGTACACCTCGGTTTCTCTTCCTCTAGGGCCTATTCTAAACACTGGGTAGCAGCTGAAAGCTACTTTAACCTTAGAACACTCATCAAATCCGTAAGCAGCAAGGACTTCAAACTTGCAAAGGAATATGGATTTTATGAATCAGGCCAGTTCTCCTGCAGCTGGCCTTCAGCTCTAGTCTTGTGTTTTCTGTCTATTTTTATATCTTGGCCACTGGAGCTGGTTTAAAAGAGTGCCCTGGCTTGCTAGGGATCTGGCACAGGTTTACTGCTAGACCACTTGGCCCCATAGTCTCCAGCTACATCCATTGGTTAGTTGCTCACAATGCCAAAACTTGTCAAAAGCCTAACACACAATGCCATGTAACCCTCTACCTCTCTGAGGGGCAGGCATGGGACACCAAGCGCAGGGCCTTCCCTCCTTGAGAACCAGTGGACCTTGAGCTTGCTTAACTAAGTCAACACAATACCAAATCCTGCTTCCTTCATTGCCGCCTTCTCCAGATCAGCCAAGGTCATTCCTGCCAGGTCTCATTTCACTAATTCCTGGAAACCTGGTAACCTAAAGAGTTCCAGCCCATTCCTCTCAGACTGCTGATGGATGTCAAAAGATGCCCAAGGCACCCTTCTCCAGAAGATAGAAACTTCCAAAGCCCTTCTGACTGCCCTTCCCTCACACCGAGGCGAGGAAGACCGGGATGGGGACAAGGTGGGGTCTATAGGTCTCCTACCCACCTCTTTCTTGCTTTCAAGTTAACTAAAAGCAGCAGTGGCTCAGGAGTAAGTCTAAAGGAAGTCCTTCCAGATCCTTGTAGCACGACTGTGGGCCTAGAAACGGTAAATCTTTCAACAGTACCTTCTAGACGCCCACCTGCTCATGGGGGAAGGCACTGCATTTCCAGAGGGTATCTCCTGTACTGAATAGCAAGGCCTGGTCTCTGCCTCAGGATTTCTATCCACCCAGGGGCCTCACGGCTCTGTCTGCCATGTTGCTACTGTCCCTGTCACCTCTGTGAGGGAATCTGCCTAAGAATTCTCACATCTTCCCAGTACTGAATCAGTCATGTATTCTCTGGTCGGTGGGTACTTCTTGAAGCTGAGCTGGGAGTACCAGTCAGTCATACAGAGACGGCTCCAGCCCAGATGGACTGTCCTGGCAGCTGCCTTCTATAGCCAAAGCAGAGTGTGTGTCCTGCTGCTGAGAACCTTTGTAAGTGGTGTTAGCTCTGTGAGGTTCCTTCTCCCACACCCCCTCTCAGCCTGTATTTTCTAAAGAAGGAAAAGGGGGGTTGGGAGTCCAAAGCAATGGGTAGGCTGCACCTGGCCTGGAAAGGTGCTGGCACTGCAGAGCTTCTCAGTTTGAGATCATCCTTGGAGGTCAAGTGCTGCCCCCTGGTGACCAGACTTGAGACAAAGGCTGGTTCTAGGTTCTGTGTACATTAACATCAACCAAAGTACTAACCTTGTTCATTCACTAGGGACAGAGATCATCCTGTTCAGCCACTAGTAGGGGCCTCTACTGGTCTCAAGCAGGAAGGGTCTGCAGGGGCTCTATTTCTAATGACCAGGCTGGGGTGACGTCGGCTCCAGGCTCCTTTATTGCTTTGCCTCTTTTGTTGACGCCCTCCCTCTCCCTTGGACCAGCTATCGGTATTCTCAGCCCCAGCCTGGTGTGGGGTCTGCCGAGGGACAGATACCTAGAACTTGCAATCTGGGTGTAAATGCAAGAGTTGGTGGTGAGGTAGACCTAAGGGTCCAATGAAGGTCAGAATGGTCAGAACGGCCCCAGAGGCCTGGGTGCAGAGCAAGTGTGAGAGGCTCCGACTATTATGGGAAGGGCAGTTACCCACTTCTTGTCTTTGTGCTAGAAGAAAGGCCAGTAGGCCGTGCTGGGAGGCACAGAGTTTCCTATGACCAAGTGTCTACTCGCCAATCCCTGGGGTCTTTCTCCAGGGCCACCCGACACATCATACCAAAAGTCCCTTGGTCCCTGGATAGTCTACAACCTCACAGGTGTCACTTATTAGGGCAGACAATGGACAAGTGGGGCAGGGCAGGAATGAGTCACAAGAATGTGAACAGAGGCCTTCTCAGGTGATGTCGGCCTGACATCCGAAACTTCACTTGCTCTGCTCTGACCTTCTGAATGATTAATCAAAGGCTCTGGTTGCTGCTAGAGTCACAAGTCCCCATGCATGCCTGTGAGCGCATCTGAACAGACTCAGAGTGCCAAGGAGAGGCGGACAGTCTGCCCTCACGCAGGGCTGATGCTGCAGGCCTTTAATACAAGAACATGGACCTTCAACAAGAAGTGAGACTGTACCTTGAAATGTCATGTCCCAGACCAGGGACAGGCTGGGGGGTGTCCTGAATTTTAAGGACCACATAGCCACAGTATCTCCTGAAAAGTCCCACCAGGAGTCTCAGTTGCCATCATCCCACATCAGGCACCTAGATAAACAGAAGGCAGCTAAGAAGCCTAGCCTTCTGGAGATTACAGAAGATGCCCACACGCCTTTCTACTGCACAGACCAAGAGGCAAGTAAAAGGAGACATCCTACGCATTTTCATTATCACAGGATGGCCTTCACCCCTCATACAGCTTCAAGGGGCTCTGCTCTGCCTCACCTTTTGGAGGCTATCCATGCCAGTCACGTCTTTTGCTGCCAGCACAAAGGTGCCATATTTGCTGACAGCAATGTTGTGAACAGTGTTCACAGACACCTGCTTAGCCCGCAAGTATGTGAGTAGGTGGGAGTGGGGTAACCCAGCTTTGCCCCCGCCCAGGGCTCAGCTGGGCAGGTTAAATCTGTAATGTTTACTCTGGACACCAAAGACTGAGGACAGGAGAGGTTGGGAAACCTCACTCCTCTGCCTCTCCCATAGGATATGGTGCTGTCGGACTTGGCACAGCCTCAGCTAGGTTCTGTGACCACAGCTACCTTTGCCTGCTGAGCCGGACTGTTCCCAGCCCCTTGTGTCTTTCCAGCCCCTATATTTCCCTTATTATTATTAATTTTTTTCATTTATATACCAACCACAGTCTCCCCTCCTCCCGCTCCCTCCCACACCTCCTGTCTACACCCCCCCCATGCATTGCTCCTCCTGCCCCTATATTTCGAGATGCCCTCAGAAGTTTCAGTTCTGGTCTCATGCTCTCTTCTATGAAACTGCGTCATGAGAAACCAGGTCTAAATTTCTATCCTCATGTAAGATACCTGAGGTAGAGCAGACTGAGAGCGGGCCAGGCGGCAGTGCCCCACTGATCTAGGAGTCCTCTGACTGCCAAGCCCTTGCTTCCATGTGAGCCAATGTTCGTGGACTGGTCTGGGAAGGTAAGCGCACTGATCTGGGCATGGGTCCTGTGCCTAGTTTCAGTGAGTGCAGCTGCCACCATCGTACCTGAGAGGCTGAGGAAGCAAATCTAGTGAATCCCTGGGTCATTCAGACGAGCCCCCAAACAATCCCACCTTTGCCTTGCAAGGCTCAGTAACAAGCTCAGCCTGCTAGTTAGCAGTCCACCCCAACCCTGTGAACACAATGGCCTCGCTTCTGGATGAACAAGACCACTGAAGGCTGGGTGGCAGCACGTGCCTATATGCTCAGCACTCGAGAGGCTACATGACATAGCCCTAACCAAACCCCTAAGCCACAACTGAGTGCACTGTGCAAACAGTACTGGCTTAATATGTAGGACTGCACCACCACCCTCTAGCCAAGTATGAAGACAGGGCTGGCTGCAGTCTCAGGCAGCAGGAGCCTCTAAGACAGAGATGCAGGTGTGGAACTAAGATCACCTTGGCCAGTCATATGGATTTGGAGCGTCACACAAGAAGTCTTTAACAGTGAGTTAAAGGTGGATCCTCTCCTGTCCATTCCACCAGACTCCCTCCTAAACTTGGGCTGCGCACATCAGGATGGCTCTCGTAAGACAAGCCGCCTGGCTACACGCACCATGGCTCTCGTGACAGGAGAAAACTCTCTTTCCTGTGCACCTGTTCTCCCTTGGAGGTCAGCACGGTGGTCAAGATCTAGCTAGTGCCCTGCTCCAGAATGCTTGAGTCAGCAACAGAGAAACCGTCTCAAAAAAACAAAAACAACCCAAAACCAGAATGCTTGAGTCGGGGCCCATTCCTCAAGACCTGCTCAAGCAGTCAGCCATGACAGTAAATTTCCTATGTGCCTGGTGAGTGGGTGCCCTGCTGGCCCTTCAAGAGATCTCATTTAGCTTTCCCTCAGCTGCCCAACTCCTCATTGCTTGGTGCTCTGGAATAGTGGTTATGTGCATAGGTTCCAATCCCAATCCTGACTCTGCCGCTGACTCACTAATGATATAGAACAAGTCACAGCTCTGACCTCACAGATCAGAAAGTAACACATATGAAGCAGATCATCACATGAGGAGGTGGAGTGTTTGCTGGGACTTGGCATGGGGTCAAGAAGGGAGGACATCACAGGAGCTACAATGAGGTGACACCCTATGGGACAAATCATGAAAATAAAATACAGGTTTTCTTATTCTGGGTCTGTGAGGGGAGGGGCTCCTATCAGCCTATATGAAGGCGTGTTTGTGTGATTCCATGTTATTAAGGAGTAACAGCAGTCTAGGCACAAGATGAAGCAAGTGTGTGTGTTGGGAAGGGAACACACATGGTCTGCAGTCATCCTTTGTGTGGCAGGCCAGGGTAGCAGGCAGGTACATACACAGCTTTAGTTAGTGGATCCTGCAGGGACTGGAGAGGGTGAAATATCCAGACGTTTATTTCCTTGGATAAAAGGAGGAGAACTTCATAGACACAGGACAACATTTTCCTGGCTGTGGTGTCTACAGACCACTAACACGTCAGTACTGGAGTTCTGAAGAACACAGGAACCCGGGCAGGCAGCTGGCTCAGTTGGAGAAGTGCTTGTCGCACAGTTGTGGGGACCCGAGTTCCATCCCTGCATCCCTGTAAAGAAGCCAGGTGTGATGGTATGTGCCTGTTATCTGAGCACTGGAGAGGAGGAGACAGGACAATCTAGAGCACATATCCCTCAGCTTTGTTTCACCTTAGTTCTTAGCAGGGTCCTGCTGCACCTGAAGCTCACCAGGTAGACCAGATGGGCTGGGCAGTGCACTCTAGAGAGTCTCCTGTTTCCACCTCCTCCCCAGTGCTGGGTTTGGATTACAGATGTATGCCACCACACCCAGCTCTGTGGGCGCTGGAAATGGAACCATGGCCTTCATGCTTGCAGGGCAAGCACTTTACCGACTGAGCTATGTTTTTGGTTTTTTCAAGACAGGGTTTCTCTGTGTAGCTTTGGTGCCTGTCCTGGAACTAGCTTTTGTAGTCCAGGCTGGCCTTGAATTCACAGAGATCCACCTGCCTCTGCCTCCTGAGTGCTAGGATTAAAGGCAAGCGCCACCACTACCTGGCTTAGCTGGTTTTGTTTTTTTTTAAAGGTTAATCAAATTTGAGTAGTCTGAATGAGAATGTAAAATCTCAGCAAGCCTTAAGGGTGCAAGAGGCTAGAGCATCCGAAGTTCTTACTATTCTCCAGTAAGGACGACACTCCTCCGCAATAAGCAGGTGGTATTCCATTTAAACAGAGAAGATTAGGACCTTTGTTGGGACATGGGGGACTTGACAGGACTGAGCTGAGGTCCCAGACTTCTTACTCTTCTTTGAAAAGCCTCTGCCAGCTCTACTATGAATGAAAGGACAAAGTTGTGGAAACTACTGCCCAGGATAAAGATGCTGCTGAAGAAAAGGCAGTGTTATTAAGACAAGTCAAAAATAAAGGTTCTTACTGTACAGACACACAGCCTCCCTGAGTGTCTCCAGTCTTCTCAAGCACCTTTCACAGAGTGTCTTTTTTTCAATTATTTTATTACATTTTTAAATTCTGGGAGTAGGATGCATGCCCCCCCCCCGTGTGTGTAGGTCTTACCCACTGAGCAACCTTGCCAGTCCAGAGTGGCTTTCTTGATTTGGTAGACATTACACTATTCAGCCTGACATACTGAAGAGTGGAGGGCCCTCAGTGCAGCGCAGTACATGCAAATCTTGGCCTTGCAAATTCTGCAGTAAACACCACAGCAAAGCCCTCACGGTGCCACGCCCTGTGCACCAGCTGCCTGGGGCCCTATCCAGATGTGTGTATAGAATGAAAGCTTATACTCTGACTTAAGTAAAACAAAGAATCCATTTTGCTTTTGTAAGTCTGAGAGAATTTCCCATGCTGATGAAAGAAGGAAACCCACCACAAAGAGAATCCCAAGTGGCCGCTTCCTGCTCCAGCCTTGGCGTAGCACTCTGATGTGCCCCAAAGGGAAGAGACCCTTAGCAAATAATGCTTCACATTTAGTGAGACAGAGATCCAGCCAGAAGACTTCACGGGAGGGACTGGGGTAGAACAGCAACTTTTCAGTGCCTTCTGGACCACAACTGACACTCAGCAGACTGGAGGAAATGGGAGTGGGAACTGGGACGATGATCAAATAGAGGAGGCAACAAGTAAGGAAAGCTCCAGAGTGCACTGGGAAGAGGACAGTGTCCAGGGCTGAAAACCCATCACAGGGAACACTGCATACGGCAGAGGGTCAGTGTCTCTGCAGAGATCCTAATGCAGGAATTTTGTTGTTTTTATCTGAGAGTAGCATTGGCTATCTGGGAACTTGCTCTGTAGTCTAGGCTAGCTTAGAACCCAGAGAATCACCTGCCTCTGCTTCCATGCACACCACACCTGACCCCACCCCCAAAACTAAAACATTACATTTTATTTTAAAAATTAACATTAGCTAGATGGTGGTGGTGCACACCTTTAATCCCAGCACTCTTAAGATGGAGGCAAGTGGATCTCTGTGAGTTGGAGGCCAGTGAAGTCTACAGAATCAGTCCCAGGTCAGCTAGGGCTACACACAGAAACCCTGTCTCAAAAAGAAAAAAACAAAACAAAAAAATTAACCTTAAATGGACCTTGAATCTAATATATAATAGGAAAATTTTAGGAGAAAACAACAAAAAATCCTCATTACCTGAAGTTAGCTTAGCATTATCTATAAAAAAAAATGGTAAACTGGATTTTATCAAAATTAATAGCTGTTATTATATAATACAGTTAGGACAAATGGTAGACATGACCTATAATCCCAGCTTTTGGGGGTAGAGGCAGGGATAGCAGAGTTCATGGTTACCCTTGGTTCCATCACCAGTCCAAGAGTAGCTGGGGCTACATGAAACTTTCTCCAACAAACATACACAGAAAAGAAAACAAGGCTGGATGATGATGCAGTGTTTAAGAGCCCTTGCTCATGGTGGCTCTAAAGCTGGGCATGGTGGTACACACTTCTAATCCCAGCACTCAGGAACAGAGACAGGTGAATCTCTGTGAATTCAAAGCCAGCCTGATCTACATAGCAAGTCCTAGTACAGTCAGTCAGGACTTCAAAACAAGTAAACAAAGACCTACAGCAGATCTATGCCAAACTAATACAGTTCAGGGTCTTGATCAGGTTCCTCTTTTCTTCCAGTTAGAAAATTGAAAGGCGCCAGGAAAGCAGACACCACACTATTTATATATGGGAACTTGGTAGATGGCAAATCCCATTTCAAATTAATGGGGGAGGGATGGCTGTGATATTTATAGACATATGTTTTGCCCGTAGCTTATAACTTCTTCCCAGGGTAGCACAGACTCTGGGATTTATCTTCTTCAAGGCAAGTCAGGGACGCTAACCTCTGCCCCCACCATCACCACTCTGGTCTGGAGCTGGCCATGGAGAGATTCTGTGACTTTGCCTTGTCTGAGTAATAATTAGAAAGGAAGGAATTCTGCATGGAGAGGCCATGAACAACTGGGATGAGCAGGCCTGCTGGGTTTCCCCACTCTGTCTGCGGGTATTAGATCAGACTCCTTCCTCTCCAGTCACACTCCATGGCTGCCTGTGCTACATACAGCTACTCCACTACAATGAAGTCTCCAGGAAGCCTAGAAGAATGGGGTTCAAAGAACTCGGTATGTAGAGGCCCTGAAGGGTAATGAACCCAGAAGAAGGCACAGAGGCTCACCGCCCCCTCCCTTCTGCATCTCTTCATCAGCTCCCTCCATCTGTAATGTCTTTATAATAAGCCAGTCAGCAGGAGTCCTGAGCTCCATGAACCTCTTAAGGCAAGGGATGATTTACACAGCGGGTATCAGAAACACCAGTAAAGCTGCCTGAGCCTGTGCCTGACACCTGCTACAGGGACAGTCCTAATAACCCCCAACCACCCCACTTGTGGATCTAATGCCATCTCCTGACAGGCACCATCAGAATGAACTGAGCTGAGGACACTGGGCTGGTATCTGCATCTGCTGCACAGACTGCCTGCTTGGTGCCTAGAAAACTTCCCACGTCTATGTCAGAAGTGACCTCTGTTGTGACGAAATATAGAAGAAACTGAGGCAGGGTCTATTTTTTTTTTCTACTCAACAACATAATCAAAATCTGGGCTGGAACTATCAACACAAAAAGTGAGAACATGATCACAAACTTAGGCTGGGGATGGTGGCGCATGCCTGTCACCCGCACTTGAGAGGCCAAGGCAGGAAAACAGTGAAGCTTGACTACACAGTGAGAACTGAAGGAACAGTAACAGCAAACCAGATGGACTGAGGATGCTCTGTGGTTAAGAGTGCTCACTGCACGAGGACCAGAATTCAGATCCCAGCACCCAGGTACAAGTCTGTGCCCCAGCACTGCTCAGAGCATAGGCACAGGATCCCTAGGCTTCCAACTCAGAAACAAAACCAAACCCAAAACACCAGCTCAGGTTCAGAGAGAGTACCTACCTCAAAGAAATAGAATTACAGAGACACAGGAGGCTTCTCCAGCCTCCAGAGATACACACACACACACACACACACACAGAGAGAGAGAGAGAGAGAGAGAGAGAGAGAGAGAGAGAGAGAGAGAGAAACAACAAAAGAAAAATCTCACACAAAAAAACATAGAACCCAAAGGAAGACAATTTTAAACCTGTAAGCTTATAAAC
>JAQHUG010000276.1:2126217-2146894 GCA_028555095.1 Dicrostonyx torquatus | reverse complement strand
TGACATACAGACTTTTATAATGGGTTAGTTTATGAGGTGAGGGCTAGCCGGGAAGAGACTAGAGATAATGGGCAAGGCAGTATTTAAATTAATACAGGTCTCATGTGGTTATTTTGGGCATAAGCAAGCAACCAGCGGCTGAGCGGGCCAGCAGCTGGGGGCTTGGGAGCCAGGTGCTGGGAACACAACCCACACCTTTCCCCCACTTACAACAAACCATAAAGAATATTAAAAAAAAAGAATATATACAGGAGGCCAAAGGGATGGCTTAGTAGGTAAAGACACACTCCCAAGTTCAGCTCCTGGAATCCATATGGAGAATGGGAGAACCAACTCCTGAAAGTTGTCTCATCTCCATGTGTGTCATGGCACATGAACACATGGGCAAATGTGGACACACAAACAAAATTTAAATATATTTAGTATTTGTTCAAGGTCAGTGGTAATCTGGAAGACAAAAGAGAAATACCAGTTCACACCCATTTACGAGTGCTAGAATTTTAAAGTCTGCAGATTAGTGGGGTTTTTTTCACAGAAATAAAAAAAAAATTGAGCCTGTGTAACACTGGTTGTTTATTCCAGTAGCAGGAGCAGCGGCTGCGGGAGAACTGGATCCTGGCTGCTCAGTCCAAGCTGTCCAGGAGGCAGCAGCAGCAGAACGCAGCCAAGCATGCAGCCAGGGCTGCCTGACAGCCGCCATCCGTGTCCGTCTTCCTTTCCCGTTCCAAAATGTACACTGGGAGGGGCGGGCAGGGGGAGAGAGAGACCAGTTAAGAAGGGGTTTGGAGCAGTGGCGGTCTGGCAGCACTTACCACACTGCAAGGTTCACACAGAACCGTCAGCTCCATGAGGCAGGACAGGGGCCACTCCGTGCCTGGCCCTCTTCAGGAGCTGACAGACCACTGTTTCCATCACCTCACCTTCCACCCAATTACAGCCTTTGCCCTCAGCCCAGGTCCGTGGCTTTGGGAAAGCTTTACCCACACATTTAATCCTCATAATCAGTGTGTTACTACCATCACTACTCCATACCTGGGGGTGGGGGGACTCCACACGTTGGGAATGGGAATTTGTAGGGATGGGATACAACTACTTTGACTAAGAAAGAACAATTAGTATCTAGAATTTACCCTCCAGTCCGATCAGCTAAAGGAAGACAAAGCACAGAGTAGAACAGCGGCCTTTAGAGAGAGCTCGGTAGGTCTCTATCTAGCCTGTAGCGTAAGAAAGGAGGGATACAGTAGCGTTTTCATATTATTTATATGGAAAGGGTTATCCATGTTTCTGATACAATGTAAGAAACTTAATGCCAGGGTGTGGGGAAGAGTAGCGGCCGTTTTTTCACTTTTGTGAAATCTAAAGCCACACACATCAAAGTGCAAAAGGAAGGGAAACGGAGAGGGCCCAGCTCCAGCAGGAAGGTAACTGATTCTGGCTGCCTCGGACCCCTGTGTTCTCTCTGTTAAGTGCTAGTCCTGGTGCTGACTGACCTGCCTGTCAACTATTAAGTCCCACCTGGCCTGACCTACCTGATCTATGACCCCCCCAGCCACACTGGCAGCCTCTGATGCCAAGCCCCATGCATCCAAAAGCCGCTCCTCTAGTCAGATTCCTCTCAGCCCTTGCTGCCTATGGGCCCTGAATGAACGAACACAGGGGCTCAGGCCAGGCAGCAGAGGCCAGATCAGATTACCAGCCCTCCCCATAAGAAGCACAGGGCCTAGAGGGCGAGCACCCAGATACTTGTGACATTCTTAGAGCTGGGCCCCTGTGAGTACAAATACAACCCCGAAAGGCCATGACAAACATATTACCCCTCCTCCGCCTCCAGCAGCACTCAACACTGACCACAGCAGTGCTGACTACCATTACCTCTCTTCTCTGGGTTTTTCTAGGAAAACTGTGAGCTCAGCTGAGCTGGGTCATGGAGGAGAACACAGGAAATGGTGTCTGCTGTGAACGCCCAGGAGGTTCCAGATCCTGGACCCCCTCGCTGCTCACCTCAGTGTGTTGCTTATGCTCTTCTCCCATCCTCAGTTCTGCGTCTCAACTCTTGATGCTCTCCAGTGCTGTGGCCTGGTTCCTTAGGGCACCCTATCAGAAGAAACTCCGGGGCCTACTGACTTCCCATCCACCACACCGAGGATGTGCTCAGCCATTACAAATATCTCCTTTAACACTTCCTTCTAGGTGACCCTCCAACATCTGAACAGGATACAGGACTGAAGCTTCCCAGTCAGCACCCCTGCCTGCATCTCCCAGACATGGCCTTCATAATTCTTCATAACCATCACTGGACCCAAGTCTATGAAGCCCTCCCTGCACACCTATCTGCAGGTGGCCAGGATACTGTGGCTCAATTTCATGGAGAAAGAAACCACTTCAAATAGAGTTACATGATTTTGTCCAAAGTCAGCTGCCAGCACTCCATGCCAGTCTCCCAACTAATCTGAAGCACCTTCTTACTGTTCCACACTTTACCCACCAACCACATCACTCGTTTGCTGAAGAACACCTAGGCTCCCTGCCACAGCACTTTGTCCTTTACTGCCCAAACTGTCCAGACTCCATGGATCCTATGGGTGGGTAGGGCCTCCGATACCTCAGAGCCAAGTGCCCTTCCTTGCACTCAAGAGACCTGGATTTGACCTATCTGTCCCCAATGCAGGCTGCTTACCAGCATAACAAGAGCACAGCCCCTTAGGGACGCCTTGCAGTGATCATAGAAAGCAGGCCCGGTAAGAGTCAAGGAACCTAATTCCAGGCACGTGTGCAGTGTAAAATCAAATTTAATACCAGGCTGTGAATGACCCAAAGAGAAGTACAAATTTCATGTGATAAAATTCTGTCTGCAGCACCAAGGCCTGTATTTGGTAGCTGCAGAACTCTGGTCTCTGGAAGCTGGGTGAAGGGAGGCAGCCAGTGTGCTTGGGGTTTGTATCAGAGAAACTCAGGCAGTCTGCCAGACAGGCTGGCATGGCTCACAGGTGTGCCTAGCATGTTCCCCCATGGCCCAGACCAGCTCTAGGAGCATAGAACACCCAAGTGCCTGAAACAATCTACCCTATGCCCCAGGAGGCACTATGCAAAAAGGCAGCCCCCTAACTACATTTTCTTGAATGTCCCTATGTCTCCAGCCCTTCTTACCGCAGGAACCCGAGGCACAGCAGGAAGTAGTGTGGCAGGATGAAAGGGATGGTAGGTTCTGCCGGACTCTGGTGATGGAAGTTCAGATAAAAACAGAGAAGGAGCCCTTCTTACGGGACAACTCTGTATAGAAGGATGTGAGATTCTGGTATTTAGTTCTTGTCTCACAGTCTCTGGCTCCTAACTCCCTCCAGAGACAGAAACTGGGCTTCTCTTCCAAAAATCAGATTCACAGAAACACAGAGCCTCCTCCGCCTTTCTATCTGGGATTGGCTAGAAAGAATAAACTCCTTTAGGGCTGGGCATGGTGGCACACACCTTTAATCCCAATACTTATGAGTTCAAGGCCAGTCTGGTCTACACAGTGAGTTCCAGGACAGTCAGAGCTACATAGTGAGACCTATCTCAAAAAGCAAAATAAAACAAAAATGAACCTACCACGTCAAAGTAGGTCAGAAGACCTCCTCATTCCCTGAGGGTCCTGTTGGGTTTCCCTGCTCTGTGTCACATCTGTCCCTTTAGTCCAATCCCAGCTGCGTGGCTGCCTGGGCAATATCTCCATAAAACATTCCAAAGGCAGAGTTTGGGGCTTCTGGGCAACCTTAACCTCATGGCAGCTCTTGGACGTGTCAGACTGGAGAGGGCAAGAAGTCCCACTTTCTGTACTCTTCCATGTTCTACACCTCTTCATCCCTGTCTCCTGTACTGGCTCTTATAATAAACCAGCAAACCAAAGTGTTCCTTGAGCCACTCAAGCAGACAAATGAAGTAGGAGAGGGTTGTGGGGACTCCTGTTAATGGTAAGTTGATTGGAACCATAGGCAAAGCAAAGAGACCAAAACCGGCATCTAGAAGGAGACTGAGCCTTCAACCTCTGGGATCTGAGGCCATTATGGGTAGACAACTTGAGACACAGATAAGGGAACACCCAGGCTGGCATCTGATGTTGTTAGAGGTCACAGAAGTCTGTACTGATGGGTGATAAGGGACATATGGAAAGGGGGCTTTGGTTTTCTTGGGTATCCTAAAGGGATGTTGTGTTGACTGTTTTTGTCAACCTGACACAAGTTGGAGTCACCTGGGAAAAGGCCTCAGTTGAGAAATTGCCTGGACTGTCGGCTGTAGTGATATTTTATTTGTATTTTAATAAATAAAGCTTGCCTGAAGATCAGAATGCAAAACAGCCATACTGGTCAGCCATGTAGGCCAGGCAGTGGTGGCACACACCTTTAATCCTAGCCACCACACTAGTTAGCCATAGAGGCCGGGCGGTGGTGGTTCACACCTTTAATCCCAGCACTAGAGAGGAATATAAAACAGAAGGAGACAGGAACTCGCTCTCCTTCAGTCTGAAGATTTCATAGAGGTAAGAGCTCTCTAGTGGCTTGGCTGCTTTGCTTCTCTGATCTTCAGGTTGAACCCCAATATATGTCTCTGGGTTTTTATTAATCATGCTACAATCGGTAAGTCTGAGGGCATTTTCTTGACTGATGATTGATGGGGGCGTGGAGTAGTCCACTATGGGTGGCGCCCTTCCTGGTCAGGTGGTCCTGGATTGTGTAAGAAAGCAGGCTGAGCCAGCTACAGAGAACAAGCCAAGAGGAGCTGCATCCCTCTAGGGCCTCTGCTGGAGTTCCAGCCTTGGCTTCCCTTAGTGATGGACTGTGATGAGGATGAAACCCTTTCCTCCCTCGGCTGCATCTGACCATGGTCTTTACCACAGAAAGCAAAAGAGAATGGATGTCCTCAATCCAGGTCATAAGCCTCAAGACATCATGTCTCAATTTTGTAGAAAATACTACATTTAGGATTTTGGAATAGTGATTTTAATAAAACATATCAAATTGAATTTCTATCCAGTCATCTGCTTCCTAGCCAAGAACCTTGGGCAGGTGACAGCCTCCTTAGCCTTGTTTCCTCTGCTGTAGAAGAGGGGAATATTGGTGGTCTGTGGCCCAGAGAGTTGCTGGGAAGACTGAGAGGCCATGCATGTCAGAGCAGTGCTAATACACAGTGAGTAACTTGCAAGCATCACTGAGCTATCACTGTTATTCACGTGACTATGAGATTCAGGCAGGTCCCCTCCTAATCAATGAGAACGCTCTTGCTGTGTAGCCCAGGCTAGCCTCGAACTCTCTTGCCTCAGGCTCCCAAATGCTGGCATGACAGGCATGTGCAACCACACCAGGCAAGAGTAGGCCTCTTATAGACATCTAGATAAGAATAAAGAGGGGCTCCCTTGGACTCTGGGGAGAAACTTCTGAAATTGACAGGAGGTCAGGGGACAAAGCCACCTGCTGTTCCAGAAACAAGGTGCCCCATGTAAGTAGGAAAGGACAGTTCCTGTGTGAGGGACGAGGGAATGAAGGCCAGAGCTGGAAGATCCACGGGAAGAGAAGAGAGTAACAGTAGCTTGGGGGTAGCTTGAAATCAAGGTCTTGCCTATTGTCTTCCCTGGCATCAGCTCTCACACAGCTTCACACAGTTCCTGTCATTTTTCCTTTGGCCTTAGTATAACTGGAGTCCAAAGTCCAGGAAGTCCAACTCTTAGAAGCCCAGGTAAGGCCCAGGTAGAGTACTTCCAAGGGAAGTCAGTGGAGGGGATCTTACATGCGGAGCCTGAAACAGAGGAACCACTGGAAGGGCAGTCCAGGGGCTATAGCTCAGGAACACAGACATAGCTACAACCGGACTGACAGGTTATGCTCAGTAAGAAATGTGCCTCACACACTGAAGGCCTGGAGATCCTGGGCACCCCAGCAGGAAGCCTGCTCCTCCCATGGGTTTCACCTGCACCTGCCCAGACCACCTGCTAGGCCTCAGCCTTTCAAAGACCCAGACTGGGCACCTGAGAGCAAACATGCCCATCCACCTCCAGAAACTGATTGGGTCACATACCCTTTGAATAACTCTTCTTTCTTCTTTCCATGGCAAAGGAATGACCTACAGGGCTCGGGGAAGAAAGTACCTCGCTCTGAGTCAGCTCCCAGACCAGCTGACTGAGTCATTAGCTGACTCTACCCAAGTGGATGCCAAAGACTCAGTTCAGGGCTGGGTCACCTTGTGAAAATACCCTCCTTACCCTCTGCCCCTCATGAGACCTCTGATCCTAAGAGATATCTGATTGTCCTCTAGCATTCAAGACAACAGCAGGGCATAACCCAGGCCCTGGCAGGTCCGTCCCTTATCTAGCTCAGACCTGCCTGACACCCCTTCCTTCCCCAGTTCAGGCTCTGGTTCAGCTCTGTTCCTAACTTGGATTCTCCTTGTCACCTCTCAGAATTGAGAATGGTGTTTTGTAATGAGTGCCCGAGGTGAGACTATCTTGTCAACAGAATACCAGACGGTTATTCTCCCTCTGTCCTAGCAGCCAAGAGTCAGAAAAAAAAAAAAAAAAGGCTGCTGCTCTCTGCTCTCCACCACCTAGGACCTGGCAGCTCCTGGGAGGAGCCTTCCTCCTCCAGCCCACCATGGCTCTTTGGGGCCTGAGACTCCTGCAAACACATTCACTTGCAATCAAGCAAAACCAGCCTTATCAACTGAGCACTGAGGCAGAGAGGGATCAAGTGAGCATTCAGACGGGACCACCCCAGGCCAGTCCAAGCCGCACAGCACATCTGCAGGAACATATGAGCTGGTGATCTTCCTTTCCACTTGGGTCACCAGAACACTAGAACAGGGCTATCCGAGATGTCTTCATACATCCTAACTGGATTCTGAGTTCCCTGTTCACATACTGCCCACAGGGCCTGAGATCCAGGGTAGCAGTGACAAGGGCTGGCAGGATCCCTGCATATTCACATGGGCTGCATGGCTCACAATCTAGGTCCTTACCTCATGTCTGTGGCTATGCAAAAGAAATCTGATTGGCTTATCTATGGGTCTAGAGAATTTAAAATTAGCACAGAAAACACCAATAAGCATTAAGAACACAACTACATACAACCAGCCATCTCCATTTCCAGTAGTAACACCCAGCAAATAGAGGGACGCAGGCCCAGGAAGCCTTATTTATGACAGGATAGCTGCAGCCATATAAAGCCCACTCCCATGCAGGTGTGTCATTAGTCAGTACAACAATGACAATTCCCAATGCCAAGGAACTTCACGAGTGGATCAGATTTTCCTAGGGGACATCTACATGTAATTCCATGCTATGTTCTCTAAGAACCAGCTGAAACAAAAGCAGGCTATCAAACTGGGGGACACTGGCAAGCCTACCAAAGCTGCCATGAGCAGAAGACAAGAATCCTCAGGCTTCAGCAGCTCATGGTTTCAAGTCCCAAAATGGAGCCATTTCTAGGAATAAGCCCAAAAGATAGGCAGGGTTCTGTCTAGCCCAAGACCACCCAATGGATGTCAAGGGTACTCCCACGGTTGCAAGGACATCACTAACCTAAGAGCTCTCCATGGAAGGTGATATGTAAAGCTACAGCCGGAGCCTGTTGTGAAAGCTGATCAAATATCAGAACGTAGTGTGATGCTGAGGTGACCACTCATGGGTATGTGTAGTCTAAATTTAGAAGGTGAGTAAAGTCCTCAGCAACTAATCTTTAAAGATATCTTGCTTTAATTCCCTCATCCAAAATAAGTGAATGCAAGGACCTGAAGAAATATGTATACCCATGATCATTACTTACACTATTTGAAATGAAATTACCTAAAATGGCTAAAAGGTGAACACAACTCAATATCTACCATGAATGAATAAACTAAATATGGACTATATCTTCAATGGAATACTATCCATCCTCAAAAAGAAAGAAAATGTGGACACATTTTGTAACATGGATAAACCCTAAAGACTCACTACATGAAATCAACCAGTCACAGAAGGGCAATACTATATGATCATATGATTCCATTTATCTGAGATACATACAGTAGTCAAATCCATAGGCAAAGGCAGGTTGTCAAGGGCAGGACAAAGGAGAATATGGGGATCTGTTATTCAAGAGGTACCAAGTTTCAGTTTGAGAAGAAAGTTTTGGAGACAATGTCTGACCAACCATGTAAATGCAGTTAATGGTAGCTATGTCCTTAGACAAGGGTAAGAACAGATTTTATGTTACAACTATGTAACTACACACATCCTTTCAAGGATCTTTAGTCTTTAAATTTAAAGATAGTCTTCTACTGACTCATGAGGCTTCCAGGGCTCTTCAACATCAGGAGGTGAGGACACCACAGCTTAGTTTACAGTGGCGAAACTCTGGTGGTCCAGGGTCATTGTGTTCCAGTGGCAGCTTTGATTCTCATCTGGCCTGTACTCCCTGTGGCTAGCCTGTACTCCTCAGTCAGAGGCAGGTGGTTACCAGAAAACCAAGTCCTGCTCTGCCTTCTTTGAGGCTTGCCTGTTCTGCTTGTTGACTCTTCCAGACTGCTCCCCTCCCAGCACCTCCCAATGCTCCAGGGGAGATCAGCTGTGATTGTTGACACTTGGTTCAGTCTCCACCTGTATGCCCACTTCTCTCTTTCTGACACAGCCAACCCTGGAGGGGAGTCTAGAAAAAGAGCACACTGGCTAACACAAGAGTTCTCACAACACTTTGGGAGAAGAAACAGAGATGCTGCACACAGGTGCATGCTAGGAAGAATAGGCAGAATCAAGAGGAAACACAACTGAAATCCCAAGTCAGGAAAGGAGCCTGTGGGATGGCTGTCAATCCTGTATCACTTTGATTGGTCCTGTCTTCTTCTGATCAGTGTGGCCCACATGGTCTGGTGGTCCCACCCTTGCAGGATAACATGGAAGTGAGGGTGGCTAACACATGACCTGTTATTATACTGTATATAGATAGCAACAAAGATGTTTGGAACCAGAGAACCATGGAGTGGAGGTGGGGAGGGGTTGGAGAGAAGTAGAACAGAAATCTAAAGTGACTGAGTAAGTCAGGCGTGGTGGCTGGGGAGGAGGACTGCTGAACTCAAGGCTTGAACCAGATTTTAGACTAGCCCGGGAAGCTTTGTGAGGCCCTGTCTCAAAATTAAATAAATAAATAAATAAATATTATTTTTTTATTTTTCAAGATAAGGCTTCTCTGTGTAGCTCTGGAGCCTGTGTTAAAAGGACTGGAGATATGGCTCAGTGGTAGAGTTTGCCCAGCCCCCAGGTGGCCTTGAAAATAAGAAATCAGAGAAACCAAGGTCACTTTCTTGGTTTTCAGGTCCTGGGTTACAGAAAGAGAGGAAATGGAGAGGTTACTTTGAGGGGAGCCAGAACTTTGGAACCTGCCCAAATGGGCAGAGATCACCAAGGAGGAAGCTGCTGGCTCTTACTGCTGGTGTCCAGGCACAGAAAGGCACAGGCGGTTATTATCAGCAATGTCAGCCTGACTCATGTGCAGCACCAGCCCCAGGAGTCTCATTCAAACAGTACCTGCCACATTCTCCAGGAGAGCAAACACAACCGTATCATTTCTAGTGAACACAAAGCAGGTTTTATCTTAGGTATATAGACCACAACTGGCTTCTACCAGGAACAGATTTCCAGGTTACTAATTAACAGCTCCCACAGATGTATTTATGCAAAAACACTCCAGGCTATTTTCCTCCTTGACCAGCAGACATAATTATATGACAGTAAAAATAGCTGCTTTCTCCTGGGTGCAGTTCGAGTCCTGAGGTCCAGGATGGGACAGGATGACATTGTTGATGGCTATGATGAAATGGCACAGAGCTCACTAGTAAGAACTGACTGGCTCTGTGTAGTGAGCACAATGCCCAGAGTTAGAGAAACAAAGGGTATCCTTGCACATCTGGGAAGATCGGTGTGGGGAGCTCTGTTAGTCACAAATGCTGTTGTTTTCCTAACACCATGACAAGCCAACATCCACCTGAAAGTCAATGACAAAGGGTCCTGAAAACCACTCCCTTGCTCATACAGACACAGTGTTTGTCAAAGGAGAGGCCAGAGGCTTCCCCAGTGGAGAAAGGGAGAGAGAGGTAGTGTTGGGCTTTTTGACTGGAACTCTTCTAGCCTGGGAGACAGAGCCAGTATTTAGAGAAACACCTTCTCCCATGATCAACACTATCATCTGGCCAGCTAGTCACTGAGGCGGTCAAAACAGCCACCACCATCACATTCCCACTGAAACAGGCTACCAGTCTTTGCCATAAAACCCTTTGGCCTTGGAGGTGAAGTAGGTAGGATACATGGAGTCTCCACTCTGCCAGGAAGGCTTTGCTCTCTTCACACACTCGTGAGGACAGCTCAGCTGCCCAAAGCAGTGGGGTTATTTATAGTCCCACCCATTTGGTACAGGAAAACTGGAGACAACAAAAGCACTCTGGGGGAGCTCGGGAAGCCCACGTCCCACTCAGGAAGCCCACCGTGCCACACACTCACCCTGGAGCATACTCTTGGGCACTGTGCAGCATTCCACCATCTGCCTATGCACAGCAGACCAGTATCTCATCTGACAACCGGCCCTGCTAAGAACACTGCAGAGAAAGGAAAGAAGCCTGGAGCGGGGCACACACAGCCAGCCTCAAAGCCACTCTGAAGCAACAGTTTCTCCCAGCTTTAGTTTCTCATCTGTAAGAGGTAGAGTTCCCTCGCCGAGTCAATGCACATAGGCCGGTGTCCAGTACACATCAAGTGTTCAGTGATTAGCTGCTATTGCTATTCCCCAGACAGACACCCAAAGGAAGAAAGGCAGAGGCCCCAGGGCTGAGACACTTGGAAGCAGCATGGGCATTACATAAAGCTGGTAGAGCCTATACACACTTCAATGCAACGAACTAACTTGTTTTTGAAGAACCAACAAGGGACAGGAGACAGGTAGAAAAGGAATGAATGCCAGGTAGCTGGATGACAATCCGGAAAGGCTAGGAATGCTGCCTCCCAATAAATAAAATTCACAACCACACACAGTCATCCTTGGTACTTGTGCCCACAGTACCAGAAGGCTGAAGCCAGCTGACATTACAAACCCTTCCAGTACCCCTCCCTACCCTCATCACTCTTCTCTCAGGACTAAAGGGGGCAATTATCATACTTAAGAATCCCTTTTGACCTTCAAGAGGTGAGCTTCCAGCTCCTAGTTCTACCTGGATAAAACTGCTCAGGTCTTTAATGCCATTTACCATTCTTTGCCTATAACCTACCGTAGGGAATTCAGTAGGCCTGACACACAGAAGACACCAAATGAATGATAAGCAATCTGCTGTGTCTGTTATTGCCACTGGAATAGCTGCTATTCAAGCCTTACTTGGAAGCAAGCTGCAGGTATAAATTTAGCTGGTTGCTCTCTGAAGAACTATAAATATTAGTAAGAAAACACCAAAACCGATCAGCTATAAGTACTTATAAACCATAAAACTTTTTTTTTTGAGACAGGGTCTCATTATATAATCTAGGCTAGGCTCAACATCACAATCCCCCTGCCTTAGCCTCTAGAATGCTGAACTACAGGCAAGTGCTAGCATACTCAGACAAGATCTGGATACCTGCATACCCTAACGTTTCTGTTAAGGGGCTGATGGCCATCCCCAGCACCAGGACCATCACTTTAGACTGCAGAGAGATCTTGGGAGAGGATCATGCAAGCAAATGGAGCTCAGAGCAGTGGTGGTGCTGAGTTGTTGGCTAGGGAGAGCAGGCCTCAAGCCACAGAATGCACCTTCCCTGGGGCCTTTTTGGAACCTTTCTTTTAGTTCTATAGCCCAGAATATCTTGCCCACACCTCTAGGAAATTCATGGTTACCTGAAGGCTCACAGAGGGGCTTGGAGAGGAATTTTTGGGGGACTCTAGAGTAAGGGAAATGAATTCTAGTCCTTCACAAATGACCTATGATACATGTGGTACCTGGTACAATCAAATCATTCTACTCATTTAAGAACTCACAAATACAATCTTATGGAGTTGCTATTTGTTTATTTTTTGAAACAGAGTCTCACTATGTATAGCTCTGGCTGTTCTGGAACTTACTATGTAGACCAGGCTGGCCTCTTAACTCACAAAGATCCACCTGCCTCTGCTTCCCAAATATCCAAGTGGTGGGATTGTTGGTGTATGCCATCAAGCCTGGCTTTCATAATTCAAACTTACACTCCCTCAGTAAAATCCTCTAAGCTGGGCACATGCTTGAGAGTCGGTGATGTGACTCTGTGGTAAGCACATATGAGATCATGGGTTCTTCAAAGTTTAGAGAAAATCTAGACACTATTAAAAATAAAATAAAGACATAAGGAGATTCTACCTTCAAGAAAAGTACAAATGAAAGGCATAAAAATCTTTTCCAGGGAGCTGGAGAGATGGCTCAGTGCTTAACATCACTGTTTGTGTAAAGGACCTGAGTTCAATTCCCAGCACCCACAGGATGGCTCACATAACCTGCAACTTTGGTTCCAGGGGATCTTTTGCCTTCTTCTGGACTCCATGGATACCCGGCATGTACATGTTGCACATGCAGGCAAAACACTCACTCGCATAAAATAAATATAAGTATTTATATCTCTAGATATAAATATCTCTAGGATGCTCCTTTTTCTAGGCTGCTCCTATGGTCTCTGGGAAGGGATATCTTAGTCAAAGGGGAAAAGGTCTGGTATCAAGGATCCCAAGCAGGAACCTGGGCTGTACCCCAAGAAAGGGAATTATGAGAACATGTGCAGTCTGCTCTTCCCCCATGCTTCAAAAAGCTCCTAATATCTGAAATGCCAAGAGTGAATCAGACCCACCCTAGGAGGGGGGATCTTTTCCAATCAGTATCCCAACCTAAATGCATAAACCAACTCCCCACAGTAGGGAAGGAAAAAGAGGAGAGTACTATTGACCTCTCAAAACCTGGTCCAAGCAGGTAAGCCTTACCCTAAAAGTTGATAGGAAAATATTCCCTGGAGAGAAGACCTCCTCTTCCAGGGAGCCAAGGCAAAACAAGAGGATAAAGGCAGTGACTCGAATATTGTCAGAGTCCATTCACTGGGTCTGTTTCTGTGAACCCCAGGTCCCTGCCAGCTTTTCCACTTAGCTCAGGTGGAAGGCAGGCCTTGTCAGTTCTGTATGCCCAAGGTCCAGCTCTTATAGACACAAGCTCACTGGATTTAGGTGGAAGGCAGGACTCGTCAGTTCTGTATGCCCAAGGTCCAGCTCTTATAGACACAAGCTCACTGGATTTAGGTTATGCTTAATATACTTTGCATAGTCCATTGAAGTCAAATGCAAGTCTCTTACCCTCTCTGTGGCTCAGTTTCCTCTCCTGAAAAATGGCTACACTTATAGCAGCAACCTCTTAGCATGATTATAAAGATTATATGAGTTATTCCTTCACAAGCAGTTAGTAGCAGTGCCTAGCACAAAATGGAAGAAAAATCATGACTGTTATTATATTATTCTTTCTAAATTAGTCAAGAGTTAAAAGGAAAAGCAATCTTTTCATAGTGTGTTACACTGCTTTGTGATTAAAAAACAAAGAACAGCTGGTCTTGGGGAATGACTGAGTCAGTAGGGTACTTGCTGTGCAAACAGGAGGATATGAATTCAGAGCCCCAAGACGCACGTAAAAAGCTAGTTGATGGTATATGTCTACAACCCCAGCACTAGGGGATGGTGATGAGCAGACAGATCCTGGGGGCTTGCTGGCCAGTCAGTCTAGCAGAAACAGTGAACTCCAGGTTCAGTAAGAGAAAACAACTGGGGACGACATCCCAATCCCAACATCCCAGGTGAGGCACATATCAGACTGGGGTGCATGAAAGCATAGCACGGCGTCAGCAGAGTAAGGCTAACATCTGAAATGGAGACCTCGGATAAACTGATACCCCTCCTGAAGGCTCACAGTCTCAGGGGCCAAGATGCAGTCAATGTCAGCCCTGACAATGTAAAATGGAGACAGGAACAAGAACATCAAACACCCAGAACACTTTTGTGGAGTACAGGATTAGCTTCAGATATATCCCCTGGATGAAGACCATGTATTAGACGCATTTCAAAAAGGGCTGCATCATGAACTAGAGAGACGGCTTGGTAAGTAATGCCTGTTGCCAAGCCTGACAGAGTTCAATTCCTGGGACTCACATGGCAGAAAGAGAGTGTATGCTAGTCAAAGACTCTACCACTGACCCATCCCAGGCCCTTCCCCAACTCAGTAACTTATAAAGTCATTTTAAAAGATTGATTTTTACTATTTTCAATTATGTGCCTATGTGTATATCTGTCTACATGGGTGTGAGTGCAGAGGCCCATGGAGACTAGAAGCATCTGATGGCCCTAGAGCTGGAGTTGTAGCCACCTTATATGGGTGCTGGGAGCAGAACTCAGTCCTCTGAATGAGCAGTACTTGCTACCACTGAGTCATCTCTCCAGCCTCCACAAAAAAAAATTTTTTTAATGGCCAGGTTTCTTAATACAAGAACAGAGGCCTGCCAGGCCATGGTGGCACACATTTTTAATCCCAGCACTCGGGAAGCAGAGGCAGGTGGATCTCTGTGATTTCAAGGCCAGCCTGGTCTACAGAGTGAGCGAGCTCAAGGGCAGCCAAGGCTACACTGAAAAACCCTTTCTCTGGGGGGGGGGGTGGACAGAACCCAGAACCCAGGCCTAACCAGAGGCAGAAGCCCTGGGTGTTAGGAGAGCTAACTAAGCTGGGCTTTGAAAGAAACCAGCTCTTCTGGCCACAGATGGTTCTGGATTCGGTTTTTACACTGCTACTGTCTGCCAGGCTAAGTCCTCACTCAGTAGTGCTGACACCAATCCTGCTGTTTCCTTTGTCAGCAGCCTAATGAGAATCATCCTGTGACATAGCCCAAATTGTAGAGCATCTCAACTCTGGGGAGCCATGAAACTGGTAGAGGGCAGACTTTGAACAAGGCATCATTTCCTGGGGAGCCACTTCTCCTGAAAGTGACTTCCATGAAAACCCAAGGGAGACTTCAGTTGTAAAGAGGTCTTCCTCAGGTTTCCAATATGGCTAACCACACTGACCACTGGGCGGATGGTGCTAGGTGGCTTTGGGCATTGTGCCACATGGGCAGCTGGTGTGACAATAGCCACATTGCTCTGTGCAAGCCCTCAAGCCACGAGGTCCTTGCAGTTCAGCTAATGCCTTATTACTATTCAGAAGGAAGTGTCTAGGGGAGCTTCCTGTCACCCCAGGGTCCCCAGAACTAATGACCTGAAGTACGGGTCTTGCTCAATAGAGTGAAGCTTGCAAAAAGAAATTCCAACAGTGTGTGCTCAGCCAGTCTTCCCGAGGCTGACCCACTCCGTCTAGCCCACAGCTTAAACTTCCTTATTGTTTGTGACTTGTTTCCCTTGCCCACCAAACCAGCGACCGCACTGTTTCCACTGATCTAACTAAAAAATAAAAATAAAATCGATGTGAAAAGTGAAGGATATGTGAGCCCTGTGTTCTCAAGACAAGGTAGAGTAATATTTGAGCAGAAAATCCAGGCTGTATGTGGGAAAAGGAAGGCTAAGAATGCAGTGGCCAAACTGGTCTCTGCAGCCCAAGCCTGCTTTCAGCTGGCAGGCATGGATATACCCATCAGCCAGCCAAGGAAAAGGAATCTACAAGGTGCAGTTGTGTTTTCATACTCCATTACCTCCGAGTGCTGGGCAAAACAAGCCCTTCAAAAACGAAACACAGAGTATTGTGTATAAAGTTCAGGACCAAAGTACAGCGTGTCTCTGCTCCCCCAAGAAGGGGAAAGAGAGGCCACCTTTAGGAGTCTGTAGTCTCCTGAGGTCCTCATAGCTAGACTGTCTTTATTTATTTATTTATTGACAGAGTTTCTTTCTGTATCCCTGGCTGTCCTGAAACTCTCTGTAGACCAGGCTGATCTTGAACTCAGAGGTTCACCTCCCTCTGTCTACCAAGTGCTGGGATTAAAGCCCTGTGCACCAGGGCTTTACATAACCCACAGGTCTAAGAGACTCAGCACAGTTACCAAGGAGACCACTTTTAGAGTGCTGAGCCTAGCTAGTATTAAGTCCTTTGGAGATTCCTGACGGCCATTCTCACCTGTCTTTGTGACATTGTCCACTGAGTGCCACCAGAGAAAACTCAACAACAAGTCCTTTACAACTAACAGTGTGTGCTATTGCTAATGCTGTGTTTAAAGACTATTCCTTTAATGCAAAAGGGCTAAACATTTAAACAGCTTGAAACTGGACAGATGCGGGTTCTAAATCAGGCACAGCTAGCTACTATATCAACAGACTAGGAAAGTCATTTTACTTTTTCTCTCCTCTGGGACTACTATAGGTTAAGGAAGATGATGTCCACAAAGCATTCAAATAAGGTCTGATTCCACACTAACATTTGTCATCGGCCCTGAGTGACAAGATGCATATAACCAGTACTTGCTGAAAGAGTGGTGGCTCCAAGGTTATACATTTTTTAATCTTCTAAATTTTATTTATTTGTGTGTGAGTATGTGGGGGACCTTGAGGAAGTTGGTTCTTTCTTTCTACCATATGGTCCTGGGGCTCAGACTCAGGCCATCAGGCTTGGTGGTAAGCACATTTACTCACTGAACCATCTCCTCCATAACTTTTGTTTGTGCATAGGAGGCCACATGATACATGGAAGCAAGTGAGGCTTTTGACCAGAGTCCCGAGAGACCACAGCAAGACTTTATAGCTTCTATAAGTTTCTGGTTTCATATTGATATTGCCATGTGCCCTGAAGGACTGTTAAGAAATCAGAAATTAATCTGTGAAACTCTCAGAACCAGGAACTGCAACAGGTGCTCAGTGAAGTGGCCACTGCCAAGGAGCCCAGGCTCCCGACTCAGACCACTGGAACTGGATCTCAGCTCTACCAGACCTTTGCTGCCTGGGGACATGCTGGCCCTTATGCATCTACTTATCCATACGGCAATGATAACAAGAAGGCTTACCTCACAGAGTTGCTCTTAGGACTAAATGAGTTTGCATATAAAAGTGGCCAATATACGTAACTAGTCAGCAAATATTTGCTCTATTATTTAGCTAGTATTTATTATTTAATAAAAGAACTACTTAATATTTAATATAAAAAATGAAACAAAAACACTGGCCTGAAACTTTTTGTTCTAATAACTTTAATACAGGAATTGATAGCATCTAGGTCTCTAACCCCAGGTTTCATAGAAACTGAGAAATGAAGCCTGTCCAGTCCAGAAGTTCTATATAATTCCAAATACCACCAGCAGATCAGCATGCCACGTCCTGTGCTTTTCAGGAGGGACAAAATGGGTTAGGAAGGCCTTTTCCTTCTCTAGGCTCAAAGGCCACAAATTTTTAGTGATTCCAACTCTACAGCAGTATTCTCAAGGGAAGGTGATATGAAGCCTTGAAGAACATTTGGTAAGATCTGAAGACATAACCAAGAGCCTCTGCAGGCAGCTGGAGCACAGGGAAGCTGCAGAACATGCGGCAATGCCGCAGGAAAACACCCATAAAGTATTTCTGGTAGAAGGGTCAATAATGCTGAGAAACCTGCCCTACAGGAAGGCTGCTTGTAGCAAATACACAATGGTGCCCACGAGATAATAGCCCGGTGTCAGCCACACACAAAGGACATGTGCATGGAAGCAAGAACTGCCCAGGAAATAACATGAAAATGAATGGCGGTGATGGGGTATCTGGATCATAAGTGGAATTTTTTCAAGTTCTGGGGCTATTATTAGTATGTTATGAGACTGAAAATAGTGGGAGCCAGAACTCATGGGATATGAATGCCCCAGCTACACCTCTTAGCTCATATTCCTCAGACATTCATGACTGCTGGCGTCTTAACAATGCTCTCAACCCAAAAATGAATAAGGGAAGGAAGGAAGTGTTCAGTGTTTTCTGCAAAATCAAGCTGGGTTTAACAACTTATGAAGGCTCCTCCAGGGGCTGGAGAGATGGCTCAGTGGTTAAGAGAATTGCCTGCTCTTCCAAAGGTCCTGAGTTCAATTCCCGGCAACCACATGATGGCTCACAACCATCTGTAATGTGGTCTGGTGCCCTCTTCTGGCCTGCAGACATACACACAGACAGAATATTGTATACATAATAAATAAATATTTTTTAAAAAAAGGCTCCTCCAGTTTCCCTCTGCACTGTCCTACATTATAATTATTCGTCCTCTCTCTGCATATTTTTAGATTTTTTGAGACAGGATCTTTCTATGTAGCCCTGTTTGCCCCAGAACTTGTCATGTAGAGAAAGCTGCTTCTGCCTCTGCCTCCCTACTGCTAGGATTAAAGCCATGCACCACCATGCCCAGCTAATTGCTCATTTTAAAATCACTTTCAAATAGTTACCAGGGAATCTGATGGTCAGTTGAACTGGACAAGATCTATCATGGTGCTTTTAGAACAGTGAAAAGAATTCTATAACTAAAGGCAAGGTTATATAATTCTGAATGAAGACAGCAGAGTGAATGACAGACACCTAACCCCAACTGGGAGGTGACTGTAGTCAAGGTAAGGACCAATGCCACAGACCCCATGGGAAGATGCAAAGCCTTCCCCATCCCTAGGCTCAGAATGGCAAAAGCCTTTCTCTGGTCTAAGTGTGAATGTTTAGAAAAATTGACCAGTGTGTGCAAAAACTACCAGCTATTGCTTCTTCCTCCCAGATGTTTACAAAGACTAGCCAATTCCTCCCACTGTGCTGTACACAATAACCATGCTGAGGTTCCAGGTTGTGTGGTAGTTGGAGCCATTGTATCAGAGTGTACTCAGTCCATCTGACCCCAAGTATTGCTCTATATACTTCTGTCTTTTCTACATTCCCAGTCAGGATATGAACACAAAGAAGTCACAGGGCTACCTCTATCCAGCCAGTCAGAGAGGGGTAAAGAATATCTCAAGCAACACAGAGGAAATGGTATTTGTAAAAGCTCAGTAGGAATGGGTGCCTGGTGAGACCAAGGAACAAAAACATCCTGAAGCAGGAGAGACCAGGACAGGTCTCAGTCTTTTTGAATGCTGGCTATTACTCTAAGATTAGAAAAGAATTTGAGGGAAGACTTAAATGCTGGGGTTTTTTTGTTTTGTTTTGTTTTTTTTGGTTTTGTTTTGTTTTTTTTTTGTTTTTCGAGACAGGGTTTCTCTGTGGCTTTGGAGCCTGTCCTGGAACTAGCTCTTGTAGACCAGGCTGGTCTCAAACTCACAGAGATCCGCCTGCTTCTGCCTCCTGAGTGCTGGGATTAAAGGCGTGCGCCACCACTGCCCTGCTTTAAATGCTGTTTTATAGTCAACTCCTCCCACCTGTCACACACAAGTCCATGCAGTGGGTGGAGCCCCCACCTTAGGAGGGCAATGGAACACTGCAAGGAGGAAGAAGAGGGCTTCCTTCCACATCCAGGACCAGCAAGTTTCTCTGGTGCAGAGGAAGTTTCTGAGATGGCCGTAAGGATGAGCTAGGGTGGGAGCCCCTACCAAGTGCTACAAACCCTGGGAAGAGCCCATAAACAACCTATCTTCTTCCAGTTGAGAGGCCAGAGCAGACTGTCCTGGTGGTCACCAAGAGCTTCATGTCTCCTTTCTAGCAAAAGGATGTGTCCAGACCCTGTGACATGCCCAGATACGACCTTAAGAGATGCTGTCTAGGCCTATATAAGACCCAGGAGAACTTTCCCAAAGGATTCTACTACTATACCATTTGAGCATTGGCACACTCGAACTGATGTCCCTGGATAGGAGTTAAGAGATAGGAAGGCAAGGGCCAGAGAGATGACTCAGTGGTTAAGAGCTCATAATGCTCTTCCTGAGGACCTGAATTTGAGCCATCAGGCGCCTTAAACTGCCTGTAACCCCAGCTCAGAGAGATCTGACAACCTCTGTAGGTACTCACACTCATGTGCACAGACAACTCCCCATACAAATAACTAAAATAATAAAAATAACTCTTTTAGGGCTGGAGAGATGGCTCAGAGGTTAAGAGCACTGGCTGCTCTTCCACAGGTCCTGAGTTCAATTCCCAGCAACCACATGGTGGCTCACAACCATCTATAATGAGATCTGGTGTCCTCTTCTGGCCTGCAGACATACACACAGACAGAATATTGTATACATAATAAATAAATAAATTTAAAAAAAAAGAATCTGAGAAGACCATACTGGCAAAGATGTCACGAATAAGAAGCATTTAGAGTTAAGACTAAATTCAAATATCAGCCCTGAAACATGCATACGAAACTGAAAATCTGTCTAGTGCCAAGCACATCACATCTTACAAAATTCACTTTAAATATTATCATCACGACATCTCTTCCAGGTTTTGGAACTAGGAGCAAACTGAGTGACCAAATCTTACTCAAGCATGTTCTCATAAGCATAATTAGAGGATAATAAAGGAGATCCTCTAATGTCCATGGCGGCATGTCCCCATGTCACCTGCCCAACAGAATTCCTGGATTGCAGAGTGTGCCTCACCTTCCCTTTCAGAGGGAAGCATGCTTCAATTCATGGATCACAGGGAGTGGAGGAGTCACTGGGAATTTGATGCAGAAAATTGCCCATCCCCAGCAGAGGAGAGGGTGCCTGAACTGACCTCGTCCCATACTTACATTGTTGAATATCTTGATCGTCACCATAGAAATTTCGCAT
>JAQHUG010000276.1:2092643-2126196 GCA_028555095.1 Dicrostonyx torquatus | reverse complement strand
GGTTAAGAGCACTGGCTGCTCTTCCACAGGTCCTGAGTTCAATTCCCAGCAACCACATGGTGGCTCACAACCATCTATAATGAGATCTGGTGTCCTCTTCTGGCCTGCAGGAATACATGCAGACAGAACACTGTATAATAAATAAATAAATAAATCTTTAAAAATAAATAAATAAAAATAACTCTTTTAAAGAGAAAGAGAGAGTGTGTCTTCGCAGACTTTTTTACCCAGTGTAGCAGAGATGTGAACGAGGGGAAAATTTTAAGAATCCTGAACATGATAAACTAAGGACCCACTACAGAGGGTATTTTGCACAGCAGCCAACTCTTGCTATTGAGAGAGGGACTAGGATGAGCTAAGAGGCCAAGGAGGAAGCAGTGCTGAAGGCACAAAGCACACCAAGTGCAGCCCACAGCCAGATCTGGAGTAGGAAGGCAACAATGGAGTAAGCAGAGTCCAAAGGAAATGGCTGGCGGCCTATCCTGGAGGGGGTGGGGCAGCCAAGGCAGTGTCTGTAGAGAGCAGGCTACAAGCCAGATCCTGCTACCAGACACCTGCTTTGCCCTGCTAGCTCACATCTTCACAAACCAGCTTCTTCACGAGGCTCCACCATGACAGGTTTAACTGTCATGCCAATGAAATAAGGATATGTATGCAGCGCTCAGCACCAAGCCTGATGCATGATGTATGTAGCCCAGTAGGTTCAGGTCCAAATAAGACCAGAGGAAAAGGGAAGGCCTGAGAGAGGACTGCACAAGACACCCGAAGGGTGCTGGTGCTCAGAGTCCAGCAGTGACCCTGGCATGAAGAAGCCCCTGCTGGGCATGGTGGCACAAGCTTTTAGGCCAGCCTAGTTTACATAGTGAGATTCTTTTTCAAACAACAACAATAAAAACACACACAAGTCCTAGCCTTCAAGGAGCTTACATTACATGGGGGAAAGGGGCAGCCATGTAATATATAACCAGTAAACAGTGTCAGGGAGGGAAACAGGTGGGCAGACAGGGCACTAGGGCTAGTCTGAGTACTGGTACACAAAGGACTAAGGGAGAAAGAAGCAACTGGAAGGCCTTTCTAACTAAAAAAAGGTCAGCAAGAACCAAGAGAGAGCAAGTCTGTATGGCAGGCGAAGCCTAGGGGATGGGAACAACCTGTGCAAAGGGTCTGTAGTGAGGCCTGGCAAGTGCCCAGGGTGGCCCCAGAAGAGCAGAGCAAGCAGCAGGCTGAGAAGTGGCAGCAGCCAGCTCACAAAGGGCCTTGCTGGGTACCCCGCAAGGACCCTGGCTTTCACCTGAGTAAAATGGAAGCTACTTTTTTTCCCTCGAGACAGGGTTTCTCTGTAGCTTTGGAGCCTGTCCTGGAACTAGCTCTTGTAGACCAGGCTGGTCTCGAACTCACGGAGATCTACCTGCCTCTGCCTCCCAAGTGCTGGGATCAAAGGCGAGCGCCACCACTGCCCAGCTAAAATGGAAGCTACTTAGGGATCTTGGTAGGGAATACACAGCAGGGGTACAAGGGAGGAAGACCAGCTAGAGTCTATGATTACAGATGAGGTGACTTGGGACCACTCGCTTTGCCCCAGGCCAGTGGATCCTGTAGAGTAATGGGGAACCAGCAACTAGTCTCCCTTCCTTTTCTGAGCATTCCTTGCTCTTCCCCACTTCTGTTCACCTACAAACAAAAGTTACACTGCTCACAGATGTGTCATATGCTGTGGAAGACGCATTGCATTCCTTTATTTATTTTTACCATGGGCCTATAATCCCATTTTTATAGGACAGGAAGCTGGCGTCCACAAACTAGATAAATGCTACTTGGAGTACTAAATCAATGTGGCTTTTGGTGTCACTACTCAGTGTCCTTGCTGAGACATTCTGTCATCTGACACCTGGCAAAAAAAAAGAAAAAAAAAAGCCCCCGACTGTCCAGGCTGGAGAGGGAATGAAACTGCCTCCTGACGGGAATTTCCGATGACAGAAGGCATGAAAGCTCTTGTAATGAGGCTGCAGCCCCACACCCAGGACAATCAGCCAGTGATGTCAGAAACATCACATTTCCATTCCTTCTCTCCTCACACTAACTGATGAAAGCAGGCGAGACCTCAAGAATGGAGCACACGAAGAGAAACACCGCGTCGCCATCACTCCCCACAGCTCTGACTCACTTAGCCTGGACAGGCAACCCCAGAAAATACACTCCCTTTCCTTCCCTCAGATTACAAAGGACCGAAATGGGGTCAATGTGAGGTTCCCAACTTAGAAACCTAATTCCAGGGCCAAATGGGCTTTGTAGTTCCACATGGCATCCCAAAGGGTAGTGCTGTAAATAGAATCTATTTTAAATAAGTACTCTGTCAGATACCACAGCCCTGTCCTAGAAGACTATGTATAAAACCAGGTCTTATGGTTAATCAGCAAGGATGGCAGAGAGAAAGGGGAGGGGCCCAGACACCTAGCAAATTCACAGCCACCTTCGGAAACATTTCCATTCCCCCAACACATATTTATTGAGTGCACGTATGTGCATGTCAGTTCTACGTGCACAAACATATCTATGTATAATATGTACTTAGCACTGTTCTAGAAGAGACAAAAGAGAAAAAACTGCCTTTATAAGACTTCCAAGTGGAGGTAGGGCACAGTCAAAGACCAGGGAGTTTAAGAAACTTGCCTGGATTTTAGTAATAGTAAAGGAATAGGAGTCTAGTTTATCAGATGCTGATTTATTTCTGCTGTCAAGAAACTAATAGCTACCATGGTGGCGCACACCTTTAATCTCAGGATTTTTGATGCAGAGGCAGGAAGGTTCTCTGAGTTTGGGACCAGCCTGGTCTACACGATGAGTTCCAGGACAGCCAGGGCTACATGGTGAGACCCTGTCAATAAATCAATCAATTAATCAATCAATCAATCAATAAAGAGGAGGAGGAAGAAAATAAGGAGAGGGAGGAGGAAGAAAATAAGGAGAGGGAGGAGGAAGAAAATAAGGAGAGGGAGGAGGAAGAAGAAAAGGAGGAAACTAATTGCCTATTAATTACTAGATATTTTTGTTTTATGTTTGTGTTGTGAGAGACAGATTAGAGAGAGAAAAGGGTAAAAAAATAATTTCCTTTGGTAGGTGCTTCAGAATTTCTGGCAAATCTGTGTTTGATATCCAGGGCACAAGGAGGAAATGTGCTTGGCTTGAAATCAAAGCCCTGTCTTAGTCAAAACTCTGTTAGCCAAGAGTTATGGCTCACACCTTGCAATCCCACCAAGCAGGTGAAAAACTACTACCTCAAGTCTGAGGAAGCAACCTTGGCTACAAAGCAGGACCTTGTCTTAACACACCCAATCCTTCCCAAACAAAAGGACTCACTAATCTTGGCAAATCCCTAATGGTTTTGAGGCATCAGTTTCTCTAAAAAGAGGGAGTGGGCTTAGTAAGAAATGACAAATGGGTCCATGTGAAACTCAAACTTAATAATGGCTGCCTAGCACACTTGGGTGAGGACTCAGAAGTCGAATCCACGCATAACAGAAAGATCAATAATAGATTAGTGATGTTTGCTGTGACTCAGAACCTGAGAGGCCCTGTTGCAGTGATTAACCTGGGGTCACATGAGCAGGATTCGTTCATCTCTCAGGACGTACCTGAGCAGGGAATCATTTCAATCTGGTGAAGATTAAAATCCCTTTTCATGATCTAACAGTTTACAGAACTCTCCTTAAAGACAGAGTGCCTATTTTCTCGGTAGTCTTGGCAGGCCTCAAATGTGAGCCTCCTGTCTCAGCTGCTCAAGCACTCAGAATGGCAGACATCCACCACCAGGCCTGGTACCTGTTTTCTGATACAAGATTAAAGAAACTGTTATGTTCAATTTTTCACCCAACTGTTTCCACTTTTCCATGTTCATAAGAATTTACATCTGTACAGCAATTCACCTGCCACTACCAGAACTGTGTTCCCAAAGACCTCCCGTCTTGCAAAGTGATGCCACCATCCCCTCCCCAACCAAGGAGGGTCTACTGACTCTCCCTTGGAATAGAATATACACTAAAGAGCTGTGACTGCTTTGACTAAAAGAGTGGATGAAGGCAGGTATAAGGGTGCATGTCTGTAATCCTAACACTCAAAAAGGTGAGGCAGGAAGATTGCAGGTTGACGACCAGCCTGAGCTACGTATACATAGCAAGAGCCTGCCTCAAAGAGTACGGAAGAGAGAAATATCATTCTGGAATTTTTGAGGGGTAAAATGAACATTACAGACTACTGCACTGTGATTATATGTGGTTTGGGGAAATCTGGGTGATCTGTATTACTTTTGCAATGTTTACATACATCTAAAATTATTTTAGGATCAAGCTAAATGAGTATTTTGTTTATTTTTAAAGGAAAATGTGGGACCTAACCACCCTGAAGCTTCCCACGAAGGGAAGGAAGGGGAGGGGAAAGCAGAGGGAGAGACACCCTGCACCCAAGTGTTTCAACCACTCAGCTAAGATGTTTGGTCGGTGACTACTTATGGAGTTCTTGTTAAAATGAATCAGAAGTACAAATTCCGCCCAAACTAAAAAGCTTGACAGACAGAATATAGCTGAACTGAATGAAATCTTTAAGAAAGCTGAAGAAGTCATGCACAGCCAGTGAGAGTGGAGAGCCCAAGGCTGGAAGAAACACAAGAATAAGGGCATCTGGGTCCAGACTTAACAACAGAATCTTCTTAGCCAGCCTCATAGCCAGTCTGCCCCCATGCTTCTCTCCCTCTCAGCCTCTTGAAGGGACACCGAAGAGGAGCAGCTGCACCTCTTCTCTGCAGTGCAGGGTAAATCAAACCAATAGCACGACTTTATTTTGATGCAGAGTTAGCAGGAATGTTTATGAAACTTACTACAGGACAGAAAGGGTGCAGTGGTGCCTGGTATGGTGGTGCAGACCTCTAATCCAGCATTTGGGAAACCAGGGAATTAATAAATTCAAGGTCATCCTCAGCTACATAGAGTTTGAGGCTAGCCTGGACTATATGAGACCCTGTCTCAAAATACAGGCAGGGGTTGCCAGAGAGTAAGCACTCTGTTATTATGGTCTGTGTCACATGGAAAAGAGCTGAATTAACCTTTCTTGCAAAGTTCTATTGAAATTACAATTATAATCTTTAATTGCTCAGCTGAAAAATTTTCACTGGTGGCAGAAAGCCTTAAATTCTGGTCAGGAGGATCTGGCTGCCAAAGCAGTTTCATATCTGATCCTGTGCGGGGTTGTTCACATCCGAGGCTAAGTGAGGCTGTCTCTTCATCCGCACCCCTGCTCTTATTTACCTCCCCAGGAATCCTGAACATATTTCAGGGCTCCTTCCCTCTATGTTACAGGAGGTTTCTGCTCCCTGAAGCCTTTGCTCCCCACACTCCCTTATTTTCTGTTCAGATCACCACTTTTTATCTTGGAAGCCATCTTTCCTCGGGTGGTTCTCTGTTGCTCGTTAGTGATAAGGGCTGAAGTTCTGTCACAGGTACCCTTACAGTCTTGAGGAAAACAGTGAGGCTGCTTGAATATGGGCGCTGAGGAGCTAAGCTGGATATAAAATGAACACTAAGTGAATTGGGGAAGGAGACAGTTTGAGTCCATTCGTGTACAGTACCGAAGGAGGAAGTTCTCCTGGAGATGCAGCTGAAGTGGTGACAGGTTTCATGCAGATATTTTATCCTGATCTACGGAGATGTGTAGGGCAAGATGAGGCAAAGTGGGAATGAGGGGTGAGTGTGAAACAGAAGTAACAGGCCTAGTCCACATAGAGACTATTTCAATGATGGATTTTTTATTTTTATTTTTGTTGTATGTATGTCTATGTACCATGTGCATGCCTGGTGTCTGCAAAGGACAGAAAAGGGTGTTGGATTCCCTGGAACTGGAGTTACATACAGATGGTTATGAGCTGCCATGTGACTGCTGGAAATGGAACCTGGGTCCTCTAGAAGAGCAGTCAGTGCACTTAACTGCTGAGAGTTCCAAACACTCAATGGTGGACTGTTTAAACAATGTTGTTATTGGCTGAGTTGCCTGGTAGTCTTGGGTATGAATCTATTTAATTCATGGGAGAAAATACAAACAGCAAAATATATCTCCTTCCAAGACTGGGAGCTAGTCTACCCAGTGACGAGAGATGCTACAGAGTGGTTCTTGCAGGCAAACCAACACTCTATTTGTGAAAGTGAGACCATCTGGACCCAGCCACGCTGACAGCTGGATTAAATCACACAAGTGACCCCACAAGAGATCACATGAAATAAAAGAATCTGCCTGCCTGCCAACACACAGAATAATAATACAATCACTGTTTTAAGTCAGTGAACTTTGGGGTGTATTGTCACATAATAAATAGTTGAAATACTACCTCGATAAGCCTCAGACTCTACCTCTGTAGCGTGGGGCTGATGCTACAGGGTTGTTGTCAACGCTGCACGAGGCTAATAACGAGCACAAGAAATACCTGTTGTTGTAGTTAGGAAAAGTTGTACGAGATTCTAAACACGAGTTGCAGGCATGCCCTTTGGGAAGCCTTATTCCCACAGCTACTTCCATTTATGTGATTCCCAAAGGTTGGCTTTCTGAGACAGATAAAAGGTTTTGTTTTGTTTGTCTTGTTTTCTTAGTTTGGGCTACAATTTCTTACTAAAAATCTCTTTATTATTTATGTGTGTGTGTGTGTGCACATACCACAGTCCAAGTATATGAAGATAAATGGAACATGCAGGAGTGGGTTCTTACCTTTCATGGTATGGGTTCTGGGTATCAAACAAGCTGTCAGGTTTGGCAGCAAGCTCCTTTGCCCACTGAGCCATCTTACAGGCCCTTTACTATAAGGCCTGAAAAATGAACTATGTATCATAAATAGATGACCAAAGAAAGCTCTTAGATTAGCTACCTGTCCATCCACATATCACATGCAATTAAGTCCTTAATAATTACCAGAAGTTGATTTAGAATGGCTGAAGGATAGCCTCCTTCCTTTGAAGGAAGAAATCACATAAATGGAAGTAGCTGTGGGAATAAAGCTTCCCAAAGGGCATGCCTGCAACTCGTGTTTAGGAGCTCGTATGACTTTTCCTAACTACAACAACAGGTATTTCTTGTGCATTGTGCTCACTATTAGCCTCGTGCACCTATTAACAAAGGAACTGCAGCACACACCTGAACATCAGCAGAAAGACCTGCAGGAGAGAAATCTAAAATCTCCTAACTGGAGACAAAAGGCTTAAATTTCCATATGAAGCTTAGATACTTTAATAGGACAGCGTATGATTCTGACTGGAGATCCCAAAACAATGCCAAGAATGAGCAGTGAAACAGTTCCCCAAAGGTTCCCTCTGTAATGAACTCACCCCCAGAGTTCCAGTCACAGACCTGGGCCCCACCTGAGAAAAGCTGACCAGCTGGCAGTACCTGCTTTGTTTGGGCACACAATGAATGCAGGTAGTTAATGATTCACAGTTGCAGGGAAGGATGTGAAATAGTTTCCATCTGCATTTGTGAATTACGATTGCTAACACTAAACTAAGTCTTTTAATCTTAGGAATAAAGAAGCTTTCTTTTCTCAAAATGGCTGACATCAATACTAATTAAATGAACAAAAGAGAATCAAATCTGCATTTTCTGCATGAAGTTCACCAAACCTAGGACATGTTTGTTCTAGACAAACTGAATATTCTAAATTCTAAAACTATCAAATGCACACTAGAAAGTAAGCCTGGAAATGGCACAGGTGACCTTGAGTGCCATGGGTGAAGGATGAGATGCCAGACAAACACAGGGCAGAGGCTACTAGACAAGCTGGACACTAGACTAATTCCTTTTCCACAGCCCAGTAAAGTGCAAACCCCTAAGCAGAAACTTTGGAGAGTGCATATCTAGATTAACCCTAAAACATGAGAGGCAGGAGGTCTCTCTCGGGGATAGAGCACTTGTCTAGCATACACAAGGCCCTAGTTTTGCTCATGGAATTATTGCAAGGATTAAATGCTGACGGACATAAAGCTTTTGGGAAACCATTTGGTATAAACCAAGCACTTGGTAAAATTAACTATTTTTAAAATCTGAAACAGCTATGAAAGCAGCTATTCCACAGACCAGAGGCTTATAGTCACGAGACATGTATGCAGCACAGTGCTTCTCACCATGTCTTATTTTTGTGAAGTGTGATTACACACTTGACTGTCGGGAATATCAAATTCTTCTTCTTCTTCTTTTCTTTTTTTTTTTTTTAAAGCATTTGCTCTCACTTTCTTTCCTTCTCACAGGCTCCTAACAGTTCACTGTCAATAAGTGAACTGCCTTGAGTCGCACTGTTCTCTCATACATGAAGGACTCAGAACTAACAACTGCAATCTCAAGCCACAGACTAAACAGATTTAGGAAAACCAACACAGCAGCAAGGCAGGAGGATGACTTGAGGGCCGACAAGCTGACAGATAAAATAACCCCAATAAGCTAAAACAACAAAAATAGCTGCAAGAGAAAGCCACCAATTGGTATTTTCCCCAGCAGCGCTGTAGGGCAGTGGTTCTCAACCTGTGAGTCTCAACCCCTCTGGGGTCTCACACCCTGCATATCAGATATTCACATTATGACTCAGTAGTAAAATTACAGTTATGAAGTAGCAATGAGATAATTTTATGGCTGGGGGTCACCACAGCATAAGGAACTGTATTAAAGGGTCTCAACATTAGGAAGGCTGAGAATCACTGAATGGGAGGTAGCCCCTAGAGAGCAAGTTGACCAGAAGTCATCCACACAGAGGGTCCAAGAGGCACGAAGGAGAAAGGTACAACTGACTGGGTCACTCCGAGCGTCAGCACCAAACATCAATCAGAAACCACAAAGGTCAGAATTTCTTCTTTGCCAGCACTCTCTGGTGGTGTGGCATTGAAGACATGCATGCACATTCCTATAGTCACAGACACCCACCTGTGGTCTTAGGAGGCTCCTGAGGTCCACCCTGCCAGCCGTACTGTGGATATCCTTGATAGGGGTACCCCTGAGGAGGTGGGTAGGGGTACCCCTGAGGAGGTGGGGCTCCCATAGGCCCCATCGGCTGTTGTGGATAAGGTGGGTACGGGGCCGTTGGGCCAGGGCCCGGATATGGTGGAGGGTTCTCTGGGTTCATCAGGAATCTAGCAATGCACCTAAGAGACAAAGGAAATAAAAGTTATTTGCATATGGAAATCATTAGAAAACATTTTCCAGCTGATGAGATCATTTACCAAATGCCTTAAAGGTGCCTCAAAGACTGGAACACCTCTGGCCGTGTCCATCTTGGGTGATTCTCATCAGAACCACAAGGCTCTTCTCTTACATAGCTGCTTGTTTCTCCTTTGTCTTCCTTTCTATTCTAGATAGTAGGCTGTGACAATGGAATCAATCAGTTTGGGGTCACCATCACTTACCTTCCTAGTACCTGTGGTCTCTTAAATAAATGTGTTGAATGAATAACCAGATAGTTTGTTTTTAAATTTCCTGAAATGTCCACGAATGCAGTTAGACAGCTTTAAGATAGTAGAAAATCTAACAGCACCATCGACCAGAATAGTAGATGCTGGTCCACTAGAAAACCCTCCAATAAACAAGGTTAGGCTAGAGTAGTGTATTAAGAGTACTAAGTACTAAGAGTCAGCACTGCCAGCAGTGACGAGACACATCCCTGCTTTGGGTTCTGGGATAATATGGTTCTTTCCAGACCCACTGCTCTGAGCAGTGAGCTGCCCATGGAGTACACCAGGAAAAAAATTCCCCCCCCAAGCTTCCACACTCCTGGGATTCTCTGAAAGACTCACCAGGAATCCTCACTTGTGTTCACAAGTTCCTGCCCGCAGTGCTTTGTTTCTATGAGGGAGGCTACACTTCCTAGTCCCTGAGCCTATTAAATATTCTCTTGACTGGACTTAAAGCTTTGAGGGCCAACATATTGCTTCCATCATTGCTACAATCTCCACAGTGCCTGGCACAGAGACTTCCAGATTAAAAGCAAACAAATCATAACTGGGGAACAAGCCATACTCCACATGAGTCACAAAATGGCATGAGATCTGCGATACCGGACTGCCAGACTGTTAAGCATCTCCTGGACTGATATTTAACTTTTCACCTATTTGAGTATCTTCTAACCCCAATTAAATAGTAGGAAAGAGTCGAATAATTACAACTTAGTCATCTCATTATTAATTCTTCTCCAGAATATGGAATCAATATTAAGTGATTTCCTGAAGGCCAGAACAGTCATAGGTTCCCAAGGGGTTCTGGATTAAAGTAACATATTTTTCTGGTTATCTATTTAACTTCCATATTCTTCCTTCCAAAAAGTTACCAGATTTCCAGTTAGATACCATCAGTTCTTCCTATAGCTCATGTGCTTCAAGAAAAGCTCATCTTGTCCCAGTTCCAGCGGGGGCTGGTGGGGGAACCTCAACCGCCAAGCCAATCCTGGTCAGCATCTCCCGTTTTCATCACAAATGATTCAAGGAACCCAGAACTGAGGGATCATAAAAGTCATTTCCTGGTCACTGGGACTGGTTCTGCAGTGGTTCAGTCAGTAGAAAGTTCTAACATGATTACCCAAGCTTCCCTTGCCACTAACCCAGACACACAAAGTCTAAGAAAACTATGACTGACAAAATTATTGCCAGCCAATCAGCAATTCTGTCAGTCTTAAGACGCAGTGGGCATTTCACACAGGCAGATCAGAAAGAAGGTGGAATTCCAGACGAGTTTATAACAGATCATAAATCAAAACTGAAGTCCAGCCTACCTAAGCTGTTTGCACAGACAACCATGACTCCCTCCTGCACATGCGTGCCTGCGTTCCCCAGGCAGCCATATTACAGGAGCAGAGATAGGTCTATGTCCAGTTTCTTCCAAGCAAACACAAACACACAAACAAAAAACCCACTCACAGTAAAAGAACAGCAAAAGCCAGAGAGAAAAAAATCTAAACTGAATCAAGGGTCTAGAGCTAGGATTTTAAAAGCTGGGCTTCACTTGGGGCAAACCTATTATTCTCCAGCCACTAAAGAAACAAGCTGACCTGACCAAGATCCCCTAACACAGACACATGCATTACAAACCACGCTGCATTCATTAGCAAAGTACTAATTTTGAATTTGAGACACTGGACTTTGTTACTTGACTGGTTTCCGTCATAAATTTGATAAGACATGAGCCTTGCTAAAAGTAGAGCATTACTAAAGACCAAATGTAAACAATATGAAGCATTATTAAAGACAAACAGGAGCTTCAAAGGGAAGAGCTGAAAGGGTGCCACAGCAGGATCCATGAATGGACTGGACTGTCCACCGTTCTCCCCATCTCATTCAAGACGCACACAACACAGGCTCAAGATCACCGTCATTCTGCAGTATCAGGTGAGACGGGCAAAAACTGTTCGTGAAAGTCATTCATAGAGACACTGTAAGGCCTCATCAAAATAGAAAGCCAAGAAATAAAAATATGATAGCCTTGAAAAATACCATTGTTACAGTCTAACTGGTAGCTGCCGGCACTGCCCCTGTGGGCAGTATGGTGATGAATACATTTTCTTCAGAAAAACTGAACAATCTTTGTGGTAAAAAATCAGATACCAGCTAGGCGGTGGTGACACACGCCTTTAATCCCAGCACTCAGGAGGCCGAGACAGGCAGATCTCTGAGTTCATGGCCAGTCTGGTCTACAGAATGAGTTCCAGGACAGTCAGGGCTACACAGAAAAACCTTGTTTCAAAAACAAAACAAATCCAATACCAATACAGAAGAGGGCAACAAAGAAATGACTTCTCCAGTCAACTATGGTAAGACCATGCACAGAGAACTTCTATTTATTGCTTTATATATTAATGAATGGACAAAGATTATCAGACACTGGAAGGTGAGGCCTTCAACATAAAAAACCATAAAGGGTGGGTGGTGGTGGTGCTGCCTTTAGTCCCAGCACGTGGGAGGCAGAAGCAGGCAGGCGTCTGTGAGTTTGAGGCCAGCCTGGTCTACGGAGTGAGTCCCAAGACAGGCTCCAAAGCTGCACAGAGAAACCCTGTCTTGAAAACCAAAAGCAAAACAAAAACAAACAAAAAGACCAAAAAGGGGCCGGCAAAATGGCTTGACAGGTGAAAGTGCTTCCTTCCAGGCCTGATGACCCAAGTTCAATCCTTGGAAAGCAAGCACTGACTTTCACAAATTGTCCTCTGACCTCCACACGGGTACTACATAAAACAGGGAAAAGAAATCATAACCTACATACCTATAGAAGAAAAGCTACCCCGGCACACCCATCTCACTAGTTTATCTATTGGTGGGTTCTGTGCGTGTATGTAGGGTCTAGTGCTGAAGATTGAACCCACAGCCTCACACTTGCTAGACAAGCACTCAACCATTAATCTACAACCTTAGCTATCAGTTCTATGCTCTTGAAATACAACTGAATTCTGTGCAGGGGAGTTTAGGAGTTGGAGAGATGGCTTAGCTGGCAAAGAGTTTACCAGGAATACATAAGGACCTAAATTCAATCCAAGAAGCCACATAAAAAGTGGAGCACAGCAGCCATTAATGTATAATCCCAGAGCTGGGGAAGAGCAGACAAAGGGATCCCTGGAGTTTCCTGGCCTGCTAGTCTAGCCAAAATGACGTGTTGAGAGAAATCCTGTCTAAAAAATAAGATGGAAATGGACAAGAGGAGAATATAAGACAAGCTAACAGGATATGGGAAAAAAAACTCTACTCAATATGTGTGTGCGTATATACACAAAACTATCAAAGTTAAAAAATAAAGCTGGGGCAGTGATGGAACATGCCTTTAATCCCAGCACTCAGGAGGCAGAGGAAGGTGGATCTTTGGTTTTTTTGTTTGGTTGGTTTTTTGGTTTTTTTTTTTTTTTTTTTTTTTGTTTTGTTTTTCGAGACAGGGTTTCTCTGTGGCTTTGGAGCCTGTCCTGGAACTAGCTCTTGTAGACCAGGCTAGTTTCGAACTCACAGAGATCCGCCTGCCTCTGCCTCCTGAGTGCTGGGATTAAAGGCGTGCGCCACCACCACCCGGCTGAAGGTGGATCTTTGTAAAGTCACGGCCAGTCTGGTCTACAAAGTGAGTTCAAAGACAGCCAGGGCTACACAGAGAAACCCTGTCTTGAAAAAATACGATGAAATAAACGATGAAGACTAGAAAAAGACATCAACCTCTGGCCTACCTATGTACATGCACACATGCATACACACGCATACACACATACACACACACACACGAAGAAAAACCTGAAAGCTATATAGCCTGCACAATCCCTAAATAAAATAAACACTAATAAAAAGATCAATGTAATACAACAGAATAGTCCTGTGCTGGAGAGAGCAAAGTTGTAAACAGAGTTGCCATGTGAACCTGACCACCTCCACATGTCTCCCTCTCTCCTCTCTCCTCTCTCCTCTCTTCTCTCTCCTCTCTCTCTCTCTCTCTCTCTCTCACACACACACACACACACACACACAAAATTCAATTTTTATTGCAATTATCCAGTTTTATGATGTTTATGTGTGTGTTGTGAGCATGAATGTACCATGACACTGTGTGAAGGCGAGAAGATGGCTTATGGGAGTCAGTTCTCTCCTTTTACCATGTGGGTCCCAGGGATTGAACTGGGTCATCAGGCTTGGTGGTAGGTGCCTGTAACTGCTGTGCCATCATGCTATGCCCTAAATTAAACTTTAAAAAAAATTAAATAGAATGTCAAGTCCTAACACAAATTCACAGTACAGTGACTTAATTTAACAGAAAGGCATCTCTGCAATTCAGAAAAGACTGTGTTTCCAATAAAACAGTCGGGATTAATGGTTATGGGGGGAAGGGTGATTCCTAGCTTTATATACAAAAAGAACTCAACACATCATAGAGCTAACTATAAATACAAGCTAGAGCATCACACTTTTAGGAAAAAGTATGTCATATGTTCAGTTTCTCTTCTGACTCAGCAATTCTCTTCCCTGATAACCAGTTATGCCTCCCTTAACTACAGGGATGTTTCTGAGGAATTGGAATGGCTCAGAGTCCTGCTTTAACTACAGTATTCATTCTGAGGATTCTGAGGAACTATGTCATTGGTGCTTTACTTGCTGTGCAAACTACAGAATCTTTTAACCAACTACTACTCCTACTATATCACCACTAAGCAGTTTAAAGGGACCACTTCTTATATATGCAGTGCAGCTGGTGGACCATGTTCAGCATGGTCCTATGTGCTGAAGGGAAGAAGCTCAAAGGCCACCACAAGACACATACCCCAGAGTAGCTGTGAATTATAATTGCTCCACACTGGACACTATGCAAATCAGCGGCACAACAGTTTAAACTATGGTACATTTATACAGGGCAAACAACAGCCACCCAGAAATAATACATCAAAGAACTATTACTATGACAACCCGGTGAGCACCATCAGCTGGATGTTGTTCAAGCACCACCACTGATGTTCATTCATCTGAGGAGCAAGGCCACCAAGACTTCAGGACACTCCAAGACAGACAGAACTTCCAGAATGGCAGAAATGGTCTACAACTCAAGCTGAGTCATGTTTTCATAAGAATATACAAATCCACCCAGTTGAACAGTCAAGTTTTCATATTCTATATTGCAAAGCAAACAGATAATACTTAGCTATAAGGAAAAAATCTGCAATCGTTGACTTAGGTGCTGAAATCACAGGTGATTTTTAAAAATTATTCTTAATGTGGTGGCCACTGTTAGTAAGTTGAGGAAATAAAGTTTTCTTCATGCTTTCTGAGATATTTATGTTGCTCGCTCTTTTTAATGACTATTTTGCCTCTTAAGACTTGGCTCTTCTGATGAGTCAATTTTCCTTCCTATTTCCAATCTTCCCCTTATTAACTATTATCCTGTGTCTGTCCACTGCTGTTTTCCTGCCTTGGCTTTTGTAGCTATGACTTTTTGTTGTAACTGGGTAAAGACACAGGGCTAACTAAAATTTTTTTGTGTGTGACATTCACACTTTCTCACCTTTGATCTTCTTATTGAAGCCTGAAGTCAGGATACTTCTAGCCTAAGAATCCTTCCTGACAACTTGTATAATTGTCTTTAAAGTTTAAAAGACATGAAGACCTGATCTTAACCTAAAGGCCTCCATGTCTTTTAGCTGCCCTCTTAACAGTATATTTGTGGACAGATTGTTTTATATTCTATTCTTCAACTTTTTTTGAATCTACACCATAACTTTATATGTAGATTGCTGAGCTTTGAAGAAAGCTCTAGAATTACTGGTTTTGTGCAGCCATCTATCTCCCTGACTTACAGCTTTCACTAAAATACTCCACTTAACTGTAACTTGGGTATGCTAACCTTATGCTACTCACATCTGCCATTTATTCAGCCCATGAAAACTTCCGGAACATCAGCTGTGACTCCACTCTAGGCTCCTGCACTACTGAGACAGTGTGGACAAGGTTCAGTTCCTGTTCGGACTACAGAGACAGATCACAGACCAACCTCCAACAGGGGAAACGAAGAGCACTGTGTGCAAGAGTAGACAAGTCAGTTTCTAAGCAGAAGTGACGATCCTACTGAGAGCTACTCCAGCTTCACACATTAGTCAGAGGCAACAATCTGGGAAATATCAAAGAAAAAACAAAGTATTTCAGGGCTGGACGGGGATCACTATCGTGAGAGCCCGTTGTACGGAATGAGGCTGAAGGTGAGCATCGTTGTGCTAAGTACAGACTCAGGATGCTCTTTTATATGCCTCCCTTTTTATAATTACCCTTTACTGTTTGCAGAAAGAATCTTAGGGCCATGTGTGGTGGTGCACGCCTTTAATACCAGCATTCAGGAGGCAGAGGCAGGTGAATCTCTGTGAGTTCGAAGCCAGCCTGATGTATAGAGTGAGTTCCATGACAGCCAAAGATACACAGAGAAACCCTGTCTCAAAAAAAACAAACAAAAAAAGATAATCTTAGAACTGCATTCACGTCTGCTTGCAGGTTACATTGTGAAATTCCTACTGAGCATCAGGACCAGATAGGGCAGCAGAGATGAAGTCTAACACTAGCTTAGGCTTTAACTCCTCCATTAGTCTATTATCTCCAGGAAGGAAAATCTGCGAGGTTTCTAATTGCAAAGGTCTGATTAAGTGGTCCAGCTACTCAGATTGGACAAACTCAAGTTAGGAGGTCCCAGAGCCACATCTCAGAGCTCTACAACGTCCCTGAAGATGAGGTACAAGGAGAACAGTCCTCAGTGGGAAAGTCAGGCCGCAACAGTGGATGGGCAGCTAGTTGAGAAAAGTGATCTCAGGTGCAACTCTACTCATAAGCAATGTTTACTGAAGGACGCCTGCCCTCCTAATATTTCCTTCCTTCCTGACATCTCCCTATGTTGCCCAGGCTGTTCGTAATTGAGTTCCTCCTGCCTCAGCCTCCCAAGTGCTGAATTATAGCTGTTTCTCACTGTGCCTGGGTCATATTTAAAATTATATCCCAAATAAATAAATGAACATTTTATCTATTGAACTGGCAGACGTAGCTTTAGGGGGTTCATCTTACAGATACATATTACAGCAGTATGCTAAAAATCTAAAATTTTATATATACGCACATTTTTATATATTCATAAAAGCAATATAACACATACACAGGGTACATAGTATTCTAAAAGCCCATCATTATGAGAAGGCAAAACAAACCCAAGTACTCCCAAACTATAGAACTAATACTGCTGAGAGCCTTCAAAACAATGAGACAGAATTACATGGACCGATGTGGTTAAATAACAGCAACAAAGCAAAGCAGCAATTTGCAATATAGCGCATTCACTTAGCTATTTGAATTTAAGAATAAAGTTTTAAGTCAGGCATTAAAATCCCAGCATTTGAAAAGCAGAGGTGAGTGGATCTCTGAGTTTGAGGCCAGCTAGCCTGGTCTACATAGTAGATTCCAGACCAGCTAGCAATAAGCAATAAGATCTTCTCTTAACCAATCAATCAAAAGTAAATAAATAAAAAATTAGGTTCTGCTAGGCACACGCCTTTAATCCCAGTACTTGGGATTAAATATGCCTAGCCCATATGGCATATTTAGCAATAAAGGTTCACAAGGCCTACTGATTATCCCTGACTAAAAGTCACATGGATTTTAGGGAAAAAATTAACTTATGTCTTAATTTATTTTGAAGGAAAGGCTGCTTCTATACACTTTCAAGTACAAGGAAAATAGAATTTGTTTTACTAACCATGTGGGAACACCTGGCTCTAAGGCAGCACCCATAACTGCAAGCACTAGCAGGTTCCTAGGCAACCAACCTGTTTCAGCCTTCATTGTGTTTGGTCCTCTGCAAAAGGTTGTCTGAAGGCAGGGCTCCCTTCTGCTTTGAGCTTCCAGAAGGAGTCTCTGGGGGGCACAGCCCAGCCCCTGGCCTGACAGTCTAAGAACAGCAGGCAAATCCACACCCGCTTCCTACCCTACTTGGAGCCTCACTCAGCCAAGCGGCTCAGCTCTGGTCAGCAGCCCACCAACGCACTTAGCCAAAAGCTTATGGCTGGCTGCTCCTGCAAAAACATCCAGTCACAGGACAGCACTGGAACTATGGGACTTCAAACAAGGCAACCCTCAAAGTGGAAACAGAGAGAAAATGAGGCCCAGCAAGAGAAAGGATCAAAAGAGGGGGCAGCAGTGAACAGAAGTGAAGGGAGGGGGAAGAAAGCTGCTAACACAGAAAGTGAGTTAGGGAAATAAACTGGGTTATCGCATAGAAAGCAGGAGAGAGGAAGAACCCTGCCCCCCCTGCCAAGTTGAGAGGACACTAGAAAGGGACAGGGCCATCCCTCCCAAAGAGCCTGAGAAAGCCACTTCCCAGGTCAGGTCCCCCACCAGCACAGCCCCTGAAAGGCAGGTTCCACAGCCTCCCAGAGCATTAGAGTAGGCTTTGTGAAAAAGTTGACATCTTGATGGCTTAGTAAAAGGCTCCTACAGCTTAATGTGCTGGCAATTTAACTGAGCTCCTGATGAATACCCAAACGGTCCTCTTTGCTCCACCATGAAAGCTCCTTTTCTAGCCCTCAGAGAGAGCCGCAGCTCTGTCAACACAGCAGGTAACCCATGATAGACAACAGTAAATTTCAGTTCACACCTGCGATACCATGGATACCTACCACGGGAGGCTCCCAGAGATCACACCACCCCAGCAGCTCTGTCCAACCTCTTCTGTCCTAGGGTGTGAGTGGCATGGATAACAAAGACTAGAAGACACAAATGCTAAATGACAACTTTCCGTCACTACTAACACCTACAAAGAGCACTCCACAAGCAAAAAGATGAAGGACTCAAAGCAGCTGAGTCAAAGGAGTCAAAGAGACAGAAAGTAATTGGACTGCCCTGAGTTTCCCAGGGCACACCTGCACAGAAAGGACAACACTGCACTATGCCATCAACAAAGCCAGGCCTGAGCTTCCAGCCTGAGTTAACACAGAGCACAGCCGTCACCACGTCTTAGGCTTCCTTAGGACAAACCATATCAAAATGGCAGTGGTTAAAAAAACAAACACAAAAACAAGAAAAACTAAGACAGAGGTTTCTCTATTATAGTTTTCTTTTTCGGAAGACAGTCTTGCCTGGAGCTTGCAATCCTTTTTAACTCAGCTTCCTGAGTTACCACTCAGGTCTGTAGGTGTGTGTTACCATACACAGTTGCCTATTCCCAGCAACTAGGATCTTTATTTTGTGGCTTTCTTAGTATCAGACTGTCATACAAGTTTTAGGACAGGGTTTAGGGGGACTTCTCTGAAAGCCTGCCTACATAAAGCCTCTACCATCCACCTACTGCCACCTGGAAAACTCACCATGGGTGACTCATGTATGCACTATGATTTAGAGAACATATACAAACAACTCTATTTTAGCTTATAATATTCACCTTCTATTTGTGGCAGCGGATACAGTACTTTTCAACTTAAAAGCAATGATAGTTTCCCTTGTAAATAAGATTTCAAGTTAAAAAATTATTATTTTTATTGTGTGTATATATGTGTGTGTGCACTCTAGGACACATGTACAATATGGTATACATCAGGAAGTCAGAGGGTAATTTGTGGGGGGTCAGTTTTTCTCCCTACCAGATGAGTCCTGGGATCAAAAATTTGAAGTTTTAAGAAAATGAAATGAGAGATAGTTACTGACAGCTGCACTAATTGAGCCAATTAAAGGGTATAAGAGTCGGAAGCAGGACAGTGGTGGCACAAGCCTTTAATCCCAACACTCAAGAGGTAGAAGCAGGTGGATCTCTATGAGTCGGAGGCCAGCCTGGTCTACAAAGAGCAGTAAGGACAGCTAGGGCTACACAGAGAAACCCGGTCTTGAAATCCCCTGACCCATAAAGAGAGTATAAGAGTTGGGCTGGAGAGATGGCTCGGTGGCTAAGAGCACTGGCTGCTCTTCCAAAGGGCCCAGGCTAGACACCCAGCACCCACAAGGCAGCTTCTGATGATCTTTAACTCCAGTTCCAGGGGATCCAACGCCTTCCTCTGAACTTCACGGCACCATGCATGCATGTGACACAAAAGTACACATGTAGGCATATACACCCATACATATACAAAATTTAAAAATGAGAAGTGTTTAAAAAAAACAGCAAGGAAGGCATGGAGACAGGACAAAAATCACACATATGGAACATGAAGCATGAGAAAGATTTGAGGTTTCTCTTCTTCACTTGAAAAATTTTGCCCCACCGTTTTTTGCTTGTTTGTTTTGGTTTGGTTTTTGGTTTTTAGAGACAGGGTTTCTCTGTGGCTTTGGAGCCTGTCCTGGAACTGGCTCTTGTAAACCAGGCTGGCCTCGAACTCAGAGATCCATCCACCTGCCGAGTGCTGGGATTAAAGATGGGTGCTAACACCGCCTGGTGCCCCACCAGTTTCATAGCCACCGTGAGACACTGAAGAGCACCAAGAATCATAACTCAAGAGTCAGCAGAGGCAGAGGGCTGCAGCAACTGGGATCTATGACTAGCTTGACAGTGGCCTTTGCTGGAAAGGCTGCTGCGGACATCAGGAAAACACCAAGAATGAGGCTTAATGAAGACTCGAGGCAGGCACGTTCCTATGTCTGCTACTCACATGCCTCTCCAGCTGCTCCAACCTACAGTCCTGATGCTGAAATAAACGGGGAAGAAGTCTAGGCCATTCCCAGGTTTCCCTCTCCCTGGATATTTCTGCAGCTTAACTGTTCACCATCCTGCCCTCTCTCTTGCCACTGGGCATGTCTAGGTAGTTTTCAAATGTGATATATTTTCTGGCAATGCTCTTGGGACTAGCTAACAATTCTTAAGGCACAAGTCATCAGGGAACTAGCAATAGGCATCTCTGAATAAAGCAAGCATTTACTCCCTAATGAGGGCATCAGGTAAAGCAAACCTTCCTCCCACCACGACTACCAACACTCCCTTAAACCATATAATTAAGAGTACAGAAAGCTGTCAATCTGCCTGCCACCTGCTGCTCAGAGGTCAGACTCAAACCATTTGTCTCCCTTGCTTTAGATGTGAGGATCCTACCACTTAATACATATTTGGCTTTGAGACCTAAATGAGTTCCAGTGTCCCTCTATTTATGGTGGGGTTACATCCAGACAAACCCATCATAAGCTGAAACTATCATAAATTTAAAAAAATGTGGTTAATATAGTAAACACCATAGCTTACTTAGCTCAGCCTACCTTCAATGTGCTTGCAACACTTAACACTAGCCAGCAGCTGTGTTAAAATCATCCAGAAAGCAAATACATAATGAAGTACTGAGGTGTCAGTAATCCCAGCTCCTGGGAAGCAGAAGCAGCAGGATCAGGTGTTCAAACCTCGCCTTGGCCATACATAGCAATTTGAGGCCAGTCTGTGCTAGAGAACACACTGCCTTAAAAAAAGGGGGGAGAGAGAGGGGAGAGGAGAGGTGGAGGGTATTGGAAATCTGTAGTTAATTTAGTGGACATTATACTGGAAAAAAGCAGAATGATTATATGGGTAAGACTTTGTTTTTTTGTTTGTTTGTTTGGTTGGTTGGTTGGTTTTTCGAGACAGGGTTTCTCTGTGGCTTTGGAGCCTGCGCTGGAACTAGCTCTTGTAGACCAGGCTGGCCTCGAACTCACAGAGATCCGCCTGCCTCTGCCTCCCGAGTACTGGGATTAAAGGCATGCGCCACCACCGCCCGGCTGGGTAAGACTTTGTACCGCTGAAAAGCAGAACCCTGGTAGATCAAGGTAGCACTGGAACAAATGTGGGGAGCTCTGAGGTCTGGGACACAGCACTTGGCTTAGCTTGAGGAAACAGGAAGTCTCTTCTGTCTAAATTCCCTCAGGTAAAAAAGCTTTACTCAGGCAGCAAAGTGAGAGGTCTGAGGGCTGATGTCCTAGCTCCACAGAGTTCCTGGAACACTAGCAAGCACCTGAATTTCTCTCTGGTCAGACCTGTGGCTGAACAAGATAGGGAAATTTCAAAGATAACTATTCTGATCTTTATCAATTTAGTGAGCAGTAATCCCAATTTCTTCCTTGGAAGAGCTTCCAGTAACAATCTTACCATCAAAGGATTCTGGGTAGGAAGTTGCCCAGCCTCACAGCTTGCTGTTACTGGCTTACTGCAAGTGCTTGAAAGAATCAACGCAAGGTAATAGAGAAAGAGTATAAGATAATGAAAATCCCTTAGCCCAGCATACGCCCATTCCTCTTCACCAGGACACCCCTAGACAAATGTCAATAAGGGCCCCTGAACTTTAGAAATCCCTCACCCCAGCCTCTGCTATGATAAAAGCCCTACCCCAGCTGAGCTCAAAACTCTCTGATCATGCCAATGTGTTGGACACACTGACAGTCCAAGTTCAAACTTGAATAAAGGCTCTTTGTTTTTACATACAGAAAAAAAATAAGATAATGAAAATAAAAGTGTACTTATTTGCACATGAAATACAAACAGGTGTTTAATCTCAGGCCTCCAGGTCTTGATCATTAGTAACTAAATCCACAGAACTATACGGCGGGGTGGGGTGGACAGCAAAAAGGCCTCTAAGTGTAAATGTGATGTTAGCAAAAGTGTTTTCAACTTTTACCCCTTTATTTTTAAATACTTTATTTTTATTTTATGTGTATGGGTGCTATGCCTGCATGCATGTCTGTGCATCATGTGCATGCACGGTACCCAGAGTCCAGAAGAGGGCATGAGACAGTTGTGAGTTGCCATGTGAGTGCTGGGAATTGAACCCAGGTAGGTCCTAGGGAAGAGCAGCAGTGCTCTTAGCCACTGAGCCATCTCTCCAGTCCCCTGCTAAATCTCAGGTCTCCAGGCCTTGATCATTGACTGATTAGTAACTAAGTCCACAGAACTCCAGGCAGGAGATAGGGGGTGGGGATGTGGGAAGAAGGCAGAAGGGGTGGGGTGGGGTGGGCAGCAAAAAAGCCTCTAAGTGTTAATGGGCTATTAGCAAAAGTTTGTAACTTTTACCTCTTTTTAAAAAAATTCCTATATCTCAAAATACACCATTCATCCAGGAATATTTTTTAAAAAGTCAAAAAAAAATGTCTTTCTTTGGAGCAATTTGAATTTCATATAGCTTCTCATTAATTCTCCTTGTATCTCTGTGAAGAGGGCACCGACCATGACAAGAAGGGAGAGACATAAGTGACCGAGATGAAAGGCTCAAAATATACCAGGTAAGCCTCTCACCTCAGCCCAGTTCCTTTGATTATTTGGCTCAAACTCAGTATGTAACCCTTGATGGCCTGGAACTCGCAATTTCCCTTCTCTGCCTCTTAAATACTGGAATTACAACACTGGACAACTCTCACTTTGCTGGTGAGATGGACCCCATGTGGGTCGTGATGTATGCTTGGCAAGAACGCTAGCACTGAGCTACATCACTAGTCCTTGGCCCCCGTCCATGTAAGAAAACCATGTGTCCCGAATGCTGGAAGGCCAGCCTTGCTGTTTATCACAGCTTGAATTTAGAAAAACACACTAACATTTTTTTCCCCCTGACAATGAACTCTTAAGTTCACTACCAATGAGAAAAACACGTGGGAGTGGCAAGGGTGAAAGAAAATGGAAAATTTCCAAAGAAATTCTCAGTCTACTTAACTGTCCTGACAGCTCCCTGCGACTGTGTCTGGGAAAGGGGGATGGGAAAGCCTGTTTCTTTCCAGAGGAGGCGGAATTAGCTGGACATCTGAAATACGATCAGAAACTGGGAAAACTGTTAACAGAGAAAAAACCTGATGTGCCAAGGCATCTAATTTCTAGCCATTCTTTTTTTTTTTTTTTTTTTTGTGGTTTTTCGAAACAGGGTTTCTCTGCAGCTTTTGGAGCCAATCCTGGAACTAGCTCTTATAGACTAGGCTGGTCTCGAACTCACAAAGATCTGCCTGCCTCTGCCTCCCGAGTGCTGGGATTAAAGGCGTGTGCCACCACCGCCCGGCTCTAGCCATTCTTTTTTGTTTGTTGAGACAGAGTTTCTCTGTATGGCCCTGGCTATGCTGAACTTGCTTTGTAGACCAGGCTGCCTGAGAACTCACAGAGATCCACCTGCCTCTGCCTCCCAAAGTGTGCATCGCCACTGCCGGGCAATTTCTAATCTTTCCTAAGAGGTTCCTGCAGAGACTCTTGAGAACCTCTATGGCCTAGCTGGGCAGTGTGGTGTCTGTTTTTAATCCCAGTACTTCGCAGGCAGAGGCAGGTGAATCTCGGTTAATTCTAGACCAGTTTGATTTACAGAGCGAGTTCCAGGGCAGCCAAGGAACTACACAGATTTGGAAAACCATTAAAAAGCAAAAACAAAGGGCTGGAGAGATGGCTCAGAGGTTAAGAGCACTGCCTGCTCTTCCAAAGGTCCTGAGTTCAATTCCCAGCAACCACATGGTGGCTCACAACCATCTGTAATGGGGTCTGGTGCCCTCTTCTGGCCTGCAGGCATACACACAGAATATTGTATACATAATAAATAAATAAATAAATATTTTTAAAAAAAAGCAAAAACAAACAAAAACCCTCTGAGGCCTTTAGGCACTTTGCTGTTTTGTGGTTGTGTCTGTTTTAAAATCACCTCTTAGGGCTTCTTTTATGGAGCCTGATTTCACTGAGCTGGCTGGAAGTTCATTTTCCTCATCTCAACCACTCTAGATAGGCTCTCCAGAGTGCTGGACCAGTTTCTGCATTCACATGTAGACCAGCTGAGGCCACCTCCTAAGTTCTCACCAATTCCCTAAACTGCTTTTTACGGTACAAGATCCCTGGAGGTCCAATTTTGTTTTCTGAAGTGAAACAAATACAATACAAATCGGTGGGAAAGTTTAGTCGTTTCAGTTCTTTACAGAAAACAAAAGATTTGATGTTTTAGCAGTATCAATATATTTCAGAAACAAAAATATAATATACAGCACCAAATCATAAACTCAAAATACACTTTTCTGGTTTCTTGGGAAATCAAAAAATTAGTCCAATTAATATTTAAACAAAGCTGGGTGTTTATGGTGTATGCCTGTAAACCCAGCACTTGGGAGGTGGAGACAGGAGGATAAGAAAGCAGAAGCAAACCTGGACTATGTGAGACTCTATCTCCTCAAAATCAGAACCAAAACCAGACACAGGCAACATCCACATACAAAGTTAAACAGAAGACCAGAAACTGAGGGAAGTTGAGTAGGAAAAAAATTGTGAGCTGTTTCACAATTTACACCTTACTCAACATTCCATAAGCTTGGTTTGGTGCTAATTCCCTTTAGTGACTTCCCACATTGAAACACCTGCCAATCAGTTCGGTTTGGATTTCACCCTAGGGATAGGGGTATTTTTGCAAGACAAGCTGAGGTCTCTGAAGGGCAATGTGCTGGGAACATTCCAGTCTCTATGCAAAACGAAGAAAGCCTATCTCTCTCACCCAGTCACTCTACCCAGTCAAATGGGATACAAGAAAATAAGACACGGTTGGGTATGTCCCTTCTAGAATAAAATTTAAATGTGCTGAAGTGTTCCCAGCACTTAGGCTGCCTGAACCTTCACCCATGTCTGTTATATTTAGTTCAGGTGTTGTCAACTCTATTCCGAAATCACACCAACCACTTCAGTGTCTCCCCATCATAGTGATCTCCCTTTCCTAACCCAGTCTTCGTGGCTCCCCTCAGCAAACGATGCCTCAGCTCACTCAGGCTTTTTTCCCAACAGGTCCCAACTTAATACTCCAAACTCGCCATCCCAGTAGTCCCAGCACTTACTCTATAGAGTTCAAGACTCGGGTCTCCTTCCCCAGAGGTCCCCTTTTTCCCTGTCCTCAGGCAGGACCCGCTCCGGTTTCATCTCCTCAACAGGTGTACACTCGGATCCCGATCCTGCGCCCACAGCAAGCGGCCGGGGTTCCCTGCGCCCACACCTTCCGCTCCGCGTCTCCCTAGCCCTTTGCAGCTCACTCCCTCGCGACCGGTCCCCCACTCCCAAGCAAGCTGGACCCAAGCACGCGTCGCTGAGCCGCAGAAATCGCAGCCCAAGGCGAAGAAATACAGCGCTTCCCGCTGATGTCCCCGGAGACAGGGTGGGGCGAGCGCGCTCCGTTCCCAGCCCGCGGACTCCCTCAGACCCCACAGACCACGGGAGAACCTCAGTCCTCCACAGACGTCGGGCGATGGCACCATGGGGTCCCCTCCTCCTCAGAAGTCGCTCGCCCCAATCCGCCACGCCGCGGGTCCCGCCAGCTCTGCCCACGCAGCCGCCCGCGCCTCCCTGCCTCGGGCTGGCCGCCCCGCTCCAACCCCACCACCCTCACCTCTCCGCTCCACGCCGCGGCCGGGTGCTGACCCGGTCTTGTTGAAGAAGACAGGACCCGACTACTCCAACAGCACCGCACCTGCCGCGAGCCACTGAGCCGCAGCGGCGAGCCTGACGTCACCCGAGCCTCAAGCGCTGTAAGCCCCGAGTCACCTGATCTCCCTGGCAACGCTCGAGGGGGCGGGGCCAAGCGAGGGCGGTGTCATAGCGCGAGCCCCGCCCCCCCTCAACGCGATAGGGTTCACAGCCTGGCCCTTGGCACCTTGCGGTCACGGTCTCTAGAGTTCCTCTCCAACTCCTTGCGGGCACTCGGCCCCACGTCGCTAAGGCTGGGAAGAAACGGCAGGGGCTCTGGGGTCTATTTCGATGCACAGCACGTCGGGTTCTTGTGAGCTGCTGCCACTTGGCCTCTTCTCCGCTGCTAGCGGAGCCTACTTTGGAGGACAAGGGCTGAGGCTGATGACTAAATTGCACTCTGGCAACTTGCCATAAACCTTGCTGCTGAAGTGTGTGACCAGTGCTTGAGAATGTAACGAGACTAACTGCAAGAATAGGAATATTTATGTAGGTCCTGGTCCTCAGGGTCACCTATTCCCACAGGAAAAGAAACCGCTGCAATGCTCCCAGAGAACACCCTATAACAAGTTTCCTAGTTGTACTTGAAAAAAGATGAGAAAGAGAAAAGAACTTCGATTTTCATTTTGGAAACTGATTTTTCGGGGCTGGAGTTTATTTCAGTGGTTGAGTGCTTGTGAAGCATGAGCAAGGCTAGATTGACTCCCACTGGCAAAGAAAAGGGGGAAAGCGACCCAAATTCCTCCATCTTGATTGTTATACTGGTATCTTTTTACACCTCTGTCACTGTCCAGTCTTTCCAAACAGACTATGAAAATGTAAACAAATGAAATGAAAATGAAACACACCCCCAGGGGGCCTCGTTTTAAGAGCCTTTCACTTCTTGCTGATTTCCATTTCAGTTTTAGTCTCCCACTCCCAAGGTTTTCTGTATGTCCTCCCAGGCTTTCACACAATATGATCCTTGACCAAGAAGTTAATTTACAACTAACCTACTGAGTACATTTGGGGCCAAGCTGCTTGAGATATAGCATCAGAAGAGCAAGAATACATAGATAGTCTGACCACAGTTCATAGCTTTTAATGCCAACATTCAGGCTGAACCTGGAAGATCTAGTTTGAGGCCAGACTGGGTCACACAATAAAACCCTTTCTCAAAAGAAGAAAACATACATACATACATATGTGTGTGTCTGTATGTGTGTTATGGGCTGTCTCACATCTAACTATTTGTTTATTGTAGTACCATTTTTTCACTTGTATTTATTTATTTATTATGTATACAATATTCTGTCTGTGTGTATGTCTGCAGGCCAGAAGATGGCACCAGACCTCATTACAGATGGTTGTGAGCCACGATGTGGTTGCGGGAATTGAACTCAGGACCTTTGGAAGAGCAGGCAATGCTCTTAACCACTGAGCCATCTCTCCAGCCCCTCACTTGTATTTTTTTTATCATGTATTTATTATGAAACAGGATCTCATGTTTCCCAGGCTGGCTTTGTACTCTGTGTAGCTGAGGCTGGTGAATTTCTTCTGATCCTCCTGTATCTGCCCTGAGTGCTAGGACTGAAGGTAAGTACAACTGTGCTTGGTTTTATTTGATGCTGAGGATCAAACCCATGCTGATGCTGAGCAAGAACCCCAGCAACTAGGATAGCACATGAATAGAAGACAGCTGTGCACAGCAGAGAAGCATTGCAACTCTAAGGAAGAGCTAAAGGAGGAGAGGGATTGGAAACACAAGAGTCTGGAAGATCCTAGGGTGAGAGTGTGCAGTAAAAGGATCACAGAAGGCTCAAGGTCAGCCTGAGCTACAGAATGAGACCCTAGTTTGTTTGTTTTAATGAAAAAAGGAAACTTGTACTCAGGCAGAGAACAATGGTAAGAAAGATAGTGGGCAGCAGAGTGGCAGGCAGGCCTGAGATGTCTGGCAGAACTGAGAAGACCTCCATCTAGAAAACAAGTCAGAGTTGGGATAAGGGGAGAGAGTTGGGCCAGAATGAGGTTTGATGGATCCTGAGGTGGGAGCGGGGAGAAGGGAGAAGTGGGCAGTGAAAGGGAAGACAGAGCAGAGGCACGTAATAGCATCAAAAGAAGGAAGTCCAAGAGGCTGAAAGAGTGAGGCCTGGAAGGAAGATGGGCCAGGGAGATGACCCCACAGAGCACCTGCCCAGTTATGGCTTCAGGGCCAGATGACAGGCTGACGAGGAGAAACAGAGGCAGGCAGATCTCTGAATCGAGGCCAGCCTGTCTATAGAGTGAGTTCCCGGACAGCCATAACTATACAGAGAAACCCTGTCTCAATAAACCAAAAATCAAAACCAAAGCTCTCCTTTCCTTTCCTTTTTTATTTTTTATTTTATTTTATTTTGGATAGAGTCTTGGTGTGTAGTCTTGAACTTGAGATTTTCCTTCCTTTCCAGAGGGTTGTGATTACAGGCATGCACCACAAGTCCAGATGAGCCTGTCTTGATGAATACTGTCAGGATGTAGTTATGGATGCACCCATATCTGCTCTTCCCTGTATGTCACAGCTGTGTAAAGGGCAGCTCAAACATGTGATATTGCAGAGATAGTTGTGAAGGTACACACAGATGACATTTAGTCCTCGGAGGCTCGTGAACAAGGCTACTCTCCTCATCAGATTAAGGAAAAAGGTTGTGTGATGGCTGTTCTTGGTTGTCAACTTGACTACATCTGGAACTAACTAGACCCCAAGCAGCTGGATACACCTGTGAGGGATTTTTTTATAACTAAATCATTTGAGTGAGAAAGTACACCTTTAATCTAGGTATATAAAGGACACAGAAGGAGGAAGCTCACTCTTTGCCTGATTGTTTTCACTGGCAAGTTCATTTCTTCACTGGCATTAGAGCCTACTTTGGGATTCTGGCGTATACTGGCGACAAGCTGAGACGTCCAGCCTTATGAACTGAACTGCTACTAGACTTTTGGACCGTTCATGGGATCTATTTCTTCTGTTGGTTCTGTTCATCTCGAGAACCCTGACTAAACAGGCTTTTTCTTTTTGTCTGGACTATTTCTAGGCCCTTGCTAACGAGTCTCCTTGTCTCAACTCTAGGTGAGCAAGGTGGGGATGAGGTGAAAGAGAGAAGAGCCTTATGGCATCTGCTTAAGACCAGGACATATGAGGGCTGCCCTGGGGAATAAAGGAAGCCAATGCATCTTTTCAATAAGTCCCAACTACTCCCCTTTTCCTGAGTTAGTAGGGGCAACAGTGAAAGAATCATTATAGAAGAAAAAAAATCAAACATCCCTTCCCCTGCCTCCACTGCTGATGGACAAAGTGATGTCCTGTGAGTAAAAGCTCAAGGTTGGTGCTGACAGGTTCCAAGAACTAGTGACGTGGCCAGTGGGCACAACCACATGCCTCTATTCTAGGATTTGACCATGTTCCAGGACTACATTAGCCCTGTGTAGAAGCTGCTAGACTTTCATCAGATCTTTTCACAATGGCAGTGGGTTTCTGTTCGAGGAAACAACGTGTAGTAAGGCGTATTTTCTGGGAAGTCCATGAACCAAAGAACTTGCAATGAGTTTCAACATGTGTTCATCGGTGAGAATCGTCCAATGATGTGACGGCAACATGGTACATGAGGGGAATCTATGCTTTAGACAAGTCTTACTTCTATCAGTAAAACAATGACGCTACCTCACAAGATTATCAAACACTCTGGGGACCTGCAGGGCAAAGGAAGAGCCCAGATTCATAACTTTCTATTTTTGTGATGCCAGGGATCAAATTTGGTTCCTCACACGGCTAGTCAGGTGATCTTTTACTGAACTACACTCCCAGAGCCTTCATAGCTTTAAAAGTCTACTACAGAAACTATTTAAGGAGCTATGGATATAGTTTGTGGGCCTCACACATGCTAGGCAAGCAGTTTTTGATACCTAGCATGGAATAAATCAGGCATGGTGGTACATGCCTGTAAATCATATCAGTTAGAATATAAAGACAGAAGGATACAAAGTTCATTTGAAGCTATAAAGAATTCAAGGTCAACATTTCTGAAAAAAAAATTTAATGTTTCTTGGACTAGGGGTATGGTTACATTGGTAGAATGCTTGCCTGGCATGCATGAAGCCCTAGGTTAGATTACTCAGTACCACATTGGGAGCAGTGGTTTTATACCTGTAGTCCAGGACTTGGGAGGTAGAAGCAGAAACACAGGCATCCAAGGTTGTCATCAGCTACATAGCAAGTTCAAGACCAGCAGGGAATATATAGGCCTCCATCTCCAAAGGAGAAGGGAGAGAGTTAGTTTCTAATCTCTCTGTCTTCCAGACACCCAACTCCTGCTGAAAGACCAGACAGCATGAGAGCTTACCAAGCCACAGTGAAACTGAATTGTAAACTGATGTATCCTTTGTGCCCTCATTGTTCATGGTATAAGCATCATGCCAGTTACACCGGCTACGGTACACTCTAAGAAAGGGAGGGTCTAGATCAAAGCCTTGAAACCTAGGCAAAAACTGGGAAAAGTGAACATTCTGGCTCACAGTCGTGAGTGAATGGATGAAGGAATGAGAAAGGTAACCAGGAATTACGAGGTAATGTGCAAGATCAGCCTGATGAGTGCTTTCCTGAGCGAGGAAAGGACTGGATGAATGAGTCAACATATAAGCAAAGACGATAAAAAGAATGGAAGAATGGTAGACACCCATAAAGCCAACCTAAGCAGACTGAAAACCAGGAAGTTCTGGAAAAGAGAGACAGAAGGAGTGTAGGAGTTTTTGAGATAATGGATTCTTCTGGACCGCAGGATTGGGGTGGGACTCTGTGACTTACTGGTCACATGACCTTGACCGAGTGACTTAACCACTGCAAATAGTTCCTTCAACTGTAACAATGGAGATAAGATTGTTAATTGCTTTACAGCATCCCTGACTTTAAGGATTAAGAAACTATGGAACCAAAGCCTGGGGCCCAACATACAGTTAAGTGCTTCAAACTGTTTTATTACTAAGAACTAAGCAGAAGAAGGTATCTTGAGTCTAGAAATGAAAAGGAACCACTCAAGTTCCTGGAATTGGAAAATGGGAATGGAATACATTGTTTTGTGAAAAAAACATTTGGGAGCAGAATTCAGGTTGGGTCTGTAGAGCAAAGGTGCAGCTTCTAAGGGTTAAGGGCTGGCCAGGAGCTAGAGCTGCCACTCCCAAGAAAGAAAGCCTGCTCTCCCCACCCCCATGTGGGAGATGGAGCCTGGCACATGGCATCCTCAGTAATCCTATTAGTGAATGTCAGTAGGCACACAAACAGGACATCTTTTTGGAGCTTACAGGGCATATGCTAGAAAATTCTCTTCAGTCAAGCACAGCAAATTTTAAATTTCTGGAGAAATCTACTAAGACTTGGCTCATCTTAGTGCCATTCCCACCCCACGTTAGACAGAAGACAGATGTGACTATGACCAGACATGCACAAAACCCAGGGAAGAATGGCTAGCACCTCCTTCCATGATGTGGGATTAAAGAAATGAGGAGGGACCAGGTGGTGGTCCCACCTTTAAAGGTCCAAACCTTTAGTCCCAGCACTTGGGAGGCAGAGGCAGGTGGACCTCTGTGTGTTTGAGGCCAGCCTGGTCTATAGAGAGAGTTACAGGACAGCCAGAGCTGTTATACAGAGAAAACCAGGAAAAGAAAGAAAGAAAGAAAGAAAGAAAGAAAGAAAGAAAGAAAGAAAGAAAGAAAGAAAGAAAGAAAGAAAGAAAAAGAAACAAGGCTAGGTTGGGGCTCACTTCTAAGCTCATGACACACCTGCATTTAAAGGTGGGAACAGAAGGATCAGAAATTTAGGGTCAGCCTCAGCTACAGAGTTGAGGCCAGCCTGGGCTACATAGCCTGTGACCTGCCTCAAAACCAAGCACAAACAAAACTACTGTTTCCTAGTCCAGTGCTCTCATGGAATTTAAAGTGTGTGTGAATGGAAAAACTCAGTCATTTGTCAGCCTCTGGCCGTGGTTTCCATCTGAGCAATGGGTCTCAGCTTTGTGCCTTTTTCCTAAGTACATTTTTGAATTCAGATTTGTTAGTTGGAACGTTCTTTGCTGCAAGCGATAGTCAAAGCACTTGAGTTCAAACGAACACTAGGTGTACCTGGATCCAGGTGAAAGCCGACAATAGGCATCTCTCCGGTTCTCACTGTTTCCTCTACGCGGCTTCATTCAGGACTACTCAGGAAGTCAGTCCTTCAGTGCCCGAGTGCCCCCTCCCCACTGAAAGGCTCAGCACTCTGAAGGCTGTCAACAGCACTGGGGAAAGCCCCAGGATGAAATCTTGGGTTTGGATAACATATGGAACTGGCTTTCTTCTGAGTGTAGGGTTGTAGGCAGGGGTGTGAAGTCTTGGCTGGTCCTGTGCTCACCTCTGCAGTGAGCAGTAAGCTCATTCTCCCTAAGTTCCACAGGAGGGAAGAATGGTTTCCCAAGGAAAGTGGAAGTTTAGTAACCAGAAGTAGGAGCTGACCCCTACTGGCCACCGACACCAAGAGCATAGTCTATTGAAAGTTCCAAAAGGCTGATGTCATAGAAAATTCTAGGAGGGTTAAATTCCCTTGAGAATCACTCATCTTCTTTGGTGTTCCAGCAAAGGAACGTCTAATGAGCGGACAACTCAGGTACTTAGAGTCCAGCCACTGAGAGCACTGGCCTCTGGTTTTACGGCAACAGACTTCTCTGAAAGCCCGGCTTCTGAGGAAGGTGCTTCGAGGAGCACTTAATGCCCTAAGTGTGTTTGTACAGCTTCCAAGGGCAGCACGTAAGTGCGTGCATTTCTAACTAACCGATTCCTGTCATGGCTTGGCATCCTGAGAGTGACCTTAGAAAGCCAGCCTTAGAGGAGAGGCCATTTCTCTCCTGGGCTGGGTCTCTGCTGATGATGACAAAGCAAGCCCCGACAACTCTGAAACATCTTCCTGCCTTTTAACCTTTTAAAGAAGAACAAAAGGAAAAACAGTACACACTATTTGGAAATAATAAACCCACCAGTTCATCTGCATTTCTTTTTATAAAATAGGCCAAGGAAAATTTAGTATGTGACACAAGAGGTAGGGAGGCATTAGAGCTGCATGTCTAATACATTTGCTAAATAACTACCATGGGCCAGGGATTACATCAGGCTCTGGAGATGTAGCAACAAGGAAAATATTTCAGTCAGTCAGCACTGGTGAAGTGGAGAGATCAGGAGTTCAAGGCCATCATCTGATACATACTGAATCTGAAACCGGCCTGGGATACCTGTGACCCCTGTCTCAAAAGACAGAGAGGCAAATTTCTGTTCAGGAGAACATGGAGATTAAGTGGCAGGACTGAGGTTGAAATCCACAGGCCCATATCTGCCTTTAGCTTGAACTTACTTCTAGCCTGTGGATGGGAGATTATGCAAAGGAAGCAACTACTCTATTTAAGTAGTAGCAGTTTGTCATGGGGAACGCAGCTCAGTGTGGCCAGGCTCTAATTTGTTACGGTCTTTCTGAGACAGGTTCTTACTGGTTAGCCCTACCTGGCTTGGAACAGGGTAGTCTCAAATTGTTGATTTTCCTATGCCTGTCTCTATCTCTCAAGGGTTACCATGTCCCACTCAGATTTCTGTAGTCTCTCTCGTGTGTGCGTGTGTGCGTGTGTGTGTGTGTGTGTGTGTGTGTGTGTGTGTG
>JAQHUG010000276.1:2050949-2074847 GCA_028555095.1 Dicrostonyx torquatus | reverse complement strand
CCAGGAGCATGGGAGGTCTTTCCACTATCTGGTGTCTTCTTCAATTTCTTTCTTCAAGGATTTAAAGTTCTTGTCATACAAGTCTTCCACTTGTTTGGTGAGAGTTACTCCGAGATATTTTATGCTATTTGTGGCTATTGTGAAGGGTGTTGATTCTCTGATTTCTTCTTTATCCCTTTTATCATCTGTGTACAGGAGGGCTACTGATTTTTTTGAGTTAATCTTGTATCCTGCTACACTGCTGAAAGTGCTCATGAGTTGTAGAAGTTCCTTGGTAGAGTTTTTGGGATCACTTATGTAAATTATCATATCATCAGCAAAGAGCGGCATTATACATTCTTTAATGAGCACTTTGAAAAACGTATGTGTGCCTGTGTGTACATGAACGCAGGTGCTCTTGCGGATCAGAGACTTCGGAACTGGAGTTGTGAGTTGTTTGGTGTGGATGCTGGGAACCAAATTCTAGTCCTCTGCAAGAGTAGTATGCACTCCTATTCCCCATGCCACCCTTCCAGCCCCATAATCTGCACTTTCGCCACAATTTTCTGCCAGTTCAGAGACTAGGAACCTGAGACCCAGAAAGGCTTAGAGTCCCCAACTAAAAGCAGAGGCGTTGGGATTTGAATCCAAATTCCTCTGGCTCTAAAATCTGGACTCCTTTTGGGAGGTGAGGGTAGATCAGTGGTTGACTGGAAAGAAACTGAGTTGTGTTTTTGTGGATACTACTGATGGGTACAGATCTAGAGAGAAGGGTGGAATGTTCCATTCTCTTTTTCTCAAGGAAGCCTTCCCATGGCTCCAAGAGTTCTAGGAAGGACAGGGAGAGAAGCACTGGGCCAGGTGGACAGCGAGCCCCTGGGCTGGGAGCTGTGCTGGCGGGATCCTAGATACCTGAGCATGCCTCTTTGCCAGCTTGAGGTGCAAATCCCCCCATTCTAACTCCAGGAGTTTGTGGGGCCTTCTTACTCATTTGGTCTGGGGCCCTTCCTCCCCACTTCTGAATGCAGTCATCCCAACTAACAAAAGCAACTATGGCTATTCCGACACGCCCATGCATCCTGTGACACTGGCCAGGCTGTGCCCAGTAGTCTGTGGGCCAAGTTGAGCTCAGCCTCTTCTCATGTGCCAGGACATGCTGACTTGATGCCTGCCCACCCCTCATGAAAACCTAAGTGGCTCTCATTTTTGAGACACTAAAATTAAACAGCCCTGGGGAAGAGGATGAGGGTGTGGGAACAGTAGACTCTTCCTGAACCCAGTTTTCTCTCTAGTTCTGGACAGTCAGTCCTAGGCTGGTAAAGGACAGGTATCTTGCAGTGCCAGAACTGTGCCCAGGAAGCCTTGGTTTGGTGGTGGTGGGAGGGGGCAACACTGGTCTGCTGAGGGAAGGGCTTGTGTGGCCATGTAGGTTTTGAAGTCAGGCCAAGTTTGAATTTTGCTTCTGTCACCTATAAGGTATATGACCTTGGGGGAACACTTCACTTCCCTGAGCCTTGGGATTACCCCATCTGTAAAACAGGACCAAACTCTCATGAGGGTTGTGAGGGATTAAAAAAAAAAAAACCATAATGAATGAAAAATTGGAGACCAAAGCGGGTACGCGGCAAGTATTAGTAACTGATATCCTGGGATGACGTCACTGAACGGGCTGCTGTTGGAGAAAGCTCTGGGATGTGCTTGTGGTAGCTGACTTTGGGCATCAACCAGAAGCTTAGAAATCTTAGGAATCACTTTCCTAACTCCTGCTACAGACCTCCAGAAAGCAAGGTGTTCTGGCTGGCCCGAGTTGTATGCGGACTTTAACTTTGTCTCCACCAATGCCAGAGAGTCTTGCTTCCCAGTCCAGGGTAAAGAAGGCTCTGGGGTGGGATGAGGATGACCATGGTGGCTCCTTCTTGAATACCAGGAAGAAAGGGGCCATCTCTGCAGTTAAATCTGTTCTGCTGGCCCTCTGACACCGCCTTTCGGGGTGGGGGCTGTTGCTCCCCAGCCCGGACCCGCGTCCTCCTCCCCTCTAGAGGAGAGCAGCGAGCAGCGGGACTGGACCTGAAGCAGGTGCTGCAGAGGCCTGGGCTGCGACACTAGGATCTTTCAGTCCTTTCCAGAAATATTAGCCGAAGCAGGGCCTCCCAGAGTCGTGGTGACTGCGAAGTCCCATTTGGTTCCGGACAGGATCTTTGTGCTCCTCCCCGATTTGGGGGTCTTTGGGTCCCTACCCACCCACCCCTCCAGTTCTACCCAGTTCCCCTGAACCCGGAGAGGGGAGAAACCCCTAGGCCTCCAGCTTTTGTAGGGTTTCCGAAGTCCCCAATGGGTCGGGCGGGTAGCTCCGGCGAACTCGCAGCGGGCGGGCGCCAGGTCCTGAGGCTCAGCCTCAGGAGCTGCCGATCTGAACTGCGATTAGGCTGGAATGTTCCCCGGCTGGTTCGCGACGAGATCCCGGAGTCGTGGGAGGTTCTGGCTGTCCCTGCCTCCTTAGGCTTGTAAACCCACAGGTCCTGTCCCTGGGCCTTGATTTCTTACCTGGTCATCTCATTTCTGTCTCTTCGGGCTCTTCTGCGGGGACAACGGCACCTACCACGCAGGGCCCTCTTGTCTTGCTGATTACCTTCTTTCCCTGGACTCCCTCAAGGCAGCCCCAAGGATCTCTCTCTCTCCTCCCTCCCTCCTTCAAATGGCCGGCTATTCCGCGTCTGTTCTAAGTACCTGGGCTTTCTTTTATTTCAAGTGGCTGTCATTATACTATTTCCAGCACACACTCTTGTCAAGTATCTGTTTCATCTCACAACTGCTACCGGCCAAGGATGGAGTGGGTCTCATCTTTGGTCCTAATATGTAAGACTTCCAAGTGGTAGGTGCCCAAAGGGGTCCATACAGAGTGAGTGGTGGCCAAACCTGGCAACATTAAGAGCACACAGTTGAACTGTGGATGTTGTGTGTGTGTGTGGGGGGGGTGTTGGGGAGACTCATTTCCCACACCTAACATTGCCCTTTCTGTAAGATATGAAGATATGCAGGGCCTCTTCTCCCTCCATTCTCCTCATCCCTTTGTCACAAGATGCTGGGTGACTATAAGGCCAAGAGTGATTCCTACTACATGACCCCTTCCCTTCCCATGTTACATAGGAAATGGGGGCTTCTGGAGAGAGGAGGGTAGCTCTGAGGTATTCCAGCTGTGAACTCTCCATATCCATGTCCCACCCCGTCTCTGGGGCCACTTTTTTCAGTGCTATGGGGGTGCCCTATTATAAGTGGAATATATGTATATGTATGTATATATATGTATATATATATATATATATATATATATATATATGAATGGAGTTACCGGGACTGAGGAATCACCATATGGCTGTGCTGAGCTCCAGATTTAGAGGCTGCCTCTGGTTTTATGGGTCCTCTGCTACCTTACTCTGCCTACCTGCTAGGTGTCAGGGGTGTTAGGGGGTTACTAATTAGGCCCAAGGTGGCAGTGGAGGCAGGTAGCCCGGGTGGCGGTGGGGGGGGGGAGGTCAGCCACCAAAAACATGGAATCTGAGAGTTGATGAGCCATCACTGCTCAGCCCAACATCTGGAGGACCCACAGCCTACCTTCAAGTTACCATATTCAGAGCCAGAGAGACCATCTCTGTGGAGCAGAAGGAAAAGCAGGGGGCGCTCACTGTACTCCCCCCCATGCTCAGGGACCTGGGGGGGGGTGACAGAGGGGTGGGAAAGCATGCACTCCTGAAGCAGACAAGGACAGGTTGTGTAATCTAGAGCAAGTGACTTCATTTCTTTGAGCCTTATTCTCTTCTTTTTGATTTTAGTTTTTTTTAAATTTTTTTTTCTCTGAGTAGCCCTGGCTGTCCTGGCCTTGAACTCAGGGATCCACCTGCCCCTGCTTCCCAAGTGCTGGGGTTAAAGGAGGGCACCACCACACCAGACTGAGCCTTATTTCCTAAGCTATGAAATGCAACAGAAGTAGATATCTCGTAGAGACCTGTGAGGTTAAATAAATAAGATTAAACAACTAATCAATTTAAAAGGATTAAATAATAAGACTTATGCATTTATCTCTGCATATACACATTAACTAAACAGCTAACGGTAATGACTATTTTTAATTCATGTTCCCAGCATTGATCCAGGATTCCTCAGTGCTGTCCAGACTAGCAGTGAATCTGGTTAACATCCACAAGGCCTTACAGAGAAGGTCAATGTGCTTAAATAGGGGGAGCAACAGGGCCACTGGATCCAAGGCAGAAGCTGCCATTCCTTTCTGCACGCCACCTCCAGACGCTGTGGAGCATAAGGAATGGTAAGGGAGACGACTGGGCTGTAATGAGAAAAGGAAGCAGGACAAGTTTAAAGGCTGTCTCATCATGGACAGGCTGCTCCAGCACAGCCGTTGTATTGGCATGGGTACTTGTGTGTCTGCAGAGGGACACCGACATTTCCAGGCAGGCCACCCTGGAGCTGTCGGCTAAGGAGAGTAAGAGACTTCACACAAAGACTTCAGATACTTGGTGATTCTGGCCACATTGCTGCTTCTTAAGGCCTAAATCAAGTTCCCAGTACTATAGAGAATACCTTCCCACCTTCCCTGTAGGTAGCGTTTGCATCATGGTGAGGACTCCTGTATGCCTGCTCAGGGGAGCAGAGGAATTCTCAGCTTTCTCCAAGCCAGCCTGTGGATGGCTAGGCTACGGAGGGCTGTCTCTCACATCTCTGTTCTAGTGCTTAACAGAGCAGTCTCCTGACTGCCCAGGCAGTGTGGTCCTTACCTGGAAGCAGTCATGCCACCAAGACATATGGAGTAGGAGAGAAACATAACCTAGGCAGTTCCTAGGATGGCTGTGTTGTTGGAGGGGTCCCAGACCTGCAGCTCTGCTGCCCAGGCCCTGCCACTATTCTGAGAGATGGGGAATGGGGACCCAGAAGGATGGAGGCTAATGGAGGAGGGCCATGTGCAAGTATCAATGTTCAAAAACTCATTGCTCCGGTCTTAGAAGTGTTTTTTAATTAAAAGTTCCAAACCTTAACTCTTCTTGATGGAGGACAAGATGAGGTGTTATGCCCAGATCTGCAAAGTCCCCCCAAAACCAACAAGGAGACTGAGTCCTGTATGTAAAAGCGAAGAGCCTTTATTTTATACAGGTTTACTAACTCGGTCTCTCCGCATGTCCAACATATTGGAATAATTGGAGAGCCCTGAACTCAGAGTTGGGTTTTTATAGTAGTAAAGGTGGGGTGAAGGGTTTCTGAGGTTCAGGACCCCCTAATTGGCTGACATTTGTCTAGGGGTGTCCTGGTGAGTGTGCTGGCAGGTGATCCTATCTACAGAGGTTGGAACGTTAGGCATTTCCTTTGGATGGTCTGTTCTTGGGTGGTGCTCAGGTAATCTCAGTTTACGGTCCTTCCTACAACCAGGTATTGCTTCAGGGTAAACTACTGAGACTCAGGCCTCCATTAAACTTACCTCTGCCTGCTGGCCTACACTGGCAGGTGATAATGGCTGGAAGGAAAGAGCTTCCTTTGGGTGGTCTGTTTCTATTTAGCTTATCATGGCTGGTTCCTACAGAGGTAAGCCATCCTAAGCTGGCCAGGAAACCTGAGTGACCACCAGGGCACCGCAGCCTCCCGAGGAGGGCAGGCACCAGGGCAGGTTCTGTAGGAGATGGTCCCTTTCATCCAGACTGACTTCTCTCCCCACCCTCTTGGCATGTGCTTCTTTATCATTGTTTGTAATTCTCTACAGATGTTCCCATCTGCCACAGACTGGTAAACATACAGAGTGATGCTATTAGCAGGTGGGGGCTATACTTTAGTATTGGCTCAAACCTGCTTGGGAGGCGAGTCTCTTGTGAGCCTCCTGGTGTGCAGTGAAGTACCCTTATTCAGGATCCCCTCCCTCCTTAAAGGACTGAGTGTCTGTCTACCAGCCATGAATCAGAAAACAGGTTGATCTGGCTCTGCCTTGGCATTGCCAGGGTGGAAACCCATTCTGAATGCTTGGACGTGAAATCAGTGCTTATGTGAGACTCTAACTAAACCAACCCAAGCCAAAAACTGGTCAGATGACTGGTCAGCAGGCAAGCAGAGGTGTTGCTTCAAGGACTCCCTTTAAAATGAAACATCAACTTGACTTCGTTTTTGGTAAGGAAGGATGTTTTTTCAACAACAGAAATAAAGAAACGCCTAGGAAGGATGAAGGTTACTTCCCCAGCTCCTACTCTGGCAGTTTTCACAAGGGTTGAGTTGTGATTCCAGGAACAGAGCATTTCTCAATGAAAAGAACCTCTTACCAGGCGGCCCTGGAGCTGTTGTGAGCCGCTGGGGTGTTAGGCTGCAGACTCGAGGGGACTCAAGGAGCAACCCAGAAATGTAGCTGTATATTCACTCCCCACCCCACCCCGGTCTTGTTTTCCTCTATAACTTAAAGCTGGACATTGCTGGTTTGGGAGGCTACAGCCGCTCTAGTAGCCTGTGTTGCAGGAGGCCGCGCGCTGGGGGAGGGGATGGTGGAAGGGGGAGGCTGATAGTGAAGGCTCGCGCTAACAGGTGCGCGCGGCACCCCGGAGCTGCATAGCTATCAGCGGCTACCTCGGGGTCCGCCCCTCGCACCCAGCAAGACACTGGCTCGCGCGGCCTCTTCCGAGGGGCTGGAGGAGTAAGCAGGAAGGAAAGCTGCATTTTCTTCGCCTCACCCCCACCCCCACCCCCGCGACATTCCAATATCCTCGGCTTGCTGAGCCCCGGATGCGGCCTACTCAGCTGCCGGCTTCGAGGTGTGAGCGACCGCGAGGCTGGGCCCGGGTGGCCAAGGGGGCCAGAGGGGCGGGAGGCAGCGCCAAGAGCCCGCTCGGCAGCCGCACACGTTATGCCCGGATCCCCGGGCGGCGTGACCGCATTCCATCCCGGGGCCTGGGAACCCCAAGCCATGAAGCCCTCCCAAGAGCTGGGCTGGGAGGTCGCCAAGGCAGCGTCTTACGCCGCCGGGCCTCTCCCAAGCACAGTGCGGGCAGCCCCGGAGCCCGGGAGCTGCCGGGCACCGCACTCGCCCCCTGGCGGCGCCGGGACTCGCAGGGCGCGGCCCCTCCGAGGCGGAATGAGCTGTCCACAGCAGCACTGGGCGCCGCCCGAGGTCACTCTGGGAATCGGGAGGCAAGTGGCCTTGGGGAGGAAAAGGGGCAGATGATGGGATGGGGCCATTATAAGACTTGAGGTTTTCTCTGGGTCTATCTATGTGCTTCAAATTTCGTGTAAGCTTCTCCACTGATGTGACGGAGAACACCTAGGAACCTCATCTTCCAGCGGTTTTTCCACCCTCACCCAATCTCCAGGAGTGACCTGACAATGACAGCCTCGGCCAGACCTCAACCCGGGCCAGCCACACCCAGGAGAGCTCTGAGGAAGTGAGTGACAGGACGTTTCCTCAGGAGAGGCACGGCATTCCTTTGAGAGCCCCTGGGGAGAATGGCATTGTCCAGGCTTTACGGGAGTTAAAGCTTTCAACCTGTGGGTGCTTCCAGTCTCAGAAGGCTAACACAATCGGGAGACAACAGACACAGTAGGGAGGCACAATTGGGAGAGAACAGACACAGACCAAGCAGCAGGCGCCTAGGGGGGAAGAATGGTGAAGTTGGGCGGTAAACACTAGAGTTATTAGAACGTCCCAACTGGACAGGATGTATAAAGAGAAACGGAGAATACTCCTGGCCTGTCTGGAGTGAAATGGAGGGCTGATTGGGAAGGGAGGGTGGCCAAACCCAGAGGCCAATAAAGGTGTGGTTCAGCATTGGGAGATTCGAGGAGAAAAGCCTCTCTAGGGGAGGCAGGCAAACATACTGAGAAAGCAGAGATATGAAGACTGCCACTTACAGTCCTGAGCAGAGTATTAGGAAGTACCAGTCCTGGGCTTCTTTTAGTCTGGTGGACTCAAAGGTATCTGTCAGAAAGGAAGAAACCTTGGGTGCGGGACAGGAAAGCAGCTTCCCATTAGGTTCAAAGGCAAAAATGCTGCGAACCGCTGAAGCAGCCATTCTAGTACAGGGGAGCAAGAAAGGAGCACCAGGAAGCCTCCAGGGTAGGAAGCCAAAAGCCAGACTGAGCGACCAGCAGGGGGCGCAGGAGTTTCTGAACCTTAGATCTATCAGAGTTGAGCACAGCTGACAATCTGGCTGTGTCAGTTGTGCCCATCAGAGTCATTCAGGTGGCTGGGCAGTTCCTACCCCACCAACCCTGACTTTGTAGAAAGCAAACAAGCACACCTGGAGTGACACTTGCAGGCTTCACTGTCTTCTTGTCCAAATCTGTGGGGGAAGGTCTTGGGCCACTGCAACCACGCACCTGTCTTTGACTTTTTTGTTTTTGTTGTTGTTTTTCGAGACAGGGTTTCTCTGTGTGCTGTCTGACTTCTGAAAGTCATCTTTTTGGCAGCTGGAGATAGACAGACCACTGAGTCTTATTTCAGTGGCAAGTCTACTTACTTGATCTTGGCTTCCAGAAAGACTTGTGGATGCCTGGGGCTGCTTCATGGCTGGCAGGCCAGGCCAGGTCAAGCCTGGCAGTTCAGCTGAAAATCCCAGACATATCTGGCTATGCTGTCACTTCCATGGAGGAGTATGGAGGCTTTAGAAAAGACAAGAGCTGGCATTTCTAAACTAACACCCATAAAACAGAGTGGAGCATGGAACTCCCATTCCACCCAACACTCAAAGTCACAGCAAGCTGTGAGATATTTGTCAGGTAAGGCAGTCCTAGAGTTCACAGAGGACAGAAGCAAGCACTGACACCAGATCTTGTCACAATAATGGCTTTGTGAATGCACTCCATGGGAACCCAATGAAGTACCATCTAGGAAAGAGCCAAGCAAGAAGGCTTCAGGGTAAGAATGGGGTGTGATTCTAACATACACAGGAAGAGGGCAAAAGAAGAGGAGGAGGGCCCTGGCCTAATGGGACCACACAGTCTAGTGGGGTTTTGTTGTTGTTATTGTCTTTTTCTTGTTTTTTGCCCAGACCAGGTTTTCTTTCCTTTGCAATCAAGTCAGGGCTGAAGGAGACTCCATTTACTCCAGTGTTGCTGGAATCCCTCCAGCACCAGTCACTCCCTCCTGCTCCTTTTCCTAGAAAGAGCCATGTGAAAAATAGGGAGACACTGTCTCATTTATTCATGCTTAGCAAGTACAACTAAGGGCGTATGTCCCCTGTAGCTTCTGGTTCCATTACACCTCTGTCCCCTGGAACGGGCCCCAGAGAGAGACATGATCTTCCAGTCACCCTCTTCTGCCACTCCTTTTTGAAAATTTATGAACACAGCCATCAGTTTCTAAGTCTCCCTTGTGTCAGGCACTGTGGTTTAGCATGATCACTGTCAGTAGGGAGGTTAGGCCCATGTGCTCAGAGATCCATCCAGCCCTCCTCCTTGGCTGGCTCTTGTTCCCTACTCAAACCAGGTTCAAGGGGTTGAAGTCTGTTCCCTAAGCTGATACAGATAACACACGGCAGCCCTGGCATCATCCACTGTGCATTAACTCCGTAAATATTAATTGACTCTGAGGACAAGCTGCACTTTGACTAACCTCTGACTAATTAAACAAACCTACCATGTAAATCAGCAGAGGGGACAGAGGTATTAGGCTATGCTGAAAACAAACTGGGTTGAGGGTCAGTCATACCCCTGGCTTCCAAACAGAAAATCCTGCTTTGTCTGCTCTGGCCTTCAATTTTTTTTTTTTTTTTTGAAGTAAGGCCAGAGTTGTGTCAGTGAGAAATCATGCCATTCCTCTGAGACAGCCTGAAGAACTAGGAGGAAGTAGTCAGGGTTCAGATGCCTCTTAGGTACCACATGCTTGTGACAACGTAAGGTTCTCTAAGCTACAACACACGACCTACTCGCTTTCCCTCCTCTCATCCTCATCCCTAAGGCATCATGTATCAGTATCTCTGAATTATCCAGGAGAGACCTGAGCCCTGCTGACATGGTGTGAACATGGTGTGAATGACATGGTGTGAACGTCTCTCCACACAGGCCCGGACAACTTACACTGCTGAGGCTGGCATGTGCTTCACTGCTTTGTTTCCTCTCTTCTCCTTGAGGAAGAAAACCGTGCCATAGTGACTTATCCCCAGGTCCTCTGAAACTCAGACACACAAGTGGGATGCCTGGAGCAGGCTTGGTCATCTTGCCAGGCCTGGTCTCTTCTTTGTTTGATGGGAAATAGAAATATTGCCCTCGCCAGGTGGCAGTGGCACATGCCTTTAATTCCAGGAGGCAGAGGCAGAAAGATCTCTGTAAGTATGAGGCCAGTCTGGTCTACAGAGAGAGTTCCAGACAGCCAGGGCTATGCAGAGAGAGACCTTATCTACAAAAACAAACAAACAAAACTCCAAACAAACAAAAACAAGAAAGGGGGTTGCTGAGAGGATTCACAAGATTCCTGTGCTCAGTGACCTGCACAAACGGTTAAGCACCACTATCCGACAGAAGAAAATGGCAACAACTCTATCTACAGGCTGCTTTTGAAAAATATTTTTTTACATGCATGGTGTTTTGCTTACATGTATCATATATGCGCCTGGTACCCGGGGAGGAGGACAGAAGAGGGTATTAGATTCCCCTAGAACTGGAGTTATAGATGGTTGTGAGCCACCATGTGGGTGCTGAGAGTAGAACCTGGGTCCTCTGGAAGAACGGCCAGTGCTCTTAACCACTAAACCATTGCTTCAACACCCCATTCCCAGTTTTAATGACAGGGTTTGGCCAGGTAATGGTGGTGCATGCCTTTAATTTTAGCACTCAGGAGGCAGAGGCAGGTGATCTCTGTGAGTTTGAGGCCAGCCTGGTCTACAGAGTGAGTTCCAGGACAGCCAGAACTGTTATATAGAGAAATCTTGTCTTGAAAAACCAAAAGAAGACAGAAGTCCTCAAAGATTCAATCCTCCTGCCTCAGCATATCCAGTGCCTGGGTTACATAGATGTGCCACACACTCAGCTTCTATAGTGTTTTTTTGTTTTTTTTTTTAAAGATAGCTCTTTTTTTTCTATACATGAAAACAGAGGGTATCATCTCAAAATGATGCCCATAAAGATGAAATGTCCAGATAAAATGAAATAAGGTAAGGGCTAGGGAAGGAGCAAAGTGTAAGCTAGTGAGAAAAATATGAAGGTGAAGCAGAATGCCATGCCTTTTTCTTCCCGAGATTACCTGGGTCCTGATTCTCCCAGATCTCCCAATTCTTCCTCCCATAGGTGGGGTACAGAGGATGGCTCAGGTTAAAGGCCACCTCTGAGGACCTGTGTCTAATTTACTCTATCCTCTTTCAGGGAAATATGCACCTGTCATCATATATAAGGCCAGCCGGGGCCTTACAGAGTCCCCTAAAGCTGCCAGGCAGCCCAAAGACAAAGTATTTATGTTTAACACTCTGGAAGTATCAAATGTGGTTCTCAGAAAGCTCAGACTTGCAAGCTCTGGAGAAGACCCAGGTTTTAACTCCCAAACAAATTCTTGTGGGATGTTGCAATTACTTGTGACAATCCCTTCCCCTGCTGGGGACTTTGATTTCAGATTTAGACATGTAAAATTGGGTAGCTGGCCAGGCCTTGAGCAACTTGGGGGCTGGGTGGGGACTAGCTGGGGAAAGATCTTTGTAGAGTGTTACCTTTGGAAGAGGGAATCTCAAGGAATCAGATTCTGAAGTATTACTTGTGTTACCAGGACTTTTTCGGTCCTTGTGGCAGACTTCCTGTCTCTGAATTGGTTTATTCTGGTAGGGATTGGTTCCTTCTGCCTTTTAAAATATGTGTTTGGTTACTTATTTCTTTAGAAAGGGTCTTGCTATGTTGCTCACACTGGTCTCAAGTTTGTGATCCTGCCTCGGCCTCAGAAGCGTTATGATTACTAATGTCACTATGCGTAGCTTCATTCTCTGGCTTTCAAAACATAAATGTCTAAGGTAACATTTTGGTGCTAGTCCCAAGCTACAGCAATTTTCTAATTACTGTCGTGAATTTCACAGTGCTCACTTTTAAATTGTATTCCCTGGATAAGCAGCAGATGAAGATGCCTCATGCCCAAACAGATGATATAGTGGAAATCAGTGCTGACTCCCAGAGGAGCTTGATATAGGGAGAGTCAAGAAGATGCAAAGCAGAAGGGAACATGGCTGGAACTCTGTGGCTTTGGACGATGGCCTGTGTCTTTGCATTACCATTGTACCTATGTTTACGGTCCATTCATATCTTCTGGAGTACTCTGACTCATGGTGGCCTCACCTGGTACAAAAGCCCACACAATTAAAGCTGTGTGTTTGTCATTTCAGTATTCACGTTGTCAATGAGACAGCGGCTGCTGTCCTGGAGAGGGATTTAAGGAGAGGGTCTGGAGCCTTGTGCCTTCACCCCTAGGCCTTTGGCAGTTAGCCAGATGGAGCAGCATGTTGTGGAGACAGCAGAATTAGGAATCAAATGGCTAGGAATTCTTAGAAACTCTGTGGGGGCTCAGACTGGCAATGAGAGCTACAGACTGGTACATGGTGGCAAACCTAGGTTTATGAGCTCTTGTCTTTAGGGTGGGCACTGCAGTGTTTGTTCCCCCTTTTTTTTTTAATATTTATTTATTTATTATGTATACAATATTCTGTCTGTGTATATGTCTGCAGGCCAGAAGAGGGCATCATTACAGATGGTTGTGAGCCACCATGTGGTTGCTGGGAATTGAACTCAGGACCTTTGGAAGAGCAGGCAATGCTCTTAACCACTGAGCTATCTCTCCAGCCCTGTTTGTTCCCCCTTAAACACCTTGTGATCACGGTTCTTACCTCAACAGAGTTCAGAATAACATAGGATTATGTGAAGACAGGAGGTGGGAAGGAAGAGCTGTGTTGCAAGTTGGCTAGGGTCTTCGGGAAGTTTCGACTGCAGACACTAGGCTCACACAAAGGTGATGTTAAGGGAGATACTGAGAATGACATGTAAATGGAGGGGAGAAAAAAATGGGCCAATCTCTCTGAGGTCTTTGGGTTTAGAAAGAAAAAAACTCAGATTTTCTGAGCAAAAGCAAATGTTGAACTAAGAGGAACTAAGGAATGAATTCACTGGAGTCTTTAACAAAGCACTACAAGACTTTAGTGGCTCAGGACACCAGCCCAGGGAAATGAGAAGCTCTAAGAGGTGGTCCAAGAGACAAGGTCTCCCTGGAAGCCTCTGAGACACAGTTGAGACATTCTGTTTCTGGATGTGAAGACTTACTATTGTAAATGTACCAGGGCTCTTCTGTTAACTGACATGCTAGTGATTAGCTACACACTGCAGCAAATCAAACTTATTTTCTAAAAAATAAACAACAACAAGAAAACAACCCAAACAAATAAAAACAAAAATAAAATATGCCTGGAATGAAAAAAACACATAAAGCTGATTAATAAGTATATGTGGGATGAAAAACAACAAAATAGTCCTAGGAAGAAAAAAAGGAGAAATATGGTATCATCCAATCATACCCCAAATCTACAATAATTAAAACATTATGTACCGGACCAGGTAATAGAAGAACAGTTCAAAACAACAAAGGATCAAGAATTAGCTACATGCATCCATGGGCGTTCCAGTGTGAAAGTAGTATTTGGGCCCTGGGGAAGGATGGCCCATGGGACACACTTGTCAGAAAGCAAACCTTCGAGAGAGTTATAAAAGTAAATTCCAGATGAATTAAAGATCTAACAGAAAATCCAACTCTGAAAGAAGCACAATACCTGAAAGTTGACAGGTAAGCCTTTAAGAACCATAGAACACAAAGCCAGAAAGAAAAGGACTAATGCATTTGATTGTATCAAAATGAAAAGCCTTTTGCAAATAACACATATTAAACAAAAACAGAAATGATTTGTCCGGGACTGAGGGGTGGATCATCCTGAGAGGGAGCAGCATGGGAGAAGAGATGGCCTTGAAACTCTGTCTTTTCCTTCTGACAGAATTCAACTCACTGCAGAAAGAATGTTTCTGATCGTCCATCAACCCCAGTGCCTACCATCGAGAGCTAACTCAAGTTAGTGCTGTTGGTAGCTTTTCAGCACCTTTGGGCTAAGTGGAACAGGGTACAGAGAGGAGAAGGAAAGCTTGGTGGGAAGAGCAGGAGCAATTTTACCCCTGGAGGAAGGGCTGCCCCTGTAGCCATCACAGGCTCCAGTCTGTGGGCTCATCTTTCAGAATGTATGGGACACAGCAGGATCTCTCAAGTCTTCACTTCCTTTGGAGAGGAAGAGGCTTTGGGAAAGTATACAAAGGAAACACCATCCTGTGTGGTCTCTGTCTCTAAGAGACCTCTCAGCTCTGCTTAGTTCTAAGATCACAGCCCCTGCCGTGGCACCCTCTTGGATATTCTGAGACTCCTGGCTGAGCTGGGTACTTTGTATAGTCTGAGAGCTGAGTCTATATAGAGTCTATAAGTCTATAAGCCTGTGTCTTATAGAGTTCACTTGACATCATGTCTAGAGAACACTCAGACAAGGCTCTCAAAGGGGGAAAAAATGTCTCATGGAGCTTCCGCCAGTCAATGAATGCACTTTGTGGAGATCATGTCTGTTCCTGGAGTCAGGAACCACTGTGCTATGCTATCTCAGCTCCCATTTCTCATTTGTGAGCAGATTCTAAGTTCAACAGGTATTTGCCTGATTCAATTAGAAGGACAGTCACCTTCAACTCTTCGGGATCTCACAGTATCCAGTGCCAATGGATAAACTGGGGGTTTGAGAGAAGGGGAGTAGATGAAGTTTCATGAACAGATGCAGAACATGACCAGAGTTACAAGGAACTGAGTGTGCTGAGAGAAGTGGAGATGGTAATCAAGACTGGCCAGAAATGGAGCATAGCTCTATGGTGGATCATACTCCAAGAAGCACCCTCAGACCCTAGCTTAGCTTTCAGAGGTATGCTGTAGGATGATGATGATGATGATGATGATGATGATGATGATGATGATGATGATGATGATTGAGACAGGGTAACTTTTTCTGTTAGCTCTGACTGTCCAGGAATTCAGAGATCTGCCTGCCTCACCTTCCAAGTGCTGGGATCAAAGATGTCTGCCAATACTGCCCTGCTATATTGTAGGATTTCAAGAGAAATATAAAGAGTAAATAAATGCATCTGGGGTAAGACCAAGACATCTGACTCCTCATGAAAGGATGTCCCAGATAGAGTTAAGGTAAAGAGAAGCCTTAGCCCCTAGGAAACTTAAAAAGCAGATTCAGGAGCATAGAGTCACTGCCCCCAGAAGGAAACAGCTGCTTACTGTACTGCACAAACATTGGCTGTGGACCAACCATGTGCCAGGCATTCACAGGGGGACAGCAGGAAGAGACTGTCCTACCAATCAGTACCACAACCAACACATCTACATAAGAAAGCCATCTGACTCCACCTCCTACCTCTGAGCTCCTGTCCCCTCTTGGGCAACAATAGGCACAGCAAGAGTGTCTGCTACTACTACTGTACCTATACTTTGAGGGAAATGGGGCAGTGAGCTTAAGAATCCCCAAACTCCTCATACAGATAAGAGTGGCTCCAGCTAGCCAGCAAAGGCCTACCAAGGAGAGTGGCTCTCCTGCCTTGCTGCCTCAGCTACCATGTTTTCTGACATTTTTAGCTAAGAGTCCTGACCATCAGGCATGCTGAAAGACAGCCTTTTAGATGCCCTATGGTCAATACAAGACAAGTAATTCTGAAATGACTTGAGCTGTGGCTTGAGAGTTTGTTTTTGTTTTCTTAATGAAAACTAAGGATCATTCCATCAGAAGAATGTACACTGTCCATTAAGGTCTAATCTTGGGTAAAATTTCTAAAATATTTTAGGACTAGAATATTCTTGGCCATGGTAAATCCAGTTCCCTTCACTCCAGATCCATTTCTGGGACTAATCAGCTGCTATCTTAGATGTCCAGCAGGTAAATTCAACGCTGACCTCTAGACATCCCACACCCTTGGCAGATAGCAGAGCTACCACCCATATGCAGAAGAAAGCAAAGTCCCTAGACTAAGGCCACAGTTTAGTTATGCACTTTCCTGTACTCCATTCAAGAGGTCTCTGACAGCCCAGGCCTAGAACACAGACACAAAGGGGAAAGCCCTAGCAAATGTGGTCTAGTATATAGCTCTATCTGTGAAGTCAGGGGCAGGGCCTGGTGTAGGAGGGTTCTTCTGTATTTGGGTTACTCTCATTGGTTGAATAAAGGAATGCCTGGCCTATAGAATAGGACCTAGCCCTTAGGTGGGCGGAGTAGACAGAATGGAAGGCTGGAGAGAAGGAAGTGTGCCAGACGCCATGATGCTCCAGCCCGAGATGGACACTGATTAGACTCATGCTGGTAATTCACAGTCAAGTGTCGATACATATTATCAGAAATGGGTTAGTTTTAGAGGTGAGAGTTAGCCAAGAAAAGGCTAATGATAATGGGCCAGGCAGTATTTAAATTAATATAATTGTCGTGTGGTTATTTCAGGCATAAGCTAGCTGGCGGTTGGGAGCCAGGCGGGACGTAACAAAGGTGCTGGGAACACAGCTCTTGCAACAAGGGCCAGCAGAAAGTTGCAAAGGGAAGGAGTCAGGATGGGTTTCCCTCCAGCTAAATGAAATCCAGTTCTTCATTCTGGGCACACTTGCCATTCTTCTGTGTCATTCTACCTGGAATATGGCTGCTACTGAACCCTATCAAGGGCTCTACTTCACTGTCACCCATCCCCTTTGGGGAACGATTTATTTTTTATTTATGTCTGTTTGTGTGTGCCATGTATGTGGTGTCCACTGAGACCAGAAGAGTCATCAGATACCCTGGAGCTGGATCTACAGGTAGCTGCAAGCCACCCAATGATGTGGGTGCTGGGAACTGCCCTCAGGTCCTTTAGAAGAGTGGTGATCACGCCTACCCCTTGAGTCATTTCTCCTGACTCTTGTTCCCGTTAATCTTTTTAAAACTAACAATAGCAAAAATAAAGAGGACAAAGATAGCAGCAAACTTTATTACATCATCCTGTCAAGCACTGTGCTATAAGCCTTGATGTAGCTATTTCACTTGAGCTTGCCAATAATCAAAGGAGGTAGACAACTCTGTATCCCATTTCCAGGTCAGGAAATTGTGACCAGGAGCTGTTAAGTAGAGCTGTGAGGCCACAGAGCTAATGAGGGGAAGCCTGGCTTTGTACCTGGGTCTGATTTCAAATCTAGCATGTTGACTCCATTCCCACTGTTCCTTCGCCAAAGATCAGGGTTCACACCACGACTTTGGAAATCTACTAGGATCTGGTCTCCCAGGTTATGTCCCCTGTCCCTGTCCTCCACAGAGAAACCTAGTTCTCAGGAGATTACCCTTTTACTTTGGAGAGTTAGCTGGCAAGTTTCAAGTTTTGTGTCCCATCTCTATATATGACTTTGTTTTTTGAGTCCAATTCCATAGCCTTAAAATTATCAAGGCTTCTACATTGATTTTAAACTCAGTTGAGCCTAGCAGTTTCATTTTTACTTTATGTTTAAACCAGGAAGAAATTCCTACCCACCTAACCCCCTTTTTGAGACAGAGTCTCATACAGCCCAGGCTAGCCTTGGACTTACTGTGTAGCTGGAGATGATCTCAAATTTCTGATCCTACTGCCTCTACCTAGGTGCTGGAATTACAGGCATGTGCCACCAGAGCCATGAGGACAATTCTTTTCTACTTTAGTCCTGGAAAGCTGTCCGCAGCTTGGTTATTTTCATTTCCATTTTAGATTCTTAGTGAGGGAAAAGAGCTAGCATGTGGAAATGGGACAAACTGTTCTTCAAAGAGCTAATCTCTTCCCTTTGCTCACTTAGCACATCTCACGGAAAGTGGGTACCCAATCCCCAAGATACATACAAGCAGGCTGGGCGGTGGTGGCACACACCTTTAATCCCAGCACTCAAGAGGCAGAGGCAGGCAGATCTCTGTGAGTTTGAGGCCAGCCTGGTCTACAAGAGCTAGTTCCAGAACAGGCTCCAAAGCTACACAAAGAAACCCTGTCTGGAAAAAACAACAAAACAACAACAACAACAAAACTATATAAGCAAGGAAGGAAGTTTGAACAGTGGGAAGCACTAGGCAGAGTGCAGAGGGGGAGAGTGAGGGAATTTTTCAGTTTGGGTTGTCAAGGGATGCCTCTGAGGAGCCAACACAGGAGCTGAGCCTGCCTGTGAAGGGGGCAGCCATATGAAGGTGTGAGGGAAGTGCCTTCCAGGAAGAGTAAAGGCCCATGGGTAACAAAATGGAGGCAATCAGCACAGCTAGAGAGAAACCCACAAGGGGCTGAGGGGAAAGAGAGAAAGCCAGACTTAGATAGAGTCAGGTCACTGTGGCTGTGTAACTGCAGTAGAGTTAGATTTTATCCTAAGTGAATGAGAAGCAGGAAACAGAGGTGGGGAGTCTGGTCTACATAGTGAGTTCCAGGACAATCAAGGCTACATAGTGAGACTCTGTCTCAAAACCAAACAGCTCCCTTTGGCTGCAGTGCATAAGAATGGACCTCAGGAGGCATGATTGGTTCCAGGAGCCCAAAGGGATGATGCAGGATGGCAGTGGGGGATGAGTAGGTAAACAGATGAGCAGTGTGTCATCCAAACTGGGTACATGTCCACACGAACAGGAGTGCTACAGACAATGAAGTGGGATGACAGGCATACCAAGCTAGACACCATTAGTCACTGTGCTGTGACGGGCCAGAGTAGTGCTTCTCAGCATGTTTTCCTAGATCATTAGCAGGAGCATTACCTGAGAACCTGCTAGAAATGAAAATCCTCAGAGTTCAATTCAGACCTGCTGAATGAGAAACTCAAGATAGGCCTATCTTGTGGGGGTATTTCTGTGGTGTATGGAGTGTAAGTGGTGTGTGTGTGTTTGTGTGTGTGTGATGTAGAAGGTGCATGTCTGGTATAGGTGTGTTTGTAGAATATGTATGTGTGGTGTGTGAGGTGTAGTGTGTGTGGAGTAGGTGTGTGTATATACATATATACGTGTATATATATATGTTGTATATGTGGTGTGTGTGTATGTGGAGGGGTGAAGTGTGTATGTCTGGTGTGTGGAATATGGATGTGTGTGTGGTGTGTGTGTGGGTGTGGGGTGTGTAGAGACTGTGTGTGTCTGGCGTAGGTGTGTGTTTGGAGTGTGTATGTGTGTGGTGTAGGCATGTGCAGTGTGTGTGTGGTGTGTGTATGTATGTGTACAGACATACATGGATGCCTAGGAATCAAGGCCCAGGCATCACGTGTGCTAGGCATTTCCCCACTGACCTCCACCTCCACCACTGAGCAGATGTGTTTAACAGGTCCCTCAGGAGACTCTGAGACAGTGTGAAGTGTGAGAACACTGAGCTACAGAGACAGTAGTGTGGCCCAGGAGATGTGGCCAAAGAAGAGGGAGAGTAGAGTGTAAAACAAGTTTTGTTTCTGATTTAAGCAATTTGTATATGGTAATGCTATTTATTCCAACAGAGAGAAATAAGATGGGAAGAGAAATGGGCTTCTGAGGGAATTTAAGTTGTTTCAGAAATGTGAAGTTAGCAAGTTCAAAAATAAGCCTCTTTTTGCTGGGCCTGATGGTGCACACCTTTAGTCTTAGCTCTTGGGAAACAGAAGATGGATCTCTGTGAGATCCAGGCCAGCCAAGGCTACACAATGAGACCTGGCCTAATGAAATAATAAATAAGTAAATAAGAATGGCCACTTCTTTTTTTTTTTTTTTTTTTTGTTTTTCGAGACAGGGTTTCTCTGTGGCTTTGGAGCCTGCGCTGGAACTAGCTCTTGTAGACCAGGCTTGGTCTCGAACTCACAAAGATCCGCCTGCCTCTGCCTCCAGAGTGCTGGAATTAAAGGCGTGCGCCACCACCACCTGGCAGAATGGCCACTTCTTAGAACGAGTCACAGGTAGAGATTTACAGGGTAATCAATCCCTGTAGCTGGACATATCTTTCAGTCAGCCTCCTTAGTAGGCTTCATTTACAGACGAAAGATTTCCCCAGAGCTGTGGGACAATCTTTTCTTGTGCACTGAATATTTACTGCTCTCACTGGTCTAATAAAGGGCTGACTGGTCAACAGCAGGACTTGCAGGCAAAAAGAGAGCAGGGATGAAGAAGGGCGGAGTCGTCAGACAGATGCAGAGAAAGCATGAGACCACCACATGGTAGAGCACAGATAAAAAATATGGGTTAATTTAAGTTGAAAGAGCTGGTTAGTAACAAGCCTAATCTATCAGTCAAGCATTACAATAAAAAGTCTCCATGTAGATTATTGAGGAGCCAGCAGTCCTGATGAAAAACTCTGCCTACACCCCAATGAGGCTGCTCTGAGTCATGAGTCGAGGGTCAAGGACTTAAAGAGTACCTGCTTGGCCCACCAACAGAGACAGTGTGCCTGATCTATTGGGAGCTCATCAAATCCAGCTGGACCAGGACTGAATGAGCATATGACCAAACCGGACTCTCTGAATGTGGGTGCCAATGGGGACTGACTGAGAAGCCAATGATAATGGCACAGGGACCTATCTATCTCTTCTGCATGTATTGGCTTATTGGGAACCTATTCTATATGGATGCACACCTTCTTAGACCAAGATGGAGAGGGGAGGGTCATGGGCTTTCCACAGGGCAGGGTATCCTGCCCCATCTTAAAGAAGCAAGGGGAGGGTGGTGGGGTAGTGGGGAAGCGGGAGAGCCTGGGACAAGGGGAGTAAATGTAAATTTTTCTTTTAAATTTAATAAAAAATGAAAAAAAAAGAGTACCTGCTGCTCTTCCAAAGGTCCCAGGTTCAGTTCCCAGCACCTACATGGTGGATCACAACCAGCTGTAACTCCAGGTCTGGGAGAGTCTGGTGCCATCTTCTGACCTCCACAAATATCAGGCACACATAGAATGCAGGTAAAACACTCATAAAGATAAAATAAAAGTAAATAAATCTAAGACAGACAGACAGGCAGACGCTGGGCATGGCTGCCAATCACTGACAGCTCAGGTTCTTTTAGGAAGAATCCAAGCAGGGGCCCTTGTCTTGAGAGTGTGCCTCTCTTGAGAGATCAAGATTTGCCACTGATAAAGCTCTAGTTGCAATCACCCTGCCCCTTCCCTTAGTCAGCCTGCTGCACCGAGTTTGACAGTTCCACTCTACTGTGACACTCGGCTCCCAGCTCCAGAAGTGGTCAGTTGCTTTATCTGGCCCCAGACGCCTGGACTGATGATGGTCCATGGTTTTTATTCCTTTATTTTTTTTTCAGACAGTATCTGTGTATGCCAGGCTGGCCTTGAACTTGTGAGGAGTCTTGCTTCATGTAACTTGCAATGCTAGAATTACAGGAATGTTCCACTATACCCAGCTTAGCATTTAAATTTTTCTGTAAATTAACATTTATGTATATGGATGTTTTGCTTGTATGTTTGTCTGTGCATCATGTGTGTTGTATCCCTTGAGAGTGGAGTTGCAGATGGTTAAGAACCACTATGTAGATACGGGAATCAAACCTGGGTCCTCTTGGAAGAGCAGTCCATGCTCTTATCTGCTGAGCTATCTCTTCAACCCCTATTTTTCTGGTTGTTGAATTGTATTATCAATATTATCAATGGATTATGATTATTGCACATACAGAGATCAGCAAACCTGACTCCTGTGCTGTCTGCAGGGGATGCATACCCTTGGTGACATCTGACAGTATGAATGCACAGAGAGTAGGTTGTCATCCCATATCATGGTAGTTTTGATGGTAGGTAGCATTTGGCGTGGGTTGGGGTGGGGAAGTTCCAGAGTTTAACTTGGACTTTGGGGTAGGTTCTATGAAGTCACTGAGAAAACCTCAGTTTTTATCATATTCTTAAACCTAAGACTTCAAAAGAAAGCTTATACCTTGGTGTGCGTCATATCACCTGAAGGCCTTTAGTACCAGAGGTTCTCATTTGGTAGGTCTGTGGGGCCCAAGAATTTGTACTGCTGCTGGGGGGGGGGTGACGCACACTCAGGAGACAAGAGGCAGGCAGATCTCTGTGAGCTCAAGGCCAGCCTGGTCTACAGAGCTAGTTCCAGGACAGCCAGAGCTACACAGAGAAACCCTGTATCGGAGGAAAAAAAAACCCAAAAACAAACAAAAAAGAATTTGTATTGCCAACAACAGTTTCTGAGGGGACACTAATGCTCTTGATCTAGGCCTGCGATTTAAGAATCACTTATTTAAAGACTAAATAATCATAGGGGTGCTAAGTTTAAATTATGATCTTCCTTTTTAGACAAGATTTGAAGATACCATAGTCCTCTAAACCACTCTAAGTCCCAAGGAATTTGAGATTTAATTTTTGGGAGAAGCCTCTGGAGAGAAAGATGTTGAACCTCCCTCCCCTTGAAGGTCAGAAAACATCTGGGAAATAGCATTTTAGAGGGTACAGGAAAATGCCCTCTGAAATTTAAAAAGCCAAGCAAAATTCTTGAATGGAAGCTGATGAGGGTGGCTTTGGTTGATTCAAATACTGGGCCAACTGCTAGTGAAGAAGGGGTTCTGGGAATCTGGGCAGACGAGAGCCTCTCTGGAGACTTACTGATACTAACTACTGTTGGGCTTCTATGTGAATCCACAAGGGTCAGGACTAGAGGTTTGCTCTAAGGAAGAACAGGTGTCTGTCAGAGGGTGGGGGTGGTTAGAATATGGGAAAATGGAGAAGGAACAAAATTCAATAAGATAATTCAAGAGCTGAATTCACAGAACTCATGGCTGAGGTCACTGTGGTGAGAGGGCTAGAAGGAGAATAGTGCTTCAGGCTGTGCTCACTTGAAGCCTGGAAGGGCCATCTGCCAGCTTCCTCTAGACCTGCTCCAAGTTAAATCTTTCCCCCATGAAAGGTAGGGATAATTCATTCATGAATCAAGCTGAGTCTAGAACAGGAAATGTGACTCTGAACTATGTAGAGGAGTCTCTTTTGTAAAGAGCACACTGGCTTTGTGAGGAGAGGCAATGTCCAAGTCAGAGAGATCTACTTACTAGTGGGGTGTGTAGACAAAATCATCATGGTTTTGGCACTATAGCAGAGCACCGAGAACACAAATGTGTTCTGACATCAACATCCCTGGGCATGGAATTCTGATGGTGGAGACCTGGGGCAGGTTAATCATCACATGCCAGCCACAGTGAACATCCTCACCTGTAAAAGGGGGGTAGTAAGAGCACTTGAACCTTACAGGGGCTGAAGTAAGAATGAAATGAAATAACCTAGGAAAAACACTTCAGCATCTAATTTTAAAAATTTAGTACTTAAAACATAAAAGATAGTGGGGCTCATAAAAATTCAGGACAGTGATTATACACACACTATCTGAGCTATTGCCAGAGACAAAAGGACAGCTAGGCTGGAGATGCTCCCAGTCTCAGGCTGCCTGAGAGAATAACTTTAACAGGACAATCCTGCTGGTTGTTACATAGAGATATCCTGCTTGTACACACTGAGCATTCAGTCTCTTTTGTGACATTTCTCACTGACAGTCTAAGTTGAAAGTCAGATACGAACAAATCAAAGTAATTAGAATTATCATTGGCAGGAAAACTGTACTAATGATACTGAGAACACCTGGAGATTTGCAATATTAAGGTGGAATCCCATTTCAGGGGAAATATACAGCTCCTGAAGTGTTCAAAGTGTGAAGGACGTTCTGAAGTGATAGTAGTGGCAGTGTGTGGACCCCAGCAGAACTAGCAGTCATGCTACAGAGGGATTTCTTCCCTTTGATCCCAAATAAGCAGAAACTCCTCTAAAACCCTGCACCATAGATCAAAAAGTCCTGTCAAATCCTGGTACCCAAAGATGTCCATGTGTGTGGTAGGGGAAGTCCTATCTGCCTAGAAAGCAACTGTTACTGGAACTAAGAACAAAGAGATT
>JAQHUG010000276.1:2023646-2050773 GCA_028555095.1 Dicrostonyx torquatus | reverse complement strand
AAAAGAAAAGAAAAGAAAAATACATCATGCAAAAGAGCCAAAGTCAGTTATATGCCACATGGTTAAATAAAAATTCACAGCCACTGGAAGGAGGTAGTGGGAAAAGACTGCCAATTTTATGATGTGATTCTGGGTTCTTTTCTTAAGAAGTCTCCATGCCATCTAGGCCGAGACTTGCAGTTCATACCCATCCTGAGTCTGAGAGATGACTCTGCAGGGCCGCTTTAAGCCCTCACCTCAGGCTCTTGCTCTTCCTGACTTCTGGCTTTCCACTGTAGTACTTCCGAGGAGCAGGTTCTGCCTACAGTCTTAGAGAAGGATCCAGGGATTTTACCTGATCCCCACTCTTGAGGAGAGAGGAGCATCTATTCTTCAGAAAGCACCCAACTGTTTTCTGTGTGTTCCCTAAAGCCACAGGCACCGTAGCTTTTTAGCAAGGTCTGGTGACACAGGACTATAATCCTAACTACTCAGGAGACCCAGGCAGAAGGACCACAAGTTGAAGGTCTGTCTGTGATACAGGGTGAGTTCAAGGTTAGTCTGGACAATTTAGTAAGGCCTTATCTCAAAAAAGCTTTCTTGAAAAAGGGCTGGGATATGTAGCTTAACAGTGACTGCTTGCCTAGCTTATGCAAGGTCCCGGGTTTGGTTCCCAGTACTACCTTAGGCACTCCACCTATCTTTCCCAAATCATGGCACCCTTAGCTTTAAATATTCATTATTATTTTTGTTTTTTGAGACAGGGTTTCTCTGTGCAACAGCCCTGGTTGTCCTGGAACTAGCACTGTAGGCCAGGCTGGCCTCGAACTCGCAAAGACCCACCTGCGCACCACCACTACCCAGCAAAGTTTTTTTTTTTTTTTTTTAATCAGAGTTGTAGTTGTCACTTGTGGAACTTACTCCAACTCTCAGTCTCTACATTTTGTTAAGAAAAGAGAAAAACAGCAAATTTCCTTGGGATTCACCCAGAGAAGCCTGGAGCCGTAAACTGGAATATTCTGTGGTCACGCATAAGTTTTTAAAACATAGCCCATCACCGAGAGGGCTTCACATAGTGTGATTTCCACCAGGAACAACTCGGAGATGTACCTGTTGTAACTTGTCTTCTGATCTTGCTTGAAGGTATGTGAAAATATTAAAATAATGATAAAAAGCAAAAAGACACAAAACAAAACTCTACTTCTTAAAGCCAAGGAGACATATCCATAAGACCTTTGTTTGCTTGTTTTTTAAATTTTACTCAGAAGTCCAAGAGGTGGTTCTCCTTGGTTAGATAATCTAATCTTCTAGAACAGGGCTCTCAACCTGTGGGTCATGAACACCCCTGGACTCACATATCAGATATTTACATTATGATGCATAACAGTAGCAAAACTGTAATTATGAAGTAGCAACGAAATAATGCTAAGGTTGGGGGTCACCACAAGATGAACTGCATTAAAGGGCCACAGTGTTAGGAAGGTTGGGCTATTGTTCTAGAATGTTCCAATGAAGTGTACTGAAGATTCACTCCTGTGCTGTTTTTGTGGCTTCATTTCTGATATTCTATTCTATAGAAAAGCAGTGAAAGGATCTTACTTCAAGACACAACTCTTCATCTTACGTCACAAACTCCTGTAACCCATATACTTCTCCAAACCAACTTCCAACATAAAGCTGAGAGGAACAGAACAAGGTCTTCACAGGAAAGGAGCAGGATTCATGGCAAGTTCTCCCTCCTTTTCAGAGCAGCTTAGTTAACTATCACAGGGCCCAGACAAGTTATTAAAAGTTGATCCAAGAAGCCACAGAGGAAGTCTATTTACAAAAAAATCTTATAAGGAAATAAATTTGTTTTAAAATAAAAAAAAATGTGGTTTTCCCATGTGAGAAAACACATTTAACCTGCTCATTAAAGATGAGTTGCAGGCAAATGTCCACCAATTACCAGGTTCTGGAGGTGTCTCCATTGACCAAAAACCAAACCAAACCAAAACAAACCAGCCACCAACCGCCTCCCCCAAAAAAGACTGAAACAAAAGACTGATGATCTGTTTATGTAGTCACATGAAAAATAAACATCTTTATTTTTTGCCTACTTTATTTCATTTTTTTCAAATAAAATTTAAATCTGTACAAAGTATACTGTTACAGTATATATTTTGTAAGAATCAAGGCCTAAAAGAATCACAATACTTCAATAAGCAGTACAGCAGACCTCGCTAGCTTCAGCTTTGATATTGAACAAACTCAAGCCGGCTGATGCACAACACGGTTGCTTGGTTTCCACATGGTGAGTTCCCAGCACTGATTTGGGAGAACATGACAGCAAATATGGTTATATTATAGCCCAACACACTGCGCTTCTTCATATGATAATAACTGCACATATTTAACACAGAATGCTCAAATTTACTTTTAAAATTGCATTTGCTTACTTTTTAGTTGGCAAAATTCAGCACTCTTAAATGGGGTCCCCAAACAGTGCAAATTAATGATATTCTATTGTACATTGGCACAACTCCAATAAGGATTAATGTGTAAACTCAAAGAATATCAAGAACTTAGCCCTAGGTTTTAACTAATATACACCTGGTCCATTTAACCAAAGTCATTTTGGAAAGATAGTAAAGAACAACTCTATTTCTGAAAGGACATTGTTTTGACCATTCTTTAGAGAAGGTAATTTTTTAAATTGTCATTAAAATTTTTACTATAAAAATTTTACAAACTTGATTAGAAATTTCAAGATGATTCACAGCAGACAAATACAAACTGTTTATATTCCAACAACAGCAAGGCTTAGACTTTCAAGCGGAGCACAACCGTGTCAGCTGTGTTAACTGAAACTGGACAGTGGACTAAGTTTATAAGTGGTGCTGGGTCTAGCAAGTGTAAATACACAGTATATCTCAATGAAAAGAATTGTCTTCTTTATACTTTATTTGTTTTCCCATAAGGAAACATTAATGTTTACATTCTTTAATAAAGTTAATCTTACATCAGAATATAACTTAATACTGTCAGCAACAGGGACCACACACAGTAAATAAGAAGCACATTGAAAATAAGTCTGATTTCACATAGATTAACATTTGTTGGTTAATAAAATATCAACAGTATTACAATCTTACAATATTTACAGTAAGAAAAATCTAGAGTAATATATACCTTTCACAGCAGGATTCTTTTTAAAGTTTTTCCAGTTTGGGATTGTGTGTACACAAAAAGCTCAAAATAAAGCAACTCTGCATGTAATCTTAAAGTAACAGCTACAGGGGACTCTATCATGGCCATTGAAAATAATGGTAACTTCTCACGGAGTCTGTGGCATCTGAGAACCCAGTTAATTTACCAAAGTCTTGCTCAAACCAGCCTTTGTTACCCAGATTAAAGCTGCAGAACTCCGGCCTTCCCCAACTGCTGAAAACCCAACAGACGTTCTCATCATGCTATAAGAAAAGAGGGAAAACTGGTTTCAGCTCATACCTTATGGCTGGAAGCTTTCAACCAGTGCATATTTTCTAATATATGCTAAAAGAGGGCTGGTTTCATCTCCAAGCATCACAAGAGTCCACCCTCCAAGTACAGGACATCCTGATGATGTCAAGCTCACTCATTTCAACTCTTGTGCATTAAGATAAGGCATGAACTTGGCCCATATAATACCAGTATCTTGGAGACTTGGGACTGGGGCAAAGGAACAGATTTGTGTAATTTGCACTGAGAGCAATAGGAAAAATGGGAAGTGATGTACATTTCCAATTAGAATGACAAGAAGACCCACATCCCTAAACTGGAATTTGGCCAGGGCATCAGAGTTAGCACCCCCTCTCTGAGTACCACAAACAAGTAGGATGTGTGCTCTGGGCCTCCTCCTGGAGAGCATCTACAGTAAGTAACGCAGTGTGGGACATTAATTCAGTGATGACTCCCAAGGAAGCAGATATAATTCTTGAATCTGGGGCTGTCTACAACCCGAGGTCAATCCTCGGAGCTGTGACCCGTCCCAACTCTGCTTACTACACGATATCTGATGGGCACAGAGCACTCAGGGATACGGCTGCTGGCTACTTTGGACTCTAGATCTTACAGGTAATCAACAGGTATCTGGGATTGAATTAGCAAACTGTACCATGGCTCCTTAAACAGACACTGTCAGGTTTGAAATCATGTCAAGCATGAATCTTCACTGTCAGGTCAGAATTCAAAGTAGGAGTGTTCCCACATCAGCCAAGGTTATTTTGTCAAAACCTCAGAGGAGTTGGACAGTTTTTCAGTTTGCAAGTGATTGGTTACTTATTTCAGTCAAGCTGGATTAGCAAACCAGACTCAACTATTTAGTTTGTGTTTTGATTCTTACATTGTGCTAACCCAAAGCTGTTGCATTTGGGCTAAATACACTGACAGAGAAAATTCAAACAAAAGTTTAAGCAAACTTCTGTGGCATTTTCTTTTTTGAAGTCAATGCAAGATTGAAAGGTATTTCTACCCAACAAAGTCTGTTTAAGTGTTTAATGTTACTTCCTTTTGATCCTATACAGAGTGTTATGACTTCTGTATAGGTCTGAATGCTGCCCCGTGTAGATTCCTTCTGTATATCTAAAAATATATACTTTTCAGTAGTTCAATACATGGTTAATCTTCCCACAGAGGAAGATTTTTGTAATCACATGTTGCAAAGTAGAAAAACATCTCCTTTCTAAGAAAGGAAATATACTTTTCTATTATACACTTTTGAATAAGCCCAAAGGCATGCACCAAAAATCATTATTAAACTAATACATGCACTAAAATGGCGTGGAGTTAGACTTAAAGTGCTGCTTCTTGATTTTTAAATTTGAAGACATTTGTCAGGTGTTGAAAGTCCTTCCCCACCCTTACCCCCCACCCCAAGGTATCAAGAGAGAAAAGTAAAAAGTATGCATAAATCTTTTAGATACTCTTTACATGGGGAAAAGATGGATATGTCAACTATCCTATATGTAAACTGGACTCCCAGTTTTAAATAAAGTCAATATTTACTGGTAAAAATTGTCAAAGCTAATACACCCAAACAAATGTTACTAGTAAATAATGTTCTACATAGAGAATATTTTACTTTGGTTTTATGCACCTTCTCAAAAATAATACTAGTGTCCCGTACTTCACCAAACTGATGTGTTCCAGCAAAGTTGTAAGGCAACTTATTTTTCCCTAGTGCCATCTTTTTTCCCAACAGACAAAACTAAAATCTTTTGGTGAGGAAGGGGTTAAGATAATGGCTAACCCCTTGGCATCCTGAGCATTATGGTTTATCAAACTCTACCCTGCTAACATTGCCAGGCATCTGGAGCCCTACCTTGAACCAAGAATGGCTCCCATATCTGGAGATGACCTGACTCCTTATAAACAGCTCTTGTAACTTTACTTCTCTTTCCCTTCTATCTGGATGTTATAAAGTCTAACAAAACTAGTTGCAATATCACATTTCACTAGTAGGGGTCACCATGTAATAATTCCAATCTGAAATGTTTTAAGCCAATAGTTCTTAGTTTTATCAATTAATTTGCATTAAATTTTTGTATACAGTCTGCAAAGAGCAAAATTTCATAACCTGGGTTTCAGAAGATAAGCGATGACTCTAAGGTTGTAGCAAAATTATCTGTATAATGTGCACTTTTTTTCCGGGGTGAAGATCCATCACTTTCATAAGATTTTCAAAAGTATCTGTGACCCCCCCCCCCAGAAGCATTACAGGGACTTAGAGGGATACCCGTAATCCATTGTATAATAGAATTAGGAAATGGAGGCAGACAACAAAAATGGCCTGGGGGTGCTGCTCTTTCCCTTTACTCATATTTGGGAAACAAGTGCTTCAAAGTAGGAAAAGGAATTAAGCTGGTTAACCTCCACTAAAAAAATAAAGCCACTTGCTACAATTTTCTCACTTCCATATGCAGTAAATTTAGCCTCCAAGAAAAGGTATAAAGACTGAGTCTTTTCTTTTCCTGGAAATTCACAGATATAATGATAAATGTCTGCTAAGGCCATCAAACGTAGGTAACTCTAATGATGTGAGCCTTTCTTAACGTGCGGTTTTGTGTACAGAATTATCTAGAGTCAAATTCATATTCATTAACTTTCATTTCCAAAACTGGTCCACATGTAGACAACTACCTGGCACAGTTCCTGTACATAACCCTAAAGCCTGGACTATGCTAAAAGTTTCTACTTAAATTAGAAACAAAGCTACAGGCTCCTCAATGGAATCTAGCCACATACATCCACACCATGTTGTAGACAACATTCTCATTTCAAAAACATCACTCAATTTTCAACAGAATTTGCAAACACTGTGAAACACAATGACCAGCAGAACATGTCACGATCAACACCCCCATCCAGAACACATTCAGAATATCCAGACCTGAATAGAGGCCTCTTGCTGGTTTTAAATGTGAGATGTGTAAAAAGCTACAGGGAAAGAAATAGAAAAAGAGATCATTAAGTAACTTATAAAAACAATTCCAGCCAAAAATATATCTCTCTGTTCCATTGAGAAAATTCAATTTTTTTTTCAGCTCTGAATACAGCATCACACATTCACAGGTACACTGTTTGTTCTCTGTGCAGAGCACATCAAGGAAGCTAAGACTGCCTCTGGTTAAATCAAAGTCTCATATCCTTTGCTGTCCCCATCCCTCAAAAAGTGACTCAATCTTAAATTCTCAAAAGGAACGGTCATTTCACATAATACCAGTTATGTGACACAAACCACGAAGAAACTATATGAACTTTATGGAAAGCTACACAAAAAAGGGAACTGCCATCTACTTTACTTCCAGTTTCTTAAGCATGTGCCCAGTACATATCATTTGATAAATGAAACATACCAACACTCCAAATACCCGGCTGGAAGTGGGAGCTCAAAGACATAATTTCATATACATAGACATATTTCCTATCCTAAGCTTTTACTTTTCTTAAATAGTTTAATAAAGCTCACATTTATAAAGAATTTTATTGGCAAATAAAGATCCATATTAAAATTTTTATCAAAACAAATTTTACTGTTACATAGTTAACATTAATAAATATTTTCTTGGCCTTATAAAGCATATGTAATTGCATATGAGTTTAACTTTGGGTGGGATATTGAAAATAATTCTTGCAAGAAATTAAGAAAGACTAGAAACAAAAGTGAAAGTGACTAGTCTTTAACTTCCAAAAAATCAAGTGCAAAGACAAATAGTGCAATAATGAAAACTATAAATTTACAGGCCACTTTATAGTCTTTTCTGCTTTTGCACTTTTCTACATCATTATCAAACCCTAAAAACTGTATGCAGCATAGAAATGGGCTATCATTTATCTCCATTGCCTAGACTCAAGGAAACTTTTCAGACTTGTCTCAGTCATTTAAAGCACTAGTTCTTTACTTCTTTTAAACAATTCCTAAGGAAGGAGCTACTTAAGAAGGCTCTGCACAGACTTAAACTATAGCATGTTAACTATAATTTTAAATCTGACACACAATAAAATGTGAAAATTATACTAAGTGTCAACTCTGCAAAATAAGCTATGTAAAAATAATTCTGCTATTGTTAACGAACTTGACACTTGAGAAAAAGACCAAGTATAGACCAAAACTTCCTTTTGGCTATTTTAAAAACAAATTATTGCAGGAATGTATAGGGATCTGATTAAAATGAAACTTTAAAGTAATGTGTCAAAATTACTGGGAATAAACCTATAGTAAATTTACAGTCAATCTGAATTTGAACTATGTAACTTTAAAACAAGTATTTACCTTAAATAATTTAAAACAATCCTGGGATTATAGAACAGATAACTAATCATTGTCAGCACACCTTACAAAGAACAAGAACCTGGGTGATATATTAAATTAGAATTAACACCTGTCTACACTAACTTTAGGGAGTTCAACAACTTTAAAGTAGGAAAACAAACAGAAACACGAATTCAGGGGATATGTTGTCTAATTCTGGAACTGCATTACCAAGGGTTATGATCCATAATGTTAGATAGCTGTTATAACTACAAACGTAAAGGAAATAGAAAAGATACTTAAAATAGCAATTCAGTGATTTATCTGGTTTACTGTCTTCTAAAAAAATGTACGTGGACCAAAGGCTAAAGCATCTATAAAATAAAGACCTTTGGGTGTGGATCTTGTAGATTAGAAAGATAATCTTGAAATGCAAACATAAGGTACACTGTGACAAGAGCCCAGGATAATAGTGTACAATAAATGTCACTAACAGTTTAAAAATGGCAAACAAAAGGTTGAACTGTTCTTTTTTTTTCCAAAATAGTAAGTTCCTAACACCAGTCTGTGTTGACCAGGAAACCTGCCGTTCACAACGTGCTACTTGACTTTGTTCAGAGGAGCAGACATACTATAAACCCTCAAACCATCATATAAACACATCAAAGCAGATTTGTATGATCCATCATCAGCACCACAACTAGCTACAGACGAACAGTATTCTCTTCGCTGACAGTGGACATGACATCTCCTTAGTGAAGCTAAATCTCATTTTCTTAGTCAACAACTGTCATCCAGAGTTCATCTTAGTACTTTTTCCTACTGCCAATAAAAATCCCTCCTACTTCCAACCACTCTTTTTTATCTCTCACACACCCATGCACAAACAGCTTTACCCTTTCATTTATACACCAGTGAGTCTCAGTTCTCAGTAACTTAAACACATGCTTCTTACACTCTTCATTTCGCAGATTTCCTAACAAGCACTCATTTAGATGCTCTTCAAATTGCCAAGTTAAGACTATGGGGAAAACAACAGTTAGAAAAGAAAAAAGGCCAAGTTACCTCAAAATACAGAACTCTTTCAGGATTATCAGTTAGCTAAGTTCAAAGGAAAGAGTCATCACTTCTTTCTAAATGAGGATGCTCAGGTGCCATGAGTGGGATCATGAAGAAAGAATGAAGGAGTCAAAGTGTCAGATGTTTTTGCAAGGAGGTCAAGAGCTACCAACAACTAATTGCACTGTCAACTGTCAGTTCATTTCAGCAGAGTTTGACATAATGTCAACGAGTGTAAATCATTACCTGACTATTACTGTTTGAGCTAGTCAAAAGTGAGATTTCACCTGCCTTGTAACTTTTAACTGCTATTTAAATCCTCCTAGAAGCCTTTTGCATTAAGACATCTTAGACCAAAATATATACCAGGAAGAATACTGCCACAATTGCAAAACACAAGAGTATGACCTTTAACCTTATAGGCCTTATGAATTACTAAAGTGGAACCTAAACCAAGAAAATTAAAACTCATTAGTTTAATTTTCCCCCAATGAAATGCTAAAAAATTAATATGCAAATTAATAATAAAAGTATGTATTCATGGAAGCACAACAATATTATGATTCCAAGAACAATAAAATGTTTCTGGTCTATAAAAAGTAGTTTTATTTTACACAAAAGATCACCACCACATTTCTACACCTATCAACAAGCCAATTTTCCACAAAAGCTAGGCAACAGAAAGGAGGGAAAGAGGGAAGAAGAGAAGACATACCAAATGTAATGGAAGGAAAGATACATAAAACCTAACATGAATGCAGAATAACTATAAAAGTCTTACAAGAAAAACATCAGGAGGCTATTTTTCCATTCAACTTTTCTGAAGATATAAGTTGCCCAGGTCTTTTAATATCAAAAACTGGTAGTCATTTTGTAAATGGAAGGTGACAAACTACTTAGAATCAGCCACATTTCTTATATTTCATCTGGTTGCTCTTGAATCTTGAAATTCTACTAATGCTAGTTTAGATCACCATTATGTAGCCCATAATAATGAAATTTCTGCTCAAAAAGAGCTAGTTTTAGCTAGGATGGCCTAGGCCTTAAATTTAGGTTTGGTTTTAGGATCAAATAGCTTCGTAAATCTTTAAGTCAGCTTATCTTAAAAAATGTACTGTTAATTTGCAGAGCTATGGTAATTAATGCTGCTGGATAAACAGTCATCTTAAGTAGTGATCACTTTAGTTTTATAGAATATGTTAGTATGAATGGCCTAAATTGGCTTACAATGAAGAAAACAATGTTTTAAAATTTGATAAAGTTTAAAACAAACTTACAAAACTGGCAAATTCGCTTAAGCAATTAAAAAGATCTCTCCCTTAGTCTATTCTCATGACAAAACATGAGCTCCCTCTAAATGATTGATATTCAAATTTAGAGATAACAACCATGAATGTTACATTCAGTCATCACCCACTGTTTTGAATCTAAAGTGCTCAAGATACCCTTGTCTTAGCTTTCTTTCACACAGTAAACAAAATCTCATCCTGATATCCAAGAAACAACAAAAAAAGGGGTGGTGGTGGATGATTTTCTATCTGTTTTATGGGGAAGAAAATATTAAAAGTACACTTAGGTATTAAAATTAACTGAAGTTATGAAATCTACCCGAGTAATTTCAGAAAGTCCCATTCTAAAATCATCTAGAAATATGTGTATAATATGGAAAAAAAACCTAATGAAAATATTGGAGAAGAGAGGGCAAGTCATGTAAAGATAAAAATAATTCCATGCCCATAGTGGGGTCACCATGGCTGGCTGATTAACACAAAATGTCATGAGAGAAAAATATGTTTAAAAAGTTTCAATACTGCCAAAACACAAAACTTTAAAGTACAGAAACAAAACTGAGATAACCTCTCCAAACATTAAGTTCCACTTAAAAAAAAAAAAAATCAGGAAGAAAAAAGATGACATTACTTCTTTTCCAACACACTAAATCTGATGCTATGACGTGCTTTGAGCCACCAAATCCACCCAGACTATTCTCAACAGATTTATCTTCCCCACCCTTTTACCCAAATTTAGCTCCATTTTCCTGCAGAAAAAGGTACAAATTCCTACAATGACAAGAACAAGAAATAAAAACAGTGAGTACAACTGATAGAGATCCATTGATTTTTATTACAAATGTACTTGATCACTTGGCTTCAAAAAGTTTAAAATCAAAACCTAATATCTGTATGCCAGTACAAAGCAAACTGTTTTACAAATTAAATACCTAGAAACTTGACAAAAATATTAGTTTGATGAAAAACAATTATAAAAATTCTTAATCTCTCTCTTCAAAAAAAGGAGGCAGTCTTCCCAGACCTATCATACAATGTTAATAGTGTGCAGCACTAGGGTAGTTAAATTATATTTATGTCAGCATTTAAAAAAAACTCTTAAACTAATAGATTTTATTTGTATATGCTTCAGTTAAGTTTGTGAATACCATCTGATTGCAATATAATCAACTCTCTTTAATTGAATTCTAATTTACACTTTTATTTAATAATTTGCATAGCTTGAAAGGGATAAAGGTTATATTCTACGACTAATTAACATAGACTATTATAGTGCTATTTCTCAAGGCAATAAGTATTTGCTCCCAAATAAAATTATCTGTCTCCTTTCAGCAGGGGTTAAAATCACTAGCAGCTTTCTTCATTACCTGAAAAAAAAAAAAACCAAACTGGAATAGTTATCCATCTTTAGATATAAAGGCCTAAAACCAAAAATTGACAGACTTTCCATTTTGAGACAAATTTTAACCCCTGCATGGGACTAGAAAGTGAGACTTTCAGAGTTTTTTAAATTTCCCATTGGTTTTGGTTTCTACTTTCCATGGCTTTTGAGAAGCTGGAAAACAGTTTGTCTTTCCTGACTACTTTGTCTTTTTTTCTCATTTGGCAAATGTTCATCTACCTCCACTGTGTGTCTAGTAGAGGAAAAGCCAACATGGCTTTCTTATGAACCTCCTTTGTTGTCAAAGGCATGTATGATGATTTCTACAGTTCTGGTTAGTTAACTTTAGCTCCCTCTGTGGCTGGATGACTGCTGCTTCTAACATCTGAATAATAAATAGGAGGCACAAATAAAAGGTAGCTTTAAAATAAGATTTGGTGATTTTAAGAGGGGGAACTCACAAGTGCCATCACCACTACCACCACCACACGCACACGCGCGCGCGCACACACACTCTTCAAATCTGGTGGCTGATCTCTGGATCAAATTACTTGACAGTGTCTCTCATTTTAAAGAACATCAATAGCTCAATGCATTTCAAGTTTCCTTTTTTTACTTAGGCAAATAACATAGTTTAACCAAGCTTTGGACCTTAATTGTAAGACAATAAAAATAAGGCATACTTGTCATGAATTAAGTTCTGTTTGCTTGTTTTTGGCACATTTGATCATACTGTCTTCTATGAACAACACATATGGTCAAATATACCCTTCTTTTTTCAGCACAAACTGGGGCTACCCACTAGTAAAATTAAAAACAAGAAGAGACTCTAACATAATACACTGAAATATAGAACCTTGGTAAAGTACCGAGCACCTGGGAGAGAAATAAATGTAGGGAGGATGAAACAGGAGAAGGGGAAGGGAGATGAGGAGGTTGATGGGGACAAAGTGAGATGCTTTGAACAAAAAGAGCATCTTTACAGTCACTCAGTCTTCTCTATGACCACTTTTTAAGTCTTAAAGATCTGCATGTGGATTTCTTTTTAAACCCACTGACCATAAAATCAGACAATGGATTCAAAGTCCTAGTAAGATTGTGTTTAACTGTTATAGTGTAAAGACAACAGCACAGTACATGTGCTTCTTGATCCAGTAGGATTCCAAGCAGAATCTGAAGTCTATAGGTAAGAAAGGTTTCACTTTAGGCAGCTGACCCTAAAGAAAACCTTATGAAAGAACTTACATCTCAAAGAAAGGACACTTTGCCTAAGTTTGCTGTGTTTTTGTTGTCTTGCACTACTGACTGCTGGCTACTACGAAACACTGATCTAGGAGTACTCCAACAACTCGTAGCACAAGGCTTAACTTTAAGAAGCTATAGTAAACAAGAGACAAAATCAAAGCAATTCTCTTTCCTAATTAGAAACAGCACAGAGAATGCAATCTTTTCCATATCACAGTTAAAGTACAGTGAACAAAACAGCTCAACAAACCTTAAGACAAAAGTGCAGGTTATTAATGTTTACATGCAGTTGATAAGCATTCCAAATGTCACATTATGCACTGTAAAAGCTCAACTTTACTATATGAAAATAATAATAAAAAAATGCACCTTGGGGGGAGGGAAAGCAATTTAATAATTTCCAGTGATTTTGTAAGTAAAGAAACTCCTAACTATTGTACGGTCACCTCATAGTTAACATTGTATGAATATGAAAAGCCAACAATGGGAAAATGCACAGTACAATGAAAATAGCTTGTTATTCAACACATACAGTAGATCTCAAAAACAAAGACAACACGACCAGAAAGCTTAAAAATATCAAATCAAAACCTAAAGAGCCAGCAGGAAAAAAAATCCTTCAAAAAAAAAGACAACTGTTCTGCCTTCCTAGGCGGATGCTTTCCAATGGGAAAGGTACTGACCGTTCCCAGTCCTACCGATGGTTTCTTCTACATACAGCAGGTAGATCTAGATGGCTGGATTTGCCAAGAAACAATTGCATGTCCAGAACTCTCTCTGTCAAGACAAGATCCAAGATCCTCTTTTTTTCTTTTTTCTTTTTTTACCAAAATACTTTCTACAGAATTCCAAACCAAAATGTACTGTATTTAAGGCATCTTTTATAACATTTTTCTCTTCACTCAAAGATGATAGTCATGCAGCAGTTTAATGATAAAAAATATATTAATATTTTACTATACAGCAGCAAGAAGTTAGTTGTCAATTAAAAGCACACAAACATCTTCAAATGAAAACCTGTAAAAGACTATCGTTACAAACAATTTCAGTGGAGGACACCAGCTTGGTAAAGTGCTCTCCTAAGCTTGCATTTTCATACCCTAAACTTTGAATATGAGTGATAACAGAACATACTTTTGACAGAAGGCTGTACACTTGGGGAACACAAATACACTTACATAGAATGTAGCCAGTAATAACTAGCACCACAGCTACATGGAAATCCTTTACATACACCAACTTGGCTTTCACTTTTAAAGGAAACTCAGAATCCATGGCTCAGTAGGATAACTATAATGGTGTTGCTTTGCTTTTAAACAGGTCTACATAAGTTAATAGCACTGGAAAAAAAAAAAAAAAAAAAAATCAAAGGATAGCTTTAGACCTCTTACAAGTTTAGGAGACAGTGCTAGTGACCACAAATAGACTCACTACCTGATATCCAAGTACAGGCTCACTGGAAATTGCTGCACGTTAGTTAGGTTTTTAAAATCTTTCTACACATAATAAAAAATATATATTATGAACAATACAAGTACATCTCATATACACAATAATAACAAAACACCTACTCAAAGCAAACAGATGCAGAAAAATATTATGGGAAATTTCCTTTTTCTTTCTCTTTTTTTCTTTTACTATTTGAATAACTTTGGTTCCAACCATAAAAATCACAACTTAGCAAATTTCATTTAAATGCCTTTTTTAATAATTTCTTCATGTTCACAGAAGTTTCACTGACCATTTTTATATGTTTAAGGTCCAGATGCAATGCATATTGTATAAAAGAGAGCACTTATTGTTTACCTTGCATGAATTAAACCTACGTACCTTGAACTCTACAAACTTCTGCATAACATTTAGACAAAGCTCAGACACACAGCATGCCTAGCCCTCATATATATACACATCTCTAATCACAGGTATATAGGATGTCAAATATACTATAATAACCTCCATGTAAGGTTTGAAATTTGGTAACAAAATGAGAAAAACTAAAAATATTATTTTACGTGTTCTAAAATATCTCTTTTTTGTGCTAAAGTCAAATGTTAGCTCAACATGAAAAGGACTTTTTATATAATTCAGCAATATTATAATCTTGACCATTTTGCAAACACTTTTAATAATAATAGCTTAAACGTGTACAAAAGTTCTTGGTTAATTAGGGAAATAAACACTCAGTTCTTTATATTTTTTAATCAAGTAGGAAACACAGTTCATATAATGTTATTACTTTTTGTATATTTTTTGTTTTTAGCAGCTGCTTACTGTTTTACATGGTGGATAAAGTGGACAACATCCAGCGATGGGTGGCAAGTCAAGAAGAGAAACTGTCAGTTGGTGGAGGTTCTGTGGGTGGTGCTCCCTTGGAGTTTAAGTTTTGTTTTTTTTTAACTTTTTAACTTTTTATTTTCTCTCTTTACAGTATATTTTCTCTTTGTGTGTGGCTGTGTGTGTGTGTGTACACGTACTGTATGCGTGCGTGTGTGTGTATGTGTTTCATTCAGTTTGATCAATCTTCTTCCCCTTCTTCCTCACCCTGCAGTAGCAGGGTGGCAGCGGTGGTCTCCTCCTGCTGCTGCTGCTGCTGCTGGTGGAGCTGCTCACAAGCGGCCCGCTTCTCCCTCTGCTTCTCTTGAATCTTCTTCATCTCCTCCGAGTACTTGCAGAAGGTGTGTCCGAACTTGGCCCACACCTTGTAGGGCACGGTGATGGAGTTGCGGTAGGTGGGCTTCACCTCACTGACTCGCATAAACACGCCGTACTTGTTGGAGCCCACATCGAAGAAGAAGCGCTTGTTGTCCACAGTCAAGGAGGTGCCCTCGGGCAGCTCGGCCGGCTCCTCCTCCACTCCATAGTCGTCGATGAGCTTGGCCAGAGCGTCACGGAACTCGATGAGCCCCTGTGCCGGCAGCGCAATGGTCTGGCCCTGCGTGGAGCCCAGGCCGGGCCCCCGGTTGACTGTCTGGCGGATGCGCAGGAAGCGGCCGCGCTGGTTCTCCTTGAGATCCATGTAGTACTTGCGGTTTTCGCGCACCAGGAACTCGCTCTTGAGCGCCCGGCGTGGCTCGTCCTGTGCCTGGGCCAGGTCGGGCGGCTGGCTGGGGCCCAGCTGCGCGTAGTGCTCGATGAAGTCGCCCAGGTAGTCGCGGAACTCCACGGCCACAGACATGGAGAGGGTGAGGCGGCTCTTGTTGCCGCCAGCGCCCACCTCAGCGATCTTCAGGAAACGGCCTTTAGCGTTCTGCTTCACGTCCAGGTAGAAACGCTTGTTCTGGATGTCCACCCGCTTGGAGGCCAGCTCCTGCGTCTCGTGCTGCAGCCCCCCCGGGGCCCCGCCGCCGCCGCCGCCACTGCCGCCGCCGCCCCCGCCGCCACCACCGCCCCCGCCGGAGCCTGAGCCCGAGCCCGGGTGCCCTAGGGAGCCGCCCGAGCCCAGCGCCGCACCACCCTGCTCGCTGCCGCTGTCTCGGTCCGCCATGATGCTGCGCTCCGCCGCCGCGCCGCCGCCTGCCGCTCCGCCCGCCGCCTCAGTCGCCTCAGCCGCCGCTGCTTTCCCTCCCCGGCTCCGCCTGCTGCCGCCGCAACCCCCACAGCCAGTCAGCCACTCTCGCGAGATCTGCGGGAGAGACGAGACAGACGAGACCCGGTAACAGGGCACTGACTCCCCAGTACAGTAGCAGGACGCCCTACTGTACGCGCCCACCCGCCCGCCTGCACGTGACTGCGCCCCTTCCCCAGGCCAGCAACCCTGCCCGCCTGCCCGCCAGGCGGCGCCCACCCGGCCGGCCCTCGCCCTACACCCCTCACTGGAGGGGGGAGCGGGAGCGAGCGCCGCGTCGCAGTTCTGCTGCCACCGCAGCCTCTGCCGCCACCGCCGCCGTAGCTACCCCTGTTGGTCAGACCCTAGGCAGCCTCGACTTGGGGAGCCAGGAAACTGGGGGGGGGGGATATGCCGTATTAAGCACAGAGATCATGCCTGACTCTGCTTTCCAGTGACCCCCAAAGAGAAGATGTGGGGGAGGGGCCTGCGTAGCTCAGCAGAGTAGGATGCAGAGGGTATACCGAGTCACGGCCTCCCTTTCCCCTGTGGGCCTGACCCAGACCCAAACCCAGACAGGGTTGCCCGCCATCCGGCAGGGCTGTCTCCTACCGCAGAGCCGTGGCCGAAGAGGCAGGCGAGGAAAAAGAGGTGCTGCGGTGGTAAACCCTTAGCTGCAGAGGGGGCTACTGGGGACGAGGACCGGGCGCCGGCAGCAGTGGCGCGGAGCAGCAGACACCTAGCCCGTCCCTCCCCTCTCCCTCCCTTCGCTCCCGCCGCTTCCCCTCCCAGCGCACGGCAGCGGCTCTGGCCTCAGATGATCCCGCTCCCCCCTCCCCCCAACCGCAGCCCCGCACAGTCGGGCGGGCGCACTCACCAGCGGGGGGAGCTGGGCTGAGGACGGTAGCCGCACCAGGGCTGAGGTGCCCGCAGTACCTATTTCCGTAGGCTATGCCCTTACTCCCAAGCATTAATAGAAAAGAAACCCACACTCACCCCAAAACCTGCAACCAGACCCCTTTGAGACCAGGACTGCTTGGTTGCCTCCCCCCTTCCTCCTTGTGAGATTTGGGAAGGGGGGCACCCTGCTTAGGGCTCAGCCCAGCCCGGGTTGTCGGCCAGCTCTGCAGATGAACCAGACCGTGCCGAGTATTCAGACCCCGGCCCACTCTTCTTTGGAAGGACCCAGAATGGAGGAGAAAATCCAATCAGGCTTTCGGAAATTCATGAACTAAAAATGTCAGGAATTTCCTGGGAAACGCAGTTCCTTACGGGATTCATTAAAGCAGGTTTGTTTACCCCTTTACTCTTCCGCCCAGAAACTCCCAAGTATCCAAAACAGCCCCCTACCCCTGGTAAAATATTTAAAGATCTTGGATTTTATGCAGACAGGTTACTGACCATGAATTAATCAATCAGTTTTAGCTACTAAAAGGGATCTCCTGTGGCCATAGAAAGGGACCCAAGAATAAAGATGGAGCTCAGAAATAAAAATTCTTTTTAAACTATAACTCATAATCTAGGGCTTCTTTTCCAATACTCAGAAAGATAGTGCGTGCTCTCGTACTTTACTGCAGTGTGCAGCCCTGTGGCACAGCTAAGGCCTATTTCCTGAAGACCCTTGCCAATAACCCAAACTCCACAGTACTGGAGAGGATACAGACCATGCAGCTTTATCTCTGGCTTTTTCGACACAGATTGCTGCCTCTACCCTAGTAATATGCCTATTCATCTGGGGGTTCCACTCCTACTGAACTCCTTTCCTTCCACAATAAGGAGCCTCCTTCCCCACTTAGCTGCAGAAACCGATGACTGTAAGGTTGCCCAACGGGGAAAGAATCAAAGTAAGAACAGTCTACTGACAGATACCTTTCCAGTCCTGAGTCCGAAAAGCCACTTAATATGGCCTTTTATATTGGGAGCAAACCTGTCCACTGGGTGTATATGTCTTCTGTATCTCTGCCTTCTCCTAACCTCTGTCCCCAGCAAGAGCCCCATTTTAGTTAGCACTAGGCACGTTAGGCACATTCACTTCCCATTAATAAGGAAGAAAGAGGGCAAATAACCCTGGCCACCAAAGAGCAAACTAGGGGATCCTGTGAACCAGCCTGAGAAACATGCACCTGCATACAGTGACATCTGAAAGCGCTCCCTGAAGAGGAAGCTCACTCTGAAACAGAAACCTTTGCTAAAGGCCTCACAAAGAATTTCTCCTTAATTTAGAAGCAATCACTTACACATAGGGCCTGTTCAGTGCTGAGTTTTCTGCACTCTCTCCTCCATCCCCAAGTCTGTTGGGTTAAGGGAAACAGGAACTTTTAGAGGATTTCCTACCACAAAAACAAATTCCTGAAGACACGAGGTGCCTACAGGCTCTCTATTTGTTTCTTGAAACAGTCAGGACCCTGGATAGACCCCGGCAACTCCAGTAACCTAAATGCTGAGTGATCTGCATAGAACAAAGCGCACCCGCAGTCTCGCGCTTCTAAGCTTCTACGTGTAACTGAAGGAAAGGTGCAGTGAAGTCCGGATCTAGAGAGGCACCTGTCGTTCTCTAAGAGTTTACTTTACAAAGAACCAAACCATATCCCTGCGGAGAGCTCAAGATAGCAAGGTCAATGAGATTTTGATGAGGCCACCCACAGCCAGTCCCTACATTCTCCCAGACTGGGGGTTCCAAATCGCCTTCCCGGATCAACTTCGCAGTTAATCCAAACATTTATTTCCAGGGGTTCTGAAAGCAGTTTGAATTTTGGAGAGCCCAGATTTTCTGGGAAGAGGAGCTAATCACCAGGAATTGACATTTTCCTCAGAGGAAAGGCAACTGATGGGGTTTCTAAGTAGAATACAAATTAAATATCATTTGCACACTTAGAGTGGAAATTTCGAGTGAAAACCAGCAAATGACTGAGACTTCTGAGTAATTATACGCTTTATACAGTCGTTGTAGATGTAATTTCTACCTGTACAAGCCAGCAGCTCTTCTTTATATCTAAAAAGTAAACAAGACTGAAGCTTCCCCCACAAACAATTCAACAATGTTAGCTAGGAAGCATATTTTTACTACTTCATCAAGAGCGTCAATTTCAGGATACGCTTGTAAATGTGGATTTTTCTCTGTCTAAAAGGTAAAGGGCGGCTTTCCTTAGGCTACAGGTATGACATTCCTCTTAAAAGGCAGCCAGGAAGGAATGAATATTAGCATACAGGATAGTCTTAAAATGTTTAGAACTTTAAGTAGAAATTTAAAAGTTATATTTGCATCCTGGCTTTGAAGATTTTTAAGAAAATTGTAGATTTAAAGAGGTTTTTAGCCATTTGTTAACTACCTAAATATACTAACTTGATAAATGAAAAACCTGTTCTAGTGTTTAGCTCTTTGAATCTATTGCTTCAATATACATAGCTGTTAAGACTAACCTTACAATTTCATTCCAGTGTAGGAAAAACTAAAAAGAAACGAAATATAATGTGCAGCAAAATATTTATATTAATGAAAAATCATTAGAAAGAATTATTTCCCTTTCACTCAAAAATTGCTTACATTTACCTGATAAAGATTTCTAGGTCCTTTGAGTCTCTTTATCAACACTATATACACACTTTAAAAAGAATCAAGACTAAAAAAAATTTTAGTCACTACATATTTAACAAACTGACTCACAAAAAAAATTTTTGGCATAAGGACACAGACTCTGAGATAGACCAAGAAGGAAAAAACCCTCGATTTTCCTCTGCCTCAACTATAGGTGATTCTGAAATAATGTAATTTGCCTTTTATTTTTACAGAAAAAAACAACACACAAATAAACTTGAGGAGAAGCTATTTACCTCTGTGTAGTAAACTCTTGATTGTAGTGCTCCCAACAGAAACAACACGTTAATACTTTTTACAAAGCCCAAATCCCTCCTTCCCCCAAAAAAGAACATTTGAACTTTATTCAAGTGCTACTTGGATTAAACCAGACAATTATCTTCATTACTTAAATCATTTAAAAAAAAAAACCCAGAATATTAGGCTGCAAATGTTCAAAGCAGAAGTCCCCATTTCTTTAGGGCTTCCATCAAGGGAGTAAGGGACACAAGACACCGACTGCTAGCACCATAACCATCTCACAGCACTAGTATTTCACGAGTCCTTTTAAAGAAGCTTTCAACAGCCTACCCACTCTCGAAAATTAGCTTTGACACTGTATGAGTATTTAGAACTAAAGATATGAACTAAATATTCAAATTCAGAAAAGAAATATTTAGTGATAAATAACTTTTGCATTTCCAAAAGGTTTTCATCTTAAACATCTGCAGAAGAGTTAAATTTAGCACACATTCTAAATTCCATAAAAATGTATACAGAACCCGACATTTTATGGACCCCAAAGGTCCAAACAAAACCGATTCAAATGTCAAAAGCTCTCTCTTCATCTGATACTTAAATGATTTTACTAGTACTATACTCAAGGAACTGAAATCACCATACTTTAGCCAACACTCCAATTTTCAAAGCCGCAATTCCCTTAAGTCTTTTGGGCGGGGACAAACGGGGTCTTAAAGTAAATAAAAATTTTCCTTTCCCCTCTGGCAGTCTACCAAAAGATGCCAAACCAAATCCAGCCTATTGTACATCTCCCTTCCAAGGACATGGGACGGTAACATAGACAACACTGCTAAAATATGCCTTAAAGTCCTTAGCTGGACAGTAACGTAAGGGGCCCAGATCAGAAGAAAACCGAGCCTCCAATAGGCCCCTCAGAGACAACGGAAAAGAAGGTGGCATTTTTCGGGGGAGGGGGGACGACTGCCGACAGCTCCATTATACCTTGCAGTTCTCTAGGGGCCTCTCTCTACCAAACTTCAGGCTTAACGGTAGATACACTTGCAGGGTTCCTACTACATTACAAGTCACCTCTGGTCCTGCTGTCGGTCTCAAAGAAGACCCTCCAGCTTCACATCCCTTCCTTTTGCCCCCACCGCCACCCCACACCTGACAAAAGCGGAATTGGCTACTGAGCAGGCAGACCTAGTGCTGGGGCTATTGCTCGGGCCACCCATCCTTGGGCCTGGCTTCATGTGCGATGTCAGCACCGATTTGCTTTGCCTTTAAAAAAAAAAAAGGTAAAAAATAAAAAAAAACAAACAACGCACCTTGGGCGTATGTAATGGGGAGGGGGCGGAGCAGGAGAGGGATTGGTAGTAGAATCTAATTTATAGATCCCTCTTTCCTCTTCCCACCTTCAAGGGATGCAGGACTGGGAGTGTCAGCCACGTTTAGCGCACTGTCCCAGGCCTCGGGGCCACTGTGGTCTGTGGAAATGGAGCTCAGAGATTGAAGAGGGAAAAAAAAAAAATCCAAAAAACCCCGCATCACTGACGGTCTCCAGTGTCTGCGGAGGGAGAATTGCTCTTTTAAGGGGGAAATGTTATGATATTCCTTCTCGGAAGTGGGAGGGGGTTCATTCGTCTGTGCCAGGCCCGGGTTTTTTTTTTTTGGGGGGGGGGAGCGTTGCTGCACCGCCTGGGTCTGCAATGGCACTCTAATAATTTCTGGGCTGCGAGAGGACTGTGGTAGGGGACAGGGTGGGTGGCACCTCGACTGTGGAAGTGACAGCAAGCAAGGTCGCAAGGGGCTTACCGGGACGGGCGGGCTGGCGGGCGCTGTCCTGCCGCAGGTGAGGGAGGGCGCGGGCTGGAGGGGAGGGAGGCCGGCGCGCGCGAGGCGGGCGCGAGGAGGAGGGAGGGGGAGGCGCGCGCGCACACCTGTTCGGGACGGCGGCGCGAGCCAAACGGCGCCTCGCTCGGGCTCTCCAGGCTGAGCCGCGAGGAGGGCGGACTGCAGGCGGGGGCGGGGCGCGAGGGGAGGGGAGGAGGCGGAGGCGGCGGCCGCGCGGCGGACTCGGGCCTCGCTCGTTCGCTTATGGCTCTCGCTCCCGCGGGCAGGCCGGGCTGACACCCGGCTCCTCCCGCTCACTCACAGCCCCTCCGGCTTTCTCTCTCTCCCTCTCTCCTTCTTCTTCCCAAGCAGAATCCGATCGCCGCCGCCGCCGCCACGGCGAGTCGTGGCAGCCAGACGTCGGCGCGTAACCCGGCGCTCCGTGCGTGACTCCCGGCGACGTCAGCGCGCGCCCTGCGCTGCCCACCCCCTCCGTGGCTCGCGCTCTCGGCTCCGTGGCGCCCGCGGGAGCCGAGAGCGCGCTCCCCGTTCCTGCCTCTCACGCGTGAGCGCGCCCTCGCCGCTCTTGGCGCGTCAATACCGCAGCCCAGGCCCTGGGTGCGTCTGAGGACCGGGCCCGGATGGTCGCTCCCTCACCACCCCTCTCCCGGGACGCCCCTAGAGGGCTCATCCCTGGCCGGCGTTCTCGAGGCCCAGGCAGGGCTCGGGCCCGGGTGGAAGCCTGAAGGGCCCGCGCCAGCTCCGCGTTAGGGCCTCAGCGTCACTGCGGCTGCCGCCGCCACCTCGTCACACGCCCCCTCCCTCCGCCCAGCTGGCTCCGAGGCGGCGAGCCTTTCATCTCCCCGGAGGGTCTCACCTTGGCCTTCAGACACCCGGCAAGAGGGGCTAGAGGGTCGGAATTAGCGACAGCAGAGAAGCTAGATGAGGCTCTTGCACCAGCAACCATTGACAGGAAGTGTGGGGGTTTCTGCCCAGCCTCCCACGCAGTGTAGGTGAAGCTGGGCCCCTTTGAGGGAATGTGACTAAGGACAAAATCCTGATAAATATTATTTATGCGTCTTTGTGCAGAAAGAGCGTAAAAGGGACGAGTTAATATTCATAAATTGCTATGCAGGGGTGAAACCCAGGACTGTACAATGTCCTTTAAGATTGTTTATGACATCTTACCAACTTTGAGTTGGTAACATCTCAGTCCTCAACACTCAGCACACAGAATTGGCATAGATCAGCTAATGATGATCGGCAGAATAAAGAACAAACGGCTTTCACCATCTTTATTTAAATAGATCTTCCAGAGAAGTCATCTATTATTTGGGAAAATAAAGAGGCCACTAAAAAAGCATTTCAAAGGAAATGACCCATTACTCTTCAGCCTGTCTCCAACATGTTCTCGCCTCTAACTACGGATTAATGAACGTTTTGTTGTTTTCTTAAAGTACGAGAATAACTTAAATAACTAATCGCATTTTAAAGTTATTTTTAATATATACGACAGATGCCCTGATCTTAGGCAATAGAACTTTAAAGTTCACTAATCTTCAAGAGAATTTTATCCCGTGAAACCTGTGAAAAAAAGTAGAAATGATGCACGATACATCCTGGTTTAGATATAAGAATTTTTGAGTTGGAAAAGTTAGTTGTCCGGAATTTTAAGAGCGGTTTCACCCATGAAAGAGAAAGCTTAAGTCATTCTGTCCACCACTCTCCACTGTTGTCTTCAGAGTATCATTCGATGTCCTTTTTATATGTTGTAGATAGCGGTTAAGGGCTAAAAAGAATTAGAGGGACCACTTAAAAGGTCTGAATTTGAGATTTGTGCTATAGAACATGATACTCAGTAATACATTGTGAAACAATTTAACTTACACTTTTAAAAAGCAACAAAATATTCATTCATCTCTGGTTAGAGGCCAGAAAATGAGGACTGAAGAGTGATGGGTCATTTTCTTTGAATTGCTTTTATATTCACCTCATCTTTAGGTGGCAGCACTACTATACAAATGTTTTAAAACTATAGATAGTCTGAGCCCTGACATCCTGAAGTATCTAAATGTTTCCATTGTGGAAATTAGAAGTGGTGAAATTATGAAGCTGGAGCTAAGAATCAGAGTGCTTGGGAGGTTCTAGAAAAGGCCACAGCAGAAACTAATGACCTGTATGGGTCACTTAAGGAAGCCTACAACATTAGGGAACGTTTAAAGTGTGAGAAGCAAGTGATGCTTTTGAATGTGCCTTTTTTTTAAAATCAGAAAACAAGCCATGTTTCTCAATATTTCATATTTATTAAGCATAAAGTCACCCATGTAGACATTGGTTTTCTAACTGCAACTTTTTCTTCTTAAATACAGGGTCTCACCGTGTAACTGGCTGAATTGGAACTCACTGTAGTTTTAAGGCTGGCTTTGAACTCAAAGGTCCTCCTGCTCTGCCTCTTGAGTGTTGGCTTCTAACTGCTATTTTTAAATTTAAGTAAAATTTATTTTCAGTTCTCTACTATCATGCTTAAGAAGATTCCCCCAGACAGTGCTCTCTTGTTGATCCTCGTGAAGAAATTCTTCTTGGCTTCTTTTCTCTTATATCACTCATATACAAAGTAAATGTCATCACTCAAACTTAGTTAAGAAGACTGGCTGAAATAGATGGAAAGTGGTAGCAATTTACAAGTAATTCTATATCTTAACTTCTCCCACATTTTTTGTTTATTTTTTGCAACAGAGTCTCTTGTAGCCTAGGTCCCAAACCCACTATCCCCCACATTTTTTGAAGATAATAAATTGTGATGTGTAGAAAATTTGTGGATCAAGTATTCTCTAAACATGTTTGTCATAATTAATTTTGTTGATGTATAGTAGTTCTCTCCTTATCCCTTACCAAACCAACCCAATAAAATTGAATTTATGTGCCTTTCAAAATAGCCTGCATTAGATTTGCTGTGTAAACACAGCCACCAAGGACTATAGAGGCATGACAACCAAGAGTGGGAAATCCAATTATTTCTGGAGAGAGGATGAAGTGTTGATAAAGTCCTTCTTGATGATAGCTTCCATCCTTCTCAAGTCAAACTTGGAGGAGGAGTCTCGAGTTGGTAGTTCTCAAGCTCAGCAGTGTTATAAAGCTCTCCAGTGCCAGCAAATCATGCAGCCTGGGGCTTTTGTTACAAACTTCTGCCAGCACTATTTTGGCAGAAGAATGTTCTGTTGAGCAAAGTTTGCACGTGTTTAGGGTGTGAAGTGGTTCCTCGGGCTTTTATCTGGTTTCAATCCAGTTTGGGGACTTGAAGACAAGGGCTAGAAGCATGAGACTGAGCTCACAGGTTCCTTGAAAGAGACCAAGCAAACAATTTTGAATTTTCACTCAGTCTATGCTCAGATTTTGTTGGTGTGAGAGTTACTGAGTTGTAGTTTTTAGTTTACTTCTTAAATATTAACATATTGAACCAGTTCTCATTAGAAGATATACAAGTTCCTGTCTGTGGAGAATCAGGGGATCTTTCTTCATCCTCCTCCCTATAACACCACCAAAAATGGGTTTATTTAGACGAAACACACTGGCTAATGTGCAGTCTCAGAGCAATGGGACCAGTAATTAAGTCTGATCTCATGTATCAAATTTTATATACCTCTAATTTTTTTTGAGTCAGTTATCTGGTTTCATGTATTTGACCTACTTCTTTCCAGCCTGGAATCATTGCTTAGTGGAACATGGTACAAATGTATGTGCTAATTTCCTCTTCTTGGAAGCATACAATTTATTTTCATTTATCCCCCCCCCTTTTTTTAGACAGTGTCTCACTATGTATTGTTGACAGGCATGGCCGTGTTAAGGGCACCAGTACCTGACACCAATGGGAACAGGCAAAGCCATCCCTTGTCCTCATGCTGATAATGCTGACAGTTGCAAAAATTAGCAACTCCAACTCCCCCACTCCGCCATCCTGCCCCCCAACTGCAACCTGAGACTTTATTACAGAGACCTCCCACTGAGACGAGCTAATCCCTCATGTTGTGCTGTACATAATAAAAGGACTAAGTTCCCAAGTTGTGTAGAAGGTTCCCTCTGTCAGAGCAGGTTCAGCTCACCGAATCCAGCTTTTATGTATGTGTATCTGTCATTTCTTTATTCCTGCATCATCCCAGGCAGGCTATGCAGGATGCAGCAAGGTTCTAGGTTTCAGACTGTTGTTCCCTGAGTTTGCAAGGCACTACCTCTCCAGTCCTCCCTTTTCTTTCTTTCTCTCTTTCTTTCTTTCTTTCTTTCTTTCTTTCTTTCTTTCTTTCTTTTTCAGAATTTCACACAATGTGCTTTGATAGCATTTTCCCCATTGTCTTCTCCTTATCACCTCCATCTCACTGAACTCCTTCTTCCCAACAAATGTCCCTCCTACTTTTATGGGTTTTTTTTTCCCACTTAAAGTCACTTGAGCAAGAACGCTTTACTAGTGGCTCCACCACTAAGGAATATGACTTCCCCTACCCCCAAAACCTTTAGCTGCCTACAACCCCTCTCAGGGAGTGATGGGCTTTATGAGCCCTCCCCATGCCATGATGGGATATTGACAGGCCACTTGTCCTCTCCAGAAGACAGTTTTTCAAAACAGTCCTTCCTATCTTCTGGTTCTTACACACACACACACACACACACACACACACACCATCTTCCACATTCCTTGAGCTTTGGAAAAGGTGATGTAGATAACCTGTTTAAGGCTGAGCAGTCAAGAGTCACTTATTCTTAGCACTGTGACCAGTTATAATTCTCTGCTTTAATCATTGCCCATTGCAAACAAGTTCCTCTAACCAAGTCTGAGAGCATTAATTATGGGTATAAACATAAATATGTGGAAGGCAGATTGACACATGTTCATTTAGCAAAGCAACAAGTTTTCCCCTCTCTTGAGTAGGTGACTTCCCCACTTGTAGGCTTTTGACCAGGATTATAGTACCAGGAATGAATTCTTCCTGGGGTTTGGGCCTCAAATCTAATGAGAAAGCAGTTGGTTACCCCTATAACAGCCATGCCACTACTGTACCAGAAAGTACATCTTGCCTGGAAGGCTGGTGTTATAGCTTGCAGGATTCATAGCTGAGTAAGATCAGTGGTGATCTTTATCCCCCTGAAGCCTACATAGTATCTTTGGTAGCTAAGAAAGTCAACCAATAGGGAGGAAGCTTCTAGTTTGATTTTTTTTTTT
>JAQHUG010000276.1:1946946-1958006 GCA_028555095.1 Dicrostonyx torquatus | reverse complement strand
CCAGATGACATCAATGAGCCAGAGAAAGGGAGGGTGACACAGAGACTCAGCACATAGCCCAGGCTTGCCTTGAACCCAAAACCTCCTGCTTCAGTCTCCCTAGTGTTGGATTCATAGGCATGTGCCACCACTCAGCTTTTAATCACATGAATAAAATATGAGTAGCTGGGTACAGTGAAATATATGGAAGTCTTACCTAGTAGGATTTGGAGGACTGAGCCTAGAAATTAATGCCAGGATGGGGACAAAACTAAGATCCTCATCTCTCTGTCTCTGTCTGTCTCTCTCTATTTTTGTCTTTCTCATACACATACACATGCAAAGAGAAGAAAAAAGAAGTTTAAAAGATGGAAAACTAAGTCTTTATTCTCAGCCTTTTTACATGCTTCAGGAAAGTCTTGGCCTGGTACGGTGGCTCACATCTATAATCCTAGCTCTTGGGAAGCTGAGGAAGGAGAACTGCTATGATTTCAAGGCCAAGTTGAACAGTGAGGACCAGGCCAGTCAGGATAAATAGCAAGACTCTGCCCAAAGCCCAAATAAGGAGGCTAGGGAGATGGCATGCAGTATTCAAGTATGCAGGCTTGAAGACCTGAGTTTGGATCCTATGTTAGTCAGGGTTCTCTAGAGGAACAGAACTCCTTTAATCAAATGTATATCATATAATATATATACTGTTTCATATATGCACACACTGTGTTATCTCTATATATACTGTTTTATATGTGTGTGTTTATATATATGTGGGGATACACACACATATATGGGATTTATTAGAATGACTTACAGGACATGGTCCAGCTAGTCCAACAATGACTATTTACCAACAGACGGTCCAAGAGTCCAGCATTTGTTCAGTCCACAAGGTTGGATGTCTCAGCTGGTCTTCAGTATATACCAGAATTCCAAAGAACTAGGCTCTAATGCCAGGGAAGGAATGGACGTGATAGCAAGAGGAAGAGCAAGCAGGTGAAGTAAAAGCAAGTTTCCTTCTTCCACGTCCTTTACACAGGCTGCCCCAAAATGTATGGCCCATATCAAAGGTGTATTTTCCCACCTCAAAGACCCTCACAGGTGTGCCTAGCTACTTGGGTTTTAGTTAATTCCAGATGTAGTCAAGTCAACAACAAGAATAGCCATCTCAAGTCTACCCTTTGTCAACTTGACACACAATCGTATCTCCTCATGTCATGCTTAATTTCCAAATGGAAACAGTAACCAGATCATAATCACATCTAATATGATATAACTATCCCTCATACAATTATAAATGTATAAATTTAGAATAAGTACAATGTCCTTTGGAGGATATTCTTTAAGTATCTCAAACTTAAATATGATAACTGCTGATATTCTCTTAATTGATACTACATTACATGATAAATAAGTCAAGGAGAGAAAACACGAATATCTGTACAAACACATTCTTCACAAAATAGGAGAGAAAAACTCATGTCAGTTATAATCCTCATGTCTGCAACTAGTCATGTGACCTTATCTGGTTTCATAACTACCTTCCTCTACTACCCATTCTGTAACTCCTCTACCCACAGCAAGCACTTCAGCAGGTCTTGACCCTTTTCCTGGACGAGCGAGCCTTACCTTCCTTCCTGAAGGGTCTGTGCACTTTGTCATCCTGCCTGGATCAGACTGTTGTAGTTCCCATTGACTTTAATCACAGGACGTGGTAGCACCAAGAGATGCCCTAAAGGATCTCCTGCACTCCAGACACAATCTCTCTTCCCTCCACTGTGGAAGGAATCCAATTTCCCCTGGCAATCTAGGTGAATCACCCTTGTAACACTGTTATTCCTTTCTTAGACTGTTGGCTTAAGGGCATCAGAAGCCCAAAGTGGACAAAGGGAACTCTGAGCTTCAGTTCAATGGAATGCTTGTTGTGGCTGCTGGCAGGAGCCCTCCTCCTTCTGGAAACAAAACTTCTAGGTCAGCAGAACCTAAGGTTGCAGGAAAAGGAAGCAAACATTTTCCTAGTGGATCACTAGTGGTGATAGTGAGTGGAACCGGTCCCCTTTCTGTGTTTTGATTCCTGGAACGGTGTGTGCTGGCTATGATATTGAATGCTGAGTCAAAGCATATACTGCCTCCTGGAGAATGCTGCCACCTAGTTGGCACTATAATTACATCTTCAAAAGGCCATTTCATGTTTCTATTAGGCCAGTTGTTTCAGGATGGTGGGGACATGGTAAGACCTAGTGGATTTCTTGATCATGGGTCCACTGTCACACTTCTCTGGCTGTGAAGTGAATTCCTTGGTCAGAAGCAATACTGTGTGGAATATCACAGTGGTGGAAATAGCCTTCTGTAAGCCCATGTATGATGCTTTCAGCAGAAGCATTTCCGTGTAGGAAAGGCAAATCCATAACAGGATAAGTATCTACCCAATAGCTGGGTGTAGTGGCACATGCCTTTGATTCCAACACTTGGGATCTGTGAATATGAGGCTGGCTTGGTCTACATAGTGAGTTCTAGGACAATCAGGGCTTCATGGTGAGACCCTGTTGTCCTTACCATGGAGGGAGTGGTCTAATGCAGTCAACCTGTCACCAGGTTGTGGCTGGCTACTCCAGGGGATGGTGTCATATCTGGGGCTCTTGTTAGTTTCTGATGTCGACAGTTCTGGCCCTTAGCAGTAGCTGTAGTCAGGTCAGCCTTGGTGCGTGGCAATCATGTTTTCAAACCCATCTCTGCCACCATGGTCACTTTTTTCATGGACCCATTAGGTAATGACAGGAAAACCTGAGAAAAGAAACTGACTATGCACAGACAGGTTCTTCTATGTACTTGATCATTTAACTCCTCCTCTGCTGAAGTCACCTTTGATGAACATTTCCATGGGACACAAGTATCCTTACTTTGCTCATTTGGAGAGATCTATCCACATACTTCTTCTCCAGATGTCTTTCTCACTAATTTTCTCATCATGCACGTTCACAGGCCCTGACCATTCAGCTAATCCATTGGTTCAGTCCAAGAGTCAGTGAACAATCACACATCTGGCCATTTCTCCTCTCACACAAAATGGATGACCATGTATACTGCCTGAAGTTCTGCCCACTGTGAAGATTTCCCTTTGCTGGTGTCTTTCAGGGTTGTCCCAGAAAGAAGTCGCAGTGCTCTAGATGTCCACTTCTGGGTGGTGCCTACATAACATGCAGAGCCATCAGTAACCAAGCCCTTGTCTTCTCTTCCTCAGTCAACTGATCACAGGGCATACCCCATGAGGCTACAGGTGCATGATTGTCAGCAGATGGCGTTGTAAGGGGAGCAGAAGCCATAGGCATTTAGGCAACTCCCTCATGTCACTTGTTTGTGCCTTCAGGAATCTGCATTGGCCCGATCACGTGTATACAACTTCCAATTGATAGTACATTGCTGCTGTGCATGTCCCGCTTTGTGGCTTGGGGTGATAGATAGCTCAGGCCATGTGGTAACTTGGGGGCCGTTGTCAAACTTCCAGTTCCCACCAAGATCCAATAACAGGCCAAGAGATGACTTTCAAAGGTGGAAAAGTTGTCTGCACTCGTTGTTTGCCTTTCTCCAAACTCCTGAAGGTTTCATCTGAGATTCACCTTCAAAAGGCTCCAACCAGCATCCCTGTCTGCCACTGACACCTCAAGTGCCATCAGGTCTGCTGAATCATATAGTCCATGCCATAGAGCAGCCTGCACAGCAAACTGGACCTGTTGAACAGAGCCTTCTCCCGTTTCAGGCCCCACTCAAAGCTAGCAGCTTTCTGAGTCTCTTGTGTATGGGCTGGAGTAACACACCCAAGTAAGACATGTGCTGTCTCCAGAATCCAAATGGGCTCACTACATGTTGTGCCTCTTTCTTGGTGGTGGGAAGGGCCAGGTGCAAAACTTATTCTTCACTTTAGAAGGAATATCTTCTACCTCGACATGCTCCACACCTCTGGATTTCTAAGAATTTAGCTGAGGTAGAAGACCTTTGAATTTTGGTTGGATTTATTTTCCATCCTCTGATGTTACCTACAAGTCCAAAGTGGTTACTTCTCCTGCTCACTTGGTCCAATCAGTATAATGTTGTCAGTATAGTGAACCAATGTGATGTTCTTTACAAGAGACAGAGAGATCAAGATCTCTTTGAACTAATGACGTGGGGTTGGATGAACAGTTTAGTTGTTAGTAGTACTGGCTGATCTTTCAGAGCTCCTGGATTAAATTTCCAGCATCCACATGGTAGACTACAACTGTCTACAGCTGTAGTCCCATGTGATCTGATGCCCTCTTCTGGTATGCAGACCAGACATGTAGACAAAACACTCCACTTCTGGTACCAAAATCTTTATTGATTTAGTCAGCGTTTTCTGGAGGAACAGAATTTAAGGAATGAATATTACATATAAAGGGAATTTATTAGAATGGCTAATAGGCTATGATTCAACTAGTGCAATAATTGCTGAGTTGTTCAGACCATGAGGCTAGATATCACAGATGATCTTCTGTATAAGCCAGAATCCTGAAGAAGTAGAAACTAATGCCTATGAAGGAACGGACCTGTTTTGAGAAAAAGGAGGCAATGACAGAGAAAGCTTCCTTATTCCCCGTCCTTTACACAGGCCAGCTGACGGTGTGGGTAAGATTAAATGCTGATCTTCCAACTTCCAAAGATCTGTGTTAGAAGTGGATCTTCCCAAGGGCTGGAGATGGCTCAGTGGTTAAGAGCATTGCCTGCAACCACATGGTGGCTCACAACCATCTGTAATGAGGTCTGGTGCCCTCTTCTGGCCTGTAGACATACACACAGACAGAATATTGTATACATAATAAATAAACAAATAAATATTAAAAAAAGAAGTGGGTCTTCCCACTTTAATGGTTTAATTAAGAAAAAGGTACCAGCCAGGCGGTGACAGTGCATAATTCCAACACTCAGGAGGCAGAGGCAAGGAGATCTCTGTGAGTTTTAGGCCAGCCTGATCTACGAAGAGAGTTCCAGGGCTATACAGAGAAACACTGCCTTAAAAAACAACCAACCAATCAAACAGACAAAAGACCAAACACACCCAAAAGAAGAAAGGAAGGAAGGAAGGAAGGAAGGAAGAAAGAAAGAAAGAAAGAAAGAAAGAAAGAAAAAAAGAAAGAAAGAAAAGAAAGAAATCCCTTACAGTTGTTTGCCAGTCCAGTCACTTGGGTTTTGTTTAATTCCAGATGTAGTCAAGTTGACAACCAGGGATAACCATCACAGATTTCCAGTCCCCACGCAGAAAGAAGTGGTGTGCATCTGTAACCCCTGCATAAGGGAAATACCAACAGATCCCAAGACCTCAGTGGCCAGCCAGTCTAGTGGAAACATGGCCCTTCAGTTCCAGGGAGAGGCCTCATCTCAAAATAAGGCAAAGAATGACAGAGGAAGACACTCAAAGTTGACTTCTGTTTCCCATATATGTGGGTGTGCACACATAGACCACAGACAGTCAGAGACAGTCAGTCAGACAGACAGACAGACAGACACACATGTGCTTACACACAAGGGAAAAAATATGGGCACCGAGTTCCACTTTAGCTAATGAGCTATTGGCAAGTGGTGGCTGCTGGGAGAGGGAGAGTCAGTTTTCCGTAAGAGTAATTGGCCAGGCTCCAGCAGATAGCCTCAAAGCCAATAGCACAAATTGGACTTGGTGTGCTTAAAAAAAAATAATAAGGTCAACAAATTTGGGTGGGTAGGGAAGGGGGATGGATTTGAGCGGAGTTGAGGAAGGAGGGATAAAAATGATCAAAACATAATATATAAAATTCTCAAAAAAATTAATAAAAATATTTTTTAAAAATAAATAAAAATTTTTAAATAATATTTTCAGAAAAAAGAAAGAAAGAGGGAGGAAGGGAGAGGGATGGAGAGAGATAGTGAGAGATAGAGAGAGGAAGAGAGAAAAAACATAAGCCAGGCATTCATCATAAGGTAGAGATAGATGGATCTCTATTTCCAGGGTTAGCCTGGTCTTCATAGTGAGGTCCTGTGGCAAAAAATAAAATAAAATAAAAACAAACAAAAGAGGAGGAAGAACAGAGAAAAGGAGAGATATAAGCATATGTAAAAGTAACATCTTCGTCACAGTTGAAACAAAAAACCCAAACAAAACAGACCACCCACCAGCTCTAGTCCATTGCTGAAGCTACAGAATACCTTAGCTTGGGTAATTGGTAATGAACAGAAAATTCCTGGTTTCTGATTTAGAAGATGTGGTGTTCACGCCAGAAGGACTGATGTCTGGTAAGGGCCCCTGCTATGGATCATCCTTGGTAGGAGGTAGGAGGACAAGGAGGAGAGAGAGGAACTGGAGGGAATCATCGGCTTTTACAGCAGACCCACAATCTCAGTAATGGGCCCACTCCTGTAATAACAGCCTCATGACCTGTCTGTCACCTCCAGAAGGTCCTGCCTCCCAGCTTGTGGTCTGATGACTGTTGCACTGGGGACTACAGTTTTAACACACAAACCCTGGGGGATACATTCGAACCATAGCATCTCCAAACCTTTATAAATATCTATTATATATTTATATAGGTATAAACATAAATAAAGTTTAAAAAGGGATATAAGAAACAAACCCAGTAAAAGGCATGGGAAGAGAATGATTGTAGAGCTGTGTAAATAAAAAATACAGTAAATTATGCCAGAATTGCAATATATATAAGTAGATTAAATTTGTGAGTCAAACCAGAACATCTCAGAGTAGAAATAAATTTAGCCATATGCTATTATCCAAAGACATAGATAAAACATAAAAATATATAAAGGTATATAAAAGTATAAACATTATAAATATGTATAATGAGTAATTATTTCCCCAAAGAATGCTAGTGTAGCAATAGCAATGCCAAACTAAGCAAAACAGCAGTTAGGAATAATCCTCATTGTCAAACAGTAAAGGAATGTGCCTTAGTTACTTACTTTCCTATGGCTGTGACAAAACACCATGACTAAGGCAAGTTAGGAAAGAAAATGTTTAATTAGGGACTCTAGCTGCGGAGGGCTGGAGTCCCAGATCGTCATGGCGGGAGCACAGCAGCAGGTAAGCAATCATGGCACTGGAGCAGAAGCTGAGACTTTGCCCTTGTCCACTAGTAAGGGGCAGAAACTGAAATCTCAAAGGCCTCCCCCACAACACACCTCCTCAACAAGACCACATCTCCTAATCCTTCCTAAAGAGTTCCACCATTCAGGGTCCAGGAAGTCAAACAGAAGAGCCTGTGGGGCCATTCTCACTGAAAACACCATAGAATGACCAGTCAGTTTGAACATGAATGTCCAATTCCCCTCACCATATATAAAGCAAAGATGCCACTGATGGAATTGCAGGAAATTAACAAGAACACAATTCAAGTGGGAGACCCTTCCTCACCATGTTTTCCCCAGAAACAAAAAAGCTGACAAAACATTAGGAAATGACAGAAGATACAAGAAACATCCATAACATTTGTCTATAGCCAGAATACTTCGCCCAAAGGAACTGCTCCCTCCCCACTCCTTCCCCTGCCTCCTGTTCCACGGGAATCAAACCTATAACCTCACTCACAGTAGGCAAGCATCCTACCACTGAGCTATATTCCCAGCCCTACATGTCCCTTTTTAAGCACACAGGGGAAACATGAAATTTCCACAAAACTAGATATTTATCAAGAAATATTGAGTTGAGCTGTTGGTGGTGGCACATGCTTTTAATCCCAGCACTTGGGAGGCAGAGGCAGGTGGATCTCTGTGAGTTTAAGGCCAGCCTGGTCTACAAGAGCTAGTTCCAGGACAGGCTACAAAGCTCAGAGAAACCTTGTCTTTTCTTTTTCTCTCTCTCTCTGGGATTCTGAGACAAGGTTTCTCTGGTTGTCCTGGAACTCACTCTGTAGACCAGGTTGGCTTCGAACTCACAGAGATCTGTCTGTCTCTGCCTCCCCAGTACTGGAATTAAATGTGTTTGCTATCACACCCAGTTATAAGACTATATTCTTAAAAAAAATAAAGCAAAATACTAGAAATCTAATAATACAACCAAGTTAAAAACCAACAACACAAAGTCGTCCACTCCACAACAAAGTGGCTTTTAGTTTCTGACCTGAGCAAGTAAGAGGATGTACTAATGCTACTTACTGAGATGGGAAGAAATGGAAGAAGAGACTGTTTTCTAAGCCGGGGAGGAAATGGGGCCAGAGGACGGATGAAGCCCGTCAGAGAAGTCTGGCCAAAGGATGAGTGTTGTGAGATAGAAATACCTCAAAGGATTCACTAGCCATGAGTTTGTGTGTCTGCTGTGACCACAAGTCTCTTCATGTAATTATTTTTCTATTTTGGGACTTTGTAAATACGAGTTTTAAAAAAAAAAAATCACTATTTATATTAACAGTGCCAATTAATTGATCATGTTGCCACCTAGTGGTCCATTTTAAAATAGCAAGCTATGTATAAGCGAATTCCTGACCATGCGTTTTAAAATCACAGCAATTTAAGGGTGGCCCCGCGTCTGCACAAGCTGGCACTCCTAGCCCTGGGGAGGCTCACAGACGGTGGCTGTGCATTAGGAAGGTTCTGAGCACACTGTGAGGCAGGCACTTATATTTGACACTGTAAACCTTTATTTTTAAGTTCTCAAAACGTATTTGAAATCACTTCAAATTTAGAAGTTGCAAAAATATAAAAAAATACGCATTTATTTACTCTTTCTAAGCATGCGGTTGTTGGTAACATTTTACCCATTTGCTCTCTCATTCATGAGTGCGCACACACACACACACACACACACACACACACAGCTTTTTCCCCCTGAACTCGTTGAGGTAAATTATGTATCATGGCTTTTTACACTTACGTAGTTCAGTATATATTTCTGAAAAATAGGGCCTTTCCTATTAACACTATCAGTTTACACTAATATGGTGCTTTATCTAATTTACTGTCTATATTCTAATATTTTTAGGATTTAGTAATGCCCTCTATAATATTTCTTTTTTCCTTCAGCCCATGTTCAATTTTGGGGTCAATTGCCCCCAAATTTCTGTATCTTTCTTAAATACATGACATTGCTGTAGCTGTAGCTTGCCTCCCCGACCTCCAGGACCACTGACATTCTGAAGAACACAGTTCTCCCATTTCAGCAACCCAGAACACTTCATCTTCTGTTTGCCTGATGTTTCATCATGAGCACACTGAGTCTATATCTGTGAGCAGATACATAGGTGATGTTTGATCGCATGAACTGGAGTTCGGAAGCACGGGACATCTATCTGTTCCTCATAGGTAACATCAATTTTGTTAGTCTCCATTTGACTTCAGCTCTCCATTTTATTAACACTCTTTTTCTTGTAGTTAGTAAGAGGTCTATTAAGGAAATATTTGTTGTCTCTTTTAAAACACTTAAAAATGGGAGGTGGGGAGTGTGCGCGCGCACGCATGTGCACACATGTGTATACTATGGGCATACAATTCCTGAGGTGGCCAGAAGAGGACGTAGGATCTGTCTGATATTTGAAATACAGGTATTTTGAGCCTCCAGACATGGGTTTTGGGAACTCCACCCAGGCCTTTTGCAAAAGCAGCAAGTGTTCTTAACGACCAAGCCATTTCTCCAGCACTGTTAGTTTTTGAGACCTGGGCTAGTCTGGAACTCCCAAAGATCTCTGCCTCTCAAGTGCTGGGATTAAGGATGTGTTCTAATATGCCCACTCCTGGCCTCGAATTCTTCTTGATCCTGTTGCCTCCTCCTCTGAAGTGCTGGGGTGCACCTGGTTAAAATACCCTATCTGTTGCCAAGTTTTCCTTCTGTTGAAGTGTTTGCTTGATCTTTGCCATGATGCTTGCAAATGACTTTCTAGCTCTTGCCCGATGTCTCAGGCATCTTTCTTGGGTCTATCTTATGATCTTCATGAACCACAGGCATGCTCACCTTCACGGGCACCTTCCTCCAAAACCAGGATTTTAGGATTATGTTTATGACCATATTAACATAAACACAAATGTAACTCAAATGGGTATATTGTTATTACATTTTACCCCAGATTTCTTTTCAAAGAAACTGTAATACAAACATTTTTCATGAGTCTTTTAAAGTATTTATTTTAAAGTATTTATTTTAAAGTATTGTAGTTACTTAGTTTAGTGCTCAAATAGTCTCCAATTTGGTTTTAAGTATATTGTTAATGTTGTTTTCCATGTCCATGCAGTGTATACTTTAAGATTTATTTATTTATTTAGTATGGTTTTTCAAGACAGGTTTTCTCTATAGTTTTGGGGCCTGTCCTGGAGCTAGCTCTTGTAGTCCAGGCTGGCCTCAAACTCATAGAACTTCGCCTGCCTCTGCCTCCTGAGTGCTGGGATTAAAGGCGTGCGCCACCACCGCCGGCTTTTACTTTTTAATACTTCCTTACTTTCTGTCTCAACCAAGATGTTCTAGGCTCCAGTGCACCTACTCTGCCCAGCCCTGGAAATGACCATCCTTAAAGGAAGCCAGATTCCTCTAGTGTAGACCACCAGAAAGAGAGATGAGAGCACTAGGACCCTCACTGTACGTACATACCTACGTACACACACACACACACACAGACACACACACACACACACACACTTGCGTGCGTTTTCATAAACAAACATGTAAACACACATTTTATATTTGGGCAATCATGAACTCATACCAGTTCCAGTTTCCCCACTTTCTGTTTATGCCTTACTCCCTTTCACACTCACACCTGCCTTCTTCCATGGTGAGGCTCCTGGATCTCTTTGTTTTTTTTTTTTTTCAAGACAGTCTCACTATGTAGCCCTGGCTGGCCTTGAACTCAGAGATCCTCCTGCCTCTGTCTCCCGAGTGCTGGGATTAAAGGTGTGTGCAGCTACCGCTGCTCAGGAGGGGGTTTTTCTCTTAAGTACATATTGTAACTATTTTTCACTTACACTGAATTAGTCCATTGCACTTAGTGGTGCAATATAAATAATGATGCTATGAAGACTATTATTGATTGTCAGTTTAACTACATCTGAAATTAATTAAAACCCAATGGCTAGGTACACCTATGAAAGAGCTTTTTCTTAATTAT
>JAQHUG010000276.1:1917464-1946172 GCA_028555095.1 Dicrostonyx torquatus | reverse complement strand
AGGAGACCCTTTAGGGCATTTCTTGGTGCTACCATGTCCTGTGATTAAAGTCAATGGGAAATTACAATAACCCGATCCAGGCAGGATGACAAGGGACACAAACCCTTCAGGAAGGAAGAGCCAAGGCCTACCAAAGCGCTTGCTGTGGGTAGAGGAATTACGGAATGGGTCGTAGAGGAAGCCACTAAGGCCACACGAGCAATTGCAGAAACGTGTATAACAATTGTCATGAGTGTTTCTCTCCTATTTTGTGAAGCATGTTTTTGTACAGATATTTGAGTTTTCTTACCTCTATTTCTTTATCATATAATGTAACATCAATTAAGAGTATATCAGTGGTTACATTTAAGTTTGAGATACTTAAGGAATGTCCCCCAAGAGACATTGCTACCTAGTCTAAATAAATAATGTGTTTGCAATTATATAAGGGATAGTTGTATCATTTTAGGGATAATTATGACCTGCTTATTGTTTCTATTTTAAAATTAAACATGACATAAGGAAATATGACTGTGTTTCAAGTTAGACAAGGGACAGACTTGTGATGGCTATTCCTGTTTGTCAACCTGACTATATCTGGAATTAATTGAAACTCAAGTGGCTGGGTATACCTGTGAGGGATGATTTTCTTTTAATCTAGATCTTTTGAGATGGGAAGATCTTCTTGACTCTGGGCCACACCTTCTGCTGATAGCCTATATAAAGGACACATAAGAAGGAAACTTGCTCTCTCTTTTCCTACTTGCTCTTGCTCTCAATAGTAAGTCTTCTCCTTCACTGGCATTAGTGCCCACTTCTTCAGGATTTGCGTATACCAGACCCATTGAGACATCTAACCTTGTAGACTGAACTGGATCCTTGGGCCTTCCCTTAAATAGCCATTGTCGGACTAGTTGGACCACAGCCTGTAAGCCATTCTAATAAGTCTCCTTTCTCTTTCACACACACACACACACACACACACACACACACACACACACACACACACTCTGTAAGTTCTGTTTCTCTAGAGAACACTGACTAATACAATGTTATAGCATGTCTGTGCCAGACAAAATAGTAATTTATTAAATTCTATTTCTTAGCTCCTTTATCTAGACTCCAAACAACTCTCACACATATCCAAGTTGTAGTTGGAAAATTAGCATTAATTAATATACTTTTGCATATGGGAGAATAAAGACTTAAAAATGAAGGTAACAGTTTTAATGTTTTTAAAAATTTGGACTCTACCTTTTCCCAAAAAAACTTAAGTATTTATTGAATTATGCTACTGAACATTTATATAGATAATTTTTAGTTAAATATACAACAATTTCAGTACTGGCTTTGCTGGTTAGATTTTATTGATTTGTTTTAAACATAGATATATCCAGGAAAGGGGTCTTAGTTGAGGAAATGCCTCTACAAGACTATGTAGACAGAAGTTTCTGTCCTGCCTGGTCCCATAGCTGTTCAGTCTCAAAGATACACACAGAGGCTTATTTTAATTACAAATTATTTGGTCTATTAGCTCAGGCTTATTGTTAGCTAGCTCTTACATCTTAAATTAACCCATAATTCTCATCTATGTTTAGCCACCATGGCTTGGTACCTTTTCTCAGTGAGGCATTCTCATCTTGCTTCCTCTGTGTCTGGCTGATGACTGACTCCCTGTTTTCCTCTTCCCAGAGTTCTCTTAATCTGGTCACCCCACCTATACTTCCTGCCTGGCTACTGACTAATCAGGGTTTTATTAAACTAATATAGGTAACAAATGTTTACAGCATACAAGAACATTATCCCACAGCAAGATTGCCCTATAGCAAGTCTCTCAGGCATTTTCTTGAATAATGATTGATGTAGAAGGGCCATGCTTACTAGGGGTGGTGTCACTCCTGGGCAGATGGTCCTGTGTTATATAAGAAATCAGACTGAGACAGCCACGAAGAGCAAGCCAGTAAGCAGCATCCCTCCATGGCCTCTGTTTTGGTCCATCTTCCCCCACTGATAGAGAGTGATCTAAAAGTTGTAAACTGAAATAAATCTTTCCTTCCCCAGGTGCTTTTGATCATTGCAGTGATTTGAATAAGAATGGCTTCCATAGGCGCATGTGTTTGACCACTTAGTGCCCAGCTGATGGAAGTGTTAGGGAAGGATTAGGAGGTTTGGCTTTGTTGAAAAATGTGTGTCACCGTAGGTGGGCTTTGAAGATTCAAAAGTGTCCTTTGTTCCCAGGGCATTCCTGCTTGCATGCTCTCTCTCAATCTCTCTCTCTCTCTCTCTCTCTCTCTCTGTCTCTCTCAATCTCTCTCTCTCTCTCTCTCTCTTTCTCTGCCTCCTGCTTTTAGAACAAGAAATGATCTCTCAACTGTTCCTGCCACCACGCATTTTCTGTGAACTACAATCCTCTGAAACTGTAAAGCCTCAAGTTAAACACTTTTCTTTTACAAGTTACCTTGGTCATGGTGTTTTATCACAACAATAGAAACCCTAACTAAGACACAGACTAAATGCTGGGCAGTGGTCATGCAAACCTTTAATCTGGGCACCTGGGAGAGAGAGGCAGGTGAATCTTTGAGTTCAAGGCCATCCTAGTCTACAGAGTGAGTTCCAGGATAGCCAGGGCTACACAGAGAAATCCTGTCTCAAAAAAAAAAAAGAAAGAAAAGAAAAAGAAAGAAAGAAAAAGCCAGGCAGTGAGAAAAAGCCAGGCAGTGATGGTGCACACCTTTAATCCTAGCATTATTTAGGAGGCAGAGGCAGGCAGATCTCAGTGAGTTCGAGGCCAGCCTGGTCTACAAAGCAAGTTCCAGGACAGTCAGGACTGTTACACAGAGAAACCTTGTCTCAAAAAATCAAAACAAAAAAGGAGGGGGACCTCTTTGGTTGGTTCCATCCTCAGCACTAATTTTGGGACTTGAGAGAAGGCTCAATGGTTAAGAGCACTGGCTGTTCTTCCAGAGGACCTGAGTTCAATTCCCAGCAACCACATGGTGGCTCACAACCATCTGTAATGAGATCTGGTGCCCTCTTCTGGCCTGCAGGCATACATGTAAACATAATGAATGAATGAATGAATGAATCTTTAAAAAAAAAGACTGGCTATACATATTTGCGTATCAGACCTCAAGTTTAGAATACAGTCTCTCTCTAATGCTAGCTAAACACTTTTCTTTCCTCAAATCTAGTGTTGGCTACTTTACTGTTGTGACAAATTCCTGAGAAAAAATAACTCAGAAGGAAGATCCATCTTGGCTATGAGTTCAGAGATTTCAGTCCATGCCCACTCGTTCCATTGCTGTGAGTCTGTTGTGGGGGAGAAATCAGGTGGCAGAAAGATGCAGTGGGGAAAAAACCTGCTCATCTCACTCCAGGAGGCCGAATCAGATTAGAAAGAGTCAGAGTAAGATATACTCTTCAAAGACATATTCCTACATCTTACATCCAGGTTCCAACCCAGAGTCCACTCAGTGTGAACTCATGAGTGGATTAACCCATTGATAAAGTTAGTGCTTTCAAAGTCTAATCATCTCTGAATGATTCGATCTTCTAGCTGGGGCCAAACCTTCAACATATAAGCGTTTGGGTGGTGGATGGGGAATAGTTATATATAGTCCATGGCATCAAATGAAAAGTTTGTGGGTTTTTTTTTATGTCTTTGTTTTCAAAGGTGATCAATATCCACAAAGCGTTTTATGGAGGTGGACACAGCATGCAATTTATCCAGGGAGCTGTAGCCTCATCGGAATGTCACGTAAAGCTTTCTTTTCTTGATCTATGTCTTGCTTCTTTAACCTAATGAGCGTCAGTTTATCATTTAGAAAACTTATTTACTGCTATCTTCTTTGTTATATGTTTCTTTTAAGAATTATTTTTCATTATGATTTTATGTGTGAGGGTTTTGCCTATAGATGTCTATGCACCACATGTGTACAATGCCCATGGAGGTCAGAAGAGGGCTTCAGATACCCTGGAACTGGAGTTATAGATGGTTGTGAGCCCCCATGTGGATGCTGGAAATTTAATTTTGATTCTCTCTGGAAGAGCAGACGGTGCTCTTAAGTGCCGAGCCATCTCTACAGGCCTGTTTATGTTTCTTGATACGACGAATTAGTCCTCACCATGTCTGAACATTGCACATGCCTCTGTGGCTGCATTTATTATGTCACATTGCATTTACATATTTATAGACATGCTTCCTCTGGCAGCCTGCTAACCTGTTGGTTATACAATCAAATGTCCAACTGATGCTTCCATGGCCTGGTAGTAGGAAGGGATTCCAGGGGTCCAGGAATGTTAGCTAGCCTGGGACTTTTTTACGGATCTGTGGAAAAATTAATTTCTCAGATCTTCTTTCCACCACGTATAGTTTATAATGCGTGGCACTGCAGGGGTATCATGGAGCTCAGAATGCTCATGAACTGCAGTCGTTACACAAAAAGAATTATTGTGATAAAGGAACTTTAATGTGACAATATTATTATCCACAATGTCATTATTGAGTCATCAAGTTGCTGGCTATGGTGGTATACATTTATAATCCCAACACTTGGGAGGCAGAGACAAGAGGATGGAGGATCAGAGGCCAGCTTAGGTGACATAGAAAGACTCCATCTTAAAGAAGAAAGAAAAGCTATTAGCTCTGTTCATGGAGATATTATCCTTCAACTGTTGAAGTACTTCTAGAAATAAAAGGGTTGTTTGTTTGTTTGGTTGGTTGATTGGTTTTTCTAAACAGGGTTTCTCTGTAGACCAAGCTTGCCTTAAACTCACAGAGATCTGCCTGCCTCTGCCTCCCGAGTGCTGGGATTAAAGGTGTGTGCCACAGCTGCAGCACGGCAAGGGTTTTTATTTTTATTTTTATTTTTTTATCATTTTCTGTCTTAATTTTGTGCAGTAACTTCTCCTTATTTTAGATTTTAAATCCTTTGCAGGAATGTCCTTATATAATAAGGGCATATCATTTGTATTATATATCCACATATATATCTCCTTATATGATAAAGACGCTATTAAGGCCTTGATGCCAGGCCTGGTGGTACAGGGCTGTAGTCCCAGTTGCTTAGGAAGGGGCAGCAGGAAGATGGCAAGTTCTGGGCCTGCCTGGGCTATAAAATGAGTCTAAGGGCAGCCTGGGCAACTTAGTGAGATATTGCTTCCAAGTTTTTAAAAAGTCAGAAGAAGAAGATTGAGGATACAGCTCAGTGGAGGAGCACGTGCCTAGCACTTAGAAGGCTTTGAGTTTTGCCCTTAGTGTGGAAAAGAAGGAGGGGGAGGAGGAAAAAGAAATTGACTGATATTATGTAAGCCTTTGAGAGCCTATACACATGATCTCAGTAGACAAACTGAGTGTGCTGCAAACCCTTCTCTTAAGAAGGCTGTGGGCCAGCAGTCACAGTTAAGTAGCCCACACTAACAGATGTTATCGTAGAGAATTGTGGGCATTGCCTCAGAAATGTTTAGATCTCTAACTGTATTAAGATGATGTTTTTATCTTCTTCAATTGAAATAATGTAGCAATGTCTCTCAGGCTGGCCATGAAGTCAGTAACTCATGATTCTGATACTTTCTTTTCTTGAGTGTTTGAATTACAGGCATGAATTTGTGTACGCCATGCTTGAATACATAAAATTCTTCAACAGAAGTTAGATTAATAAATGATGTCATCATCATTATTTTTTAGTACTATTATTATTATTTTGGTGCCAGGACTTGAACTCTGGGCCTTGTCCATTTAGGCTAATAGTCTACTTTACTCTTTTTTTTGTTTTTGTTTTTGGAGACAAGGTTTCTCTGTATAACAGCTCTGGTTGTCCTGGAACTTGATATTTCGACCAGTCTGGCCTTGAACTCATAGAGATCTGCCTGCCTCTGACTCCCAAGTAATGATATTAAAGGTGTGTGCCACCACCTCCAACAAGGTCTCAACATGGAGTCATAACCTAGTGAAGGAAATTAGTAATAAACAAGAAAATTAATAAAAAGGGAAAGAACAGCGCGTGAGGGCTGCTCTAAGGAAAGGAGCATGCATTAGAGATGGAGACACTCCTTAGGTGGATATCAAGATCTGTATTCAAACCCGCAGGATAAGAAGTCAGTCACCCCCTTACACACACCTTCCCAAATAAATCCACAGAGAAAGAATGTCAGACCTATGGAGTGGCAAACACAGGGGCTCTGAGTGTGCAACTGGTGTGTGTGGCTCAAATCAGGCTCAACTATCAAAAAGGGGGCAGGAGATAGGGTTGGAAAAGTAGGCAGAAGCCAGTTAATGTTAGAACACACATCAGGCAGAGAACTTGTTTTAATCTAAATACGATAGCAGCTCACAGAATTCTGCTTGCCCCCTTTTCCCCAGCAGTTGAAAAATCTGACAAATCTGAACTTTAATATCATAATATATTAATGAGTGTGTCCTAACATATGATATTGCTTTTAAATTAGAATAATGTACAAAATTATAAGTTTCATGGTGACCTCTCCAGACAAGTTTATCGATGTATCTTGTTTTTACCCCCCTTCCCTTTTATTTTGTTTTGAGACAAAGTCTCACCATGTTGCCCATGCTTGTTTGAAGCTCACAATCTGCCTCCTGAGTGCTTGGACTCCAGACATGTGCCACCATGCTCAGCTTTAACTGTAGTAATCTAATGAAGTTCATATACTGGGGCCTGGAGCAATGGTTCAGATCACTGTCTACTCTTCTGGAGGAACAAGGCTGGATTCCTAGCACCCATGTGACAACTCACAACCATCTACCGGCACTTTCTTCTGGACTCTTTGTGCACCAGACATATATGTGATGTGTAGACATGCAGGCAGGCAGAACACACACACACACACACGCACAAAAATAAAATAATAATAATTTAAAAAGCAATCATGTTGCTAAGCAAACAGACAATAGTTGTAGGCTTTCCTGGATTACAAATATTTTTAAAACTACGTTTATTTGTGGGTGCCTGCATGTACTTGGAGTAGGTTACAGGGAAGAAACCAAGACCAAATTTAAAGAGGAAGTTGGCTACATAATATTTCAGAATCAGAGAATTGGCTTGATTAACAATAAGACTTTCCTTAAACTTTTCCCATTTGGTGGGTGGTGTCTTCGGTACCACCATGAACTAGCCCCAGGGAAAGCCACTATTTATCATTTACCCCTGCTTTACACCAGCCATGTAGTCAAGGTCATACAGTTAAGAAATAGTAAAGCAGGTATTCAAACCCCAGCAGTCTGTGACTTTAGAGCTGGCCTTCTTAACCAAATTCTGGATTGCTTTCTTTTTGACTGTGCCCATATGGTGACACAGGCTTAGTGACCTCAAAGGTCTGTCTCTAGCTTTTGTATAAATTTAAGCTTCTATAAGCCAGCATCTCCGGGGTGGGGTGGTGGTGGCTGGGCCTCTTTCCAATGCTTGAGGAAGGTGAGGTAGAAGGACAAAGGTTCACCAGAGAGGAAAATCTGCATCTTTTTCTCAGAAATTCAGATATTCCTATAATCTGGGATGTTTCCACCTTTTTACAAAAGAAAAATAAAAGCTTCTCCCCCCCATTTTTCTTTTTCTCCCCCTCCTCTTTTCCTTGGGATCTTGCTATGTTGTTCAAACTGGCTGCAAACTTAAGATCCAGTTCCCTCAATTCTGCCCAGTGTGCTGGGATTACTGACATGTGCCACTCCACCCTCTTAATCTCTTGTTAAGCGAGACAATGAATGAAAGCTGAGTTGCTATATCTTACTAGGAATTAGCTCTCTGTCTCCATCTCTCATCTCTATCAAGTGTTTAATGCTCTGTTGATAGGCCGTGGTTGACAGTGGTCTTTACTTTCTTCTTGAATTGTTTCGTGAATGGTTATCTTATCTGTGCTAGTTAAACTATGTCCTCACCTCCTCCGCTCCCCAGATTCTCTGTCTTTCTTTGCCCTGCTCTACGCCCAGAAACGCTGACCTTCATAGCTACACCAGCAGTTCCCTTGTCCTCTGGCTTCCAGTGGGCGTAGGGGATGCTTGTAGGGGGATAAGAGTAGGAGGAAGAATGGGAAACTGGAGAGGTTTTCCCCCACTTCCTTTCTGCTGTGGTCCTGCTGTAGCTGTCCAGCATCCAGCCTCCAGGGCCTGAGCAGACTACGCTTCTTCATCCCCATATGCACAGGGTCAGAAATCACCCAGGGCCTCTCCATACCTCTTGCTTCCCTTAGCACTTCTCCCATCTTTATACATAATGCCTTTAATAAATCAGTTTTAATAAATTGGAGCGGAATGCCATTTTCTACTTAGAAGCCTATTTCTCCAGTGGTCTCAAATGTTTTACAGGCATGGGAGAAGCCTAAACTTCCGGATATTTGCAGTCTTAAAGAGGTCTTAGGTAGACTGTCCCACAGTCAGATTATGAGATTTCATTACTTCATTTGCAGCAATGGCGAGGTGCACAAGACTCTTGAGCATGGCCACACTGGACTCTGCCATGCAGGTCAGAGACACAGGCTTTACCGTGGCATGAGTAAAAACCATTCTCTTTGCCCTATTCTCCAGTGGGCCCTCTCGGTTCCACCTTCACATTATATCTTGAACTCCATCACTGTTTTACTTCCCCTGGGTTACCCATGTGTAAGCCACACTCCTTCTCACCTAAGCAGCTTCCCAACAGGTCACTTTGAGTTTGCTGTTTGCTGATCACAGTCTTTTCTCCAGCTCTAAGCCCTATTTTTCAAGTATAAGTCACATCATGTCATTCCCCTGTGGACCCCCTCCAGCTGACTCATGCTTACTTTAAGAAGAACCAAAGCTGCCGTGACGCAGAAGGCAGAACAGGAGTCTGAGAAGTACTTGACTCCCCTAACTGCCTTGCACACCTGCACACACCTGCGCAAACCTGCCCACACCTGCCCCTTGTCACCTCCCTTCTGAGCACCTACCATGTAAGACTGCTGAGAGCCCGTGGAGTGGTCATCTTCCCTCCGCCACAGATGCTCTGATTTCAGACTTATTGCGAGGGAGCATTCATTCATTCTTCAGTTGCAGCTTAAACGTTGTCTAAGTTTAAGAAGCCTAGCCTAGTAATTTTCAACCCAGTTCCCCGGCCCTAATTCTGAAAAAAAATCATCTGCTCCCTTCTTGGTGTCTGTATCTTTATAGAGAAAACCTTGTCAAGAGCAAGTGTCTTACGTTTCTTTTTTGATACTGTGCTCTCAACATCTAGGATAAACCTTGGTTCAGAGCAGTATGAAAGCAGTTTTGAGTGATGCAAATTAGTTTGCATATTATTTATTTATTTATTTAGTACTTTTGTGGGTCAAACTCAGACCCTTGAACACTGTAGGCCAATGTTCTCCCACCGAACTGTATCCTTAGCCCCAAATGGACTTTTAAAAAGAAAAAAAAACAAAAATACTTAAGTATTAGAATATAATAAAAATAATCATAATTAATAATGCCTTAGAAACTTAAACCTGATTTAAAGAGTTATGCACTGGGCTGTAACAGATGTTTTAACATCTTACTATTACTTTGTCCTATCAGAAAATACAGAGGCTCACTGTTACTGCCTTTAGACTTGGGAGAACGGTGGAATGTGAATCCCTAAAAGGCACAGGGGAGGGATGGTACCAAAGGAAGGTGTGTGTGTGTGTGTGTGTGTGTGTGTGTGTGTGTTTGCATGCAACCTGCACAAAAAACTGTAGGGCTAAACAGTAAAAGCATTCTCTGAGGACATCTCACTTTTCCTCCCCATCCAAATTCAATATGCTCCAACATGTCAGTCTATAAAGAAAACTAAAGCTGACATTGTGCACAAAGGCATTATCCGGTTGCCATCACCCAAGGCAGATAGCTATGTGTCCACGATGCACTTCCGCTCCAGGCTATTTTAGGAAGCTTCTGGATTCTAATCTAAAAGTGGTATCTGGAAAAGAGATAATAATTTGTGTTCACATAGCAGTTTTCATCCAAAGGACTTAAATCACTGCACAAAGATATAAGTATGATTATCCCAGATGGAGCCAGTCAGACAGAGGGACTACTGCCCCTGTCAGCAGGTCGGAGAGAAGGAGCCCCTGAGCTCAGAGCACAGCCCTACACCATAAATTACTGAGTCGTGGCCTCTCTTGATTGGGGGCTGGACTATTAATGATGAGATTTTTTTTTCTTAAATGAAGTAGAATATCAGGCTTTAGAATTAAGAAGTTTAGCATATGCCCAAAACATGAAAATGAATGCTTTTGTAACTGCTGACTTTGAGGCTGCCTGATTATTTAAAATGAGAAACTGGTAAATTAGTGTGCTAAGTGTCATTCTAAGTGGATGCTTAGATATATATATTTATCTAAAATCCACAACAAATGGGATGAGACAGGAACTATTTTCACATTCACCCAGTTGAAGATAATGTGTGGAAGAAGAGAAACAGAACCAGAATTCAGAGGGAGGTAGCTCGACACCTCCTTATGGTTAGTGAGCACTCTGTCTGGTACCTTGTGAGACATTCTGCCAGTACTAGGGTTTGAACCTAAGGCATCGCTCATGAGAAGCAAGCATTCTACGGGGGAACTACAGCCTCGGTCTTTGTGTGAATCCATTCAAATTATCTCAGTGTTTATTCCCCAAATGTCATCCCAGTAAAGGTTTACAAAGGCAAAGTAATTTGTCTGAGCTCACACGAAGCTGGGGTTTTGAAAGCAGACAAATGGTCGGTACGCAAGAAGGAAGTCTTAGGATTGCTCCTGCCACGAAGTGGTTGTGTGACCCCAAGTCCATCTGTAGTTTTCGTATTTTCCCCTGTAAAAGGAGGATACACACTGGGGCGCGCTGCTGTGAACTCCTGCCCACTGCCAAAGTTCTGGGGCTCCATAACTGTTTTCTGTTTAGTCCCTTGTTTGAAATCCTTGGAGGAAAAAAAAAATGAACCACACCAAATCTGAAAGTGACTCTGGCGCCAAATTTAGAAAACAGATCTCAAAGAGAGAGAGAGAGAGAGAGAGAGAGAGAGAGAGAGAGAGAGAGAGAGAGAGAGAGAAGCAGTTTACAAAACGTCTTTATTTAGAAAGTGAGACTGTCCTGCCCAGAGTCTCTCTCAGTTTGTGACTCAGTGACCAGATACAGGCCACACTTTTCCCCCTGCCTGGCCACTTCTCCTGGCTGAAAGTCATAGAACCTAAGTCCTTTCTGCCCATGAACCGGCCCAAACTGGAAGAAGCCCATCTTGTGTAGGAGGCCCTGAGAGAGAAGCAGCCAAGGTTTTCATGTGGGTGTTCTATCTTGAATTCAGAATGTCTGTATCTTTTTGTCTACCTCTGTTTTTGTTCTTAGTGGTTATTATATAGTGACACAACCTACTGCTAACATGAACCAGTTTTCTTTTTTTCTCCCACAACCTTATGGTGAGCTATGGGACATTCGCAAAGCTATTTTCCATACCTCTGTGTGGCTCTTGTTCAGAAGGATTGGTTTGGGCTGAGATGCCTCAGCTGATAAAGGCACCTACAATCAAGCCTTATGACTCAAGTTTGAGCCTTAGTGCACACACACACACACACAAACACACACACACATACACACATTAAATAAATAAATATGTAATATTTTTCAGTGTGGGTTTGAATTTGTGGTAAGTCTTAGCAATGAAAATCACTTATGAGTCAGGCTTGATGGCACATGCTTTAATCTCAGCACTTGAATAGTGGAGACAGGTGGATCTCTGTGAGTTCAAGGCCAATTTGGTCTACATAATGAGTTTCAGGATAGCCAGGGCTATGTTAAGCGACCCTGTCAAAAAGAAAAAGAAAGAAAATTAGCTACATTCTCACACTGTCTTCACTTTACTTGTCTTTTTGTAAAATGATGTTCACACGACACCAAACAGCATAATGCTCATGGAAGTCGTTTGGATAAGTTTGAGTCACTGTGATAATGAAAAGAGGGCTCTGATAATGCCTCTTACCCAGAGAGACTGGCAGGGGTGTGCATGATGCCAGTGCTTTGGCAACGGACAGTCCTTAGCTAGAATCCTGTCGTTTGGGCAAGTAGGTGTTTTTCATTTGTAAAACACAAGGTTGGTTATTGAAGCATGGAAAGACTAGTCATGAGACGGCTGATACAAAACATACCACTAGTAAGTGGAAATCATCATTGTAGTTATCAGTTATTAAATCACAATGCAGTGCTGTGAGGTTCAGAGGACCAAGGCTAATTGTCTGAGACAGATGACTAATTTACTTCGAGTCCTAGAAAAGGCCTGTAGAGAAACAAGCTGCCCCGAGACACCTGCTCTTCTGTACTCAGTAGAAGCTAGTTCTGCAACAACGATCCTCAGACACGCCACATCTTGAGGAAAGGGGGACAAGTGTCTTTCTTCTCTTTAGACCACCCGCCCGAGTCTGCATCTTCTATGACCATAGGAATTAGGTCACCGTTAGGAGATCAGACCTTTCCTTTCTATTTTAAAGGCACTGAGATGGTTGTAATTTCAGGAAATTATTTCTAATACTTTTAGCAGTTGATTTTTATGCGTTTTACTTTTTGACATTGGGTCTTGTGTCCTTGGATGGCCTTCAACTGACTGTGTAGCCAAGGATGACCTTGAAATTCTGACGGAGTTTCTGCTTCTCAAGTGATAGGATTACAGGTGTGTGTCACTATTTTGAGTCTGGGCAGTGCTAAGGATCAAATCCATGCTAGGCAAGCACTCTACTGATTGAACTACATCTCCAGCCCTATATATATCTATTGGTGTGTGTTTATACTGCTGCGGCTCAAACCTAGGACCTTACACATGTTTGGCAACTGTCATACTAACTGAGACACAATCCCAGCCCTGCACTAAAGTTTTCTTTAGATTTATTTATGTAATTTTGTGTGTATAAGTGTTTTGCTTGCATGTATGTGCACCACACACACGTCTGGAATCCACAGGGGTCAGAAGAAGGCACGGGATCCCCTGGAACCAGTACTACTATGGAAGATTGTGAACCAAGGAATGGAAACTTGATCCTCTGCAAGAACAACCAGTGTTCTTAACCTACACCTCTCCAGGACCCACCCCTCATTTTTGCTTTAAACTAGATTTTAAGTTTGTTTGTTTGTTTTGAGACAGGGTTTCACTATGTATCCCTGGCTGGCCCAGAACTTGCTATGGGACTCAGGCTGTCCTCGGACTAACAGAGATTCACTTGGCTCTTTCTCCCAAGAACTGTGATAAAAGGCATACACTACCATGCCTGACTGCTTTTTTTTTGTTTGTTTTTTTGTTTTGTTTTGTTTTTGAGACAAGATTTCTCCGTAGCTTTGGGGCCTGTCCTGGAACTAGCTCTTGTAGACCAGGCTGGCCTTGAACTCACAGAGTTCCATCTGCTTCTGCCTCCCTAAAAGTGAGTGCCACCACCGCCCAGATGCCTGACTGCTTTTTTAAAAATAACTTCAAAATGTTGTGTGTGGGTGTGCATGTCTGCATAGAGGTCAGAGGACAGTTTATCAGAGCTGGTTCTATCTCTCTACCATGTGAGTCCCGTCGTCAAGCACTTTTATCTGCTGATCCATCTTGCCAGCTCAATTTTTGTTAATATGCAGAAGGTCCTAGTGTGCAATAATTCCTTACCACGTAGAGATTCTGCTCTCTTTGCCTGGAAATCACTAATATAAGTCACCAATTATCAATCTCATTCAACATAAGTTTTGTCCCCTTTGTGCTATGCATTGTTCTAAATACCTTAGACACGCCGTCTTGTATCAGCCACATCCTCCCACTCTCATTTTAAATGTTATCTCCTCAAAGAAGCCTTCCTTGTTCCAAGCTGACTTTGTCTCCACCTTTCCATTATTCCCTATCATTTCATCCTGTTTATTTCCTTTGGAATACTGATCACTATACACAATTAGTTACTGATTTCACTACTTGTTTGCCACTGTCCCTCCAGCCAGACTAAGAGCTTTGAGAGCAGGGTCCTTGTTGATTTGGCTTTCCTTGGTATATCCAGGAGCAAGGGCAGTGGCTTGCTGTTTGGCATGGGGGCAAGGTGAATTGATTATCTATTGAATAAGTACATTAAAATAGCAGTATGAAGGATATCCTATTATTTTCTCCATTCCTCTAATGAGGAAACTGAGAAGTAGAGGGTAAAATGAACTCATGCCGTAGCTAGTAATGTATAAAACTGGTTGAAAAATCCGGTTCTCCTTGACTTCAGAGTACGAGTTATTTACTTCTCTGGCCCCAGAAACAAAAGACTGCCCCACTGCTGCTATGTATGCTCTTAAGTCTCTTTGTCTCTCTAGAACTCTCCTTTTCATTGGAAAATAAGAGGTGGAGTTAGACATCCTCTTTATAGCAATATTTCGTCAGTTATGGTATCTATGACTGAAGGAAGTCAACGAAGGAACTGGGAAAACTGGCTTGAGGCCTTTAAGAGTGCTAATCTTGGGGCTGGGGAGATGGCTCAGCCGTTAAGAGTGTGAACTGCTCTTGCAGAGACTCCAGGTTAAACAGTCAGTATCATATCACAGGTATGCTTCTTCAGGTACCTGTGCTCATGAGCATGTACACACACGCACATAACTATAAAAATAAAATTTAAAAAAGAAGTGGTGGTGCTTGCCTTTAATCACATCTCTTAGGAGGCAGAGACAAGTGGATCTCTGAGTTCGAGGCCAGCCTGGTCTACAGAGTGAGTTCCAGGACAACCAGGGTTGCACAGGGAAACCCTGTCTTGAAAAACCAAAACGAAAAAGAATGCTCATCTTCAGTACTCCCTGCCCCCTTTTCCCTTTCCTTCACTGAAGATTTGCTGATTGTGTTGTGTGGGTTTTTTTTTTCTTCCTAGATAGGGTTTCACAGTAGCTTTGGAGCCTGTCCTGGAACTAGCTCTTGTAGACCAGGGTGACCTTGAACTCACAGAGATCTGCCTGACTCTGCCTCTGGAGTGCTGGGATTAAAGGCCTGAGCCACCACTGCCCGGCTGCTGATTGCGTTTTATGTGTTGGTTGTCATAGGGATCCAGAGACTCAGAGAACATAGACCTTGGCATTACAGCTGCTGGAAGTACTGTGGGGTCAATCCTGTGACAGTGAGGTACGTGAGGAGCATGGTAACACAGGAGGATGTACATGTTGATCATTGTGGTGATGGATATGGATTTGTGTGCAGGGACAGCTGTAATACTGACCTGGGCCTTAAGGAAAGAATATTCCCCAGTCAGACAAGCTAAAGGTGAGGCTTCCTGGATGAGCAGAAAGAACAAGAACAGTCCGGACTGTTAAGGCAAGGAATTACCTACCAGGCTAGTGGAGCAGAAGGAGCCCCCTTTTGGCTTCTACTCTTGGGTATAGCCACATTCCTTCACTTAGAAAGCTCACTGGCTGAGGTCTAAGCCTACTGACAAGTGTGGTGAGGTAAAAGGTGTGAATGCCATTAAGAAGGCTTGACACAGTGCTCAGACAATTCACAATGAAGACTTGGCCTTAAGGCGTTTGTGACATTTGGAGAGGAAGGAGATGGATTAGAGACTTTTCAGGGAAGAACTACAGGACTTGGTGACTGAATGGTCGACAGAGACTAGGGACTTAGAATGGATCAGTGCCCAAGTATAAAGTGTTACCATTTAGAAATAGAGGGAAATTGGAGTCAGATGGCAGAGGTACCAATGTTCTGTTTGGATAATCAGTTTGAAGTGTCACTTAGGAGAGCCAAGAGTCCAGTACCCACCTTCTCTTCACCTTGCAAGAGCTGTCCTAGCCCGAGTCAGTCATTCTTGGGCTAATTTCCCTGTGGCCCCCCCCAGGAATCAAATCCTCAGAGAGTTTCACTCGCATTTCTGAGCCTGACATCCATTCAGGATAACAGCAGCATATGAAAAACTTCCTGGGCCCCCACTGACGAACGCGTGGATTGTGGAAGACATGCTTGTATCAGACAGTGGCTTTTGCAAACACCAGATTACAGAGAAACCATTTCCATGGAGCCTTCTCTGGCCATGACAGGCTCTGACTCTAAGCTAGCTCCTAAGAGCTATCCCCCACCCCCTCCGCACACACATTTAAGGAGCGGATTTTTAAAAAGGAAATGGGGTTGTATAACGTGCAGCCTGGTTCCCCTTGACAACTGGAGAAAACCCTGAGTTTAAGTGGCCGGACCCACTTCCAATCATTACCTTTGAAGACAAGACTTCTTGTGGCCCTAATCCTTTTAAAATGATGGGACTGGAATCATCTATCTCAACTCAAATATCCAGCGGTCACCAGGCGGTGGCAGGGTCGAGCAGGTGGACTCTTAGGGGGGCTGTTTCCAGGGTCCTCTTAGGGAAGAAGACAACCCTGGAGGCAAACACTCCATCCTGGCCCTGGCTATCTCCCTAGTAATTACAGCCTAGGGCTGAAGACAGGGGCACGCCCTGTGTCCTACACCCCTATTCCTGGGATGCTATCAGAAGTCTCTACGTTTCTCCACCCTCTCCTCGCCGCGCTAAACCCCACTGTCATGCTTATAAATCCCAAGAGGAAAGGGTGGCACGATTCCTCCCGCGCCCCTGCGGGCTGAAGGCGGTCACTAAAGCAGTGCAGTTCCAAGCTTCCCCTGCAGAAGCCACGCTCCTGACTTGGTCCGGGGATAGAGGGGGCGCGAGAGAGCAAGTGGGCGGGCGTCCCATCCTCCGCATCCTCCTCCAAGTCCTGGCGCGCAGGGAGGGAGCGCTGCGCTGCGCCGGGCTGCGCATCGCGGCCCACTTGCCGCCTGTCCCCTGCCCTGGCTGGGCCACCTCCCCGGGCTGCCGGTGGAGGGCTTCGAGGCGCTAACGTTACGCTGTTTCCGGTTTTCCAGAGGGCTCTGTTTCCCCTCCCAAGGCGGCGGCGGCTGAGCGGCGGAGCCCCCCAAATGGCCTGGCCAGATGCGGCAGGTTTGCTGCTCAGCGCTGCCGCCGCCACTGGAGAAGGCTCGGTGCAGCAGCTACAGCTACAGCTACAGCTACAGCGACAGCAGCAGCAGCAACAGCAGCAGCAGCAGCAGCAGAAGCAGCAGCAGCAGCAGCGAGAGCGGCGGCAGCAGCAGCATCTCCCGTCCCGCTGCGCCCCCAGAGCCGCGGCCGCAGCCGCAACCGCAGCTCCGCAGCCCCGCAGCCCCGAGAGCCGCCGCCCGCTCGCGAGCCGCAGCCGCCGGCGGCATGAGGCGCGACCCGGCCCCCGGCTTCTCGATGCTGCTCTTCGGTGTGTCGCTCGCCTGCTACTCGCCCAGCCTCAAGTCGGTGCAGGACCAGGCGTACAAGGCACCCGTGGTGGTGGAGGGCAAGGTACAGGGACTGGCCCCGGCAGGCGGCTCCAGCTCTAACAGCACCCGCGAGCCGCCCGCCTCGGGTCGGGTGGCGCTGGTGAAGGTGCTGGACAAGTGGCCGCTCCGGAGCGGGGGGCTGCAGCGCGAGCAGGTGATCAGCGTGGGCTCCTGTGTGCCGCTCGAAAGGAACCAGCGCTACATCTTTTTCTTGGAGCCCACTGAGCAGCCCTTAGTTTTTAAGACGGCCTTTGCTCCGGTCGACCCTAACGGCAAAAACATCAAGAAAGAGGTGGGCAAGATCCTGTGCACTGACTGCGGTGAGTCGCCCCCTCCTTCTGCTGGAGAAAGCGGGGGGGGGGGAGGTGGTGGAGGATGGGGGTGGGGCGGAGAGGTGCCGCAGGTGCCCAGGCCTGGCAGCGCTCGGCCGCCGGGGGGTGGGGCCGCCCCTGGACAGGACGCCGGTCGCGGGTGGGTGAGGGTGTGGGCTTGGGGAGAAGGAGAATCAGGCTCAAAGTGTGTGCTAGGGGCGAGAGCTGGTGGGGAGGCGCTGGCCTGTGCCAACAGGGATCTGCGGCTGATGTATGGCATGTGGGGCTGGAAAGCTGCCATCATAGCCCAGTAGCAGAAGAGAAAACGGGGAGGTCCGGGCGGCTCTGGCCTGAGGCTCAGTGAGTCAGGAGTGACCCTCGGAGGCCTCGCCCGCTCCGCTCCCGGGGGCCTGCCTTGGCCAGGCTGGCAGGGTCTACAGGAGCAGCTGGGCAGACTCCCAGGCTGTGAAGGCCTCCGCTTACAAGTTCTCCTAGGGATTGATCGCCCCCGCCCCCTCCTTCCTCTCCCAGCTCGTTGCTCTGCTCATCCACACCGCTGGCGCAGGCAGAGTTGGACTTTTTCTGCTACTGTTTTCCGTTCTCCGTGTGGCTCTGAGCTTTTTTTTTTTCTCCGTCGTGCTTTGCCTGTTTTGCCAAGAGAGTAGTTTATCTGTCCCTTCTTAACCCCCAGCACCAGCCAACAGACACTCTTTTAGCAGTTTGTGAAGTGTCTCACCTGGTCCTGGTGGTGGTGAGGAGAGAGTAACTTGGTTTTGCTGAATGTTTGAAGTTCAGCTCTGACATCTTCCTGGCGATATGTATTGACCGCGTTTATCTTCACAATGTTGGGTACTGTACAGGAATGCTGGTGATTATAAAAGAAACACAAGCCTGCACATCTGTTCAGCCCCAGGGTGAAGATCTCCCATTCAGAAGTCAAGAAATGACACTTTAACAGCTTTGTCTTGTTGTCCCCAAGTCCCACTGATTTCTCAGTAAGACATTTCTTTAAAAGGCTGAATCTGCGGTGTTTAGTTCAACCCAGGACTGTTGGATTCCTGAATTGTGATAGAGCTCCTGAACTCGCATAGAAGTGAGTGTATTTACCAGTCTATTGACTGAACCTGGATAGTGTAGACAGGCTTGACTAGCAAAAAAAGAAAAAGAAAAAAAATGTATAACAGCTAGTTGGAAAATCCACTTTCATCTTTCTAAAGCAATCAATGTCTTTGGCTTTTGGAAGCTTCCCTCCCCCTACTCCTCTAAGAGGCAAATTTTAGACAGTTAGTTGTGGGAGTGTATCTAAGCACTGTGCTAAACTCTGATCACTTTAATGAGAAGAATCTTGCAAGTGTCTTACCACGGAGAGAGAAGCTTGGGGAAGGACAGCAGTTTACGGTTTGGATATTATTCTAAGCAATATTATTGCCTGCTTTTTTTTTTTTAATTTGGGTTTACGCTCTGAAAAGTTTTGTGATGACAACTTGAGACCAGCTAAGAATTTCTCTCTCTCCTCCTTTTTAATTCTATTAAGTACTTTATCTGAGGTCCCTTGGGGGGAATTGTGGAACTGTGTCGTGCAGTGGGAAGTAGATAGTAAAAACACATATTGAACCTTGTCCAAGGACAGCTTTTGTTGGTTGTTGATGAATTGCTCCTGAATAAGTACAGAGTGCGTCTCCAGGTGACCCTTCCTTAGGGTCACTGAGGACTGATAGCTATTGTCAACCACTATCACAACAGGCTCCCCTGCCCTTTGTCTCCTTCCTTGCACGTTGGTTGCTTGAGTGAGCATTTAATAGTTTCAACAGTTGAATGCAAAGATCATGAAAGATTTGAAGTCATAAATATACTCTGCTTTTAGACTATGGGCATCTCATATTATTTATATGTAGTATAGTTCTTGCAGAGATAAATTTAGGACTGCAATCACTTGTAAAGGGAAGGCCCTCACACATCATAAATTATCGAGGAGCAGGAATGAGTATGACAGTAAATATTTTAGAATACAAAAAATATGCCTTTAATGATAGTGTACAGATAGGCACCAGAGGAGCTTTACATAAGAGGATGAGAAACTAAAGGGCATTTTGTGAGAGGAGAAGACTTAAGGAATTGGAGATAGTGTAACAGAAGAATATAAGCTATATTTTCTTATTTTCTATTATGAGATTAAAGAAAACATGTGCTGTGATAGCATATTAAATGAGGAAACAAAATCAGCCTAACTAACCACAACACCTTCCTTGTGCTCAGCAGGAAATAGCTAACACATTCATTTTCTGTTTTCTATTCTAAAGAAAGCCCTGTGGGCCACAGGGTCATTGGGAACATTCTCTCCTTGGAGCAGATTTGCCCATTGCAAAATAGGGAAGCTGGCACTTGGAAACTGTCATTGTGGCGGTTACATTGAGCAACTGGGGTTGAATTGTTACTTTGTTCAGTCACTTTCAGCTCTGAGCTGTCTGGGCTCTAGAGGTGTGGTTCCTGGGGAAGTCTTCTAGAAACTGTGTTTGGGGAGGGGACCAAGGGATGATGTACTACTGTATGGAAAAATATTGTGCTTAAAAGCACTTGTCGCCGGGCAGTGGTGGCGCACGCCTTTAATCCCAGCACTCGGGAGGCAGAGGCAGGCGGATCTCTGTGAGTTCGAGACCAGCCAGGGCTACAAGAGCTAGTTCCAGGACAGGCTCCAAAGCCACAGAGAAACCCTGTCTTGAAAAACAAACAAAAAAATAATTAAAAATAAATAAATAAATAAAAGCACTTGTCTCAGTCACATCGACCCAAGGATCATCCTGGATCCTTCCCAAAAGGTCCTCATCATGGCTAGGTGCAACTGAGGAGAGAGGCCTGAGAGTCTGTGATCTAAGGTCGAGGGTAACTAGGGGGTCTCTCTAGAAGAGCAGTGCCTAACCAAAGGGGCATCTTTTATAGATTCAACATATAGCATTTAATCAAAATGACTACCTCTAGTGGTAAAGAGTAAAATCTTTGCATTACTGAGAAATTTGCATATATGAGTATGTTTTCTGAGCCTTCTGTGGAAAGGGGAGGTAGAACTACAAAGGCCTTATAGGGACGGTGTGACACGGCCATGCTGCAAGTGTGTCCTGTTCTTTACATAGTTCTCTGCTGTAAGAGGTGCTCACACGTTATTCGGTGTAATTACACTCCATCTTGGTACTTTCTCAGATATATGTTCTAAAGCCATTTTCTAATTGAATATGTTCAGGAGGCAGCAGGAAAGAAGACAGCGACTTCCTTTGGGACTTGCTGACTTGTGGTCCTCCAGTGTGAGGTGTGCTTCTGGGGACTTTGAAACCAATCTGGCACTCAGATTCACATATTAGAGGAAGGTGGTTCACAGAACTCAGTATAGCAAAAGTGGTCGCATATTTTTAAAGTGATGTTTATTTGCAGAATCTTTTCTTTCCCAGCCAGCTGGGGAGCCAGCTGTGCTGCAGCTTGGAGATGGGAAAGTGAAACCAGATTAGAAACTGACCAGTACCAGGGGCCTGGTTATAAATTCAGGGACCGAATTGCCACCCTAATGCCATTATTTCTTGGGTGGTTGCTTTCCTCTGCAGAGAGCAATTTGTGGAACAGAAATGACATCTTATCTTTGAGATCTTCTTTGTCCTCCTCACTGCCCCCGGCAGTGTTTGGTACTATGTCTAGTTTAGACACTCTTTTGAGTGGATGAAGCTCATAAAAGGGGGCTTCCAGAGTCATGTTGAAACAATCTCAACTTTCTGATCTGTGGCACCAAGTTTTGTGCGGAGGGGGTCAGCTGAGTCTGTCGTTAGTCTTTACACGTCACCATGGGTTCTGGGAACCCATTTTCTTTTCTTTTTTTTCTTCTCCCCCACCCAAAGGAGGCCTTATCAATTAGAGAACTTGGTGACTATGCTTAATCACCCCGGTGATGAGTGCTAAGGTGACCTGAGAGGCGGGAAAGAAAGGTCCTGCTGGAGACTTCCTGGGGGTGGGAGGAGGTAGGCTGCCACACCCCTTCCCAAATTTAAATGCAAATGAAAGAGCTATTTGATTAGCAACTGTTTTGGGATCTTTCCAGTTTAAAGTCTAAATGACTAAATTCCTTGTAGCTCCTCCTCAAGGCATTTGTAGCCTTCCTGCCAGCCTTCATTAACCAGGGCTTTATAATTGTATTCCCTAGTAACAGCTTATTTGTAAAATGAAGCTGCATTTATGCTTTTTGTGTAAGAAACATATTTTTATGGCTCAAAATTCAGCAAGTACATCAGACTATAGAGTGCAAGTTTTCCCTTGTCATGCCCTTACCCTGCTCTAAAACAATTGTAAACATTGCTTAGTTTTGAAATGTGTCTTTCTCTAAAAAGCAGTTTTTGTAGTGTTTAATTATTTTTTTTTTAATTCTTCCCAGGTTACAACCCAAGATCTTAACTACTACTACTTTCTGAGCCCTTTTCTATGTCAAGTCATCTAGTCAAAGATCTTTCTCTTCCACTGTACCCACATCTTACCTAACAAATGCAATCCTAGGATAAGACACTAAAATCTCAACTCAGTTTTCAGATGCTTTGCAGTTAAAACATTCCATGGCCAGGCATGGTGGTGATACAGGCTTTCAGTCCTAGCATGGTGTGTTCCAGCCAGCCAAGGCTAGATAGTATGCTGTTTAAGAAACAAATTGTATATATATTATAATATACTTAAGTATCTATATATGTATCCATATATACATATTCTCCATTACAGTGGATTTTGTGGGTCTTAACTGGGATGCTGAAGAGTGTCACCAAAAGGCTTGTCTCTGGAAGTGAGGGCTGAGTCTTTGGCCATACAACAGCTGTACTCTCAGCAGAGTTCCTGTGTGAGGAATCTCAATATTCCATGTCTGTGCAGAATTTGACCATACTTGTATGTCGATGATCCTAGAGAAACTCGGGTTAGAATGTCCACTGAGGTAAATGATTGGAATGTTTGAGCGGGTCAGGGAAATGCCTTTTGGGTAAGCAAAGGAGAAAGTAAATATGCAAATATCTAAACAGTGGGACTCCACCCCCTGAGTCTGCTAACTGGCTTTTGGTGTTTTAAATATTGACTTGGGAAAAGAATGGTGATATCAATATCAGTCTGGGAAGTCTTTTTAAATTTTTCTTGCTTTTTTCGAGACATGGTCTCACTATGTAGCCCTGGCTACGTGCCCAGCACCCTGTGCAGTTTTTAACAACATATTCTCGGGTTTTCCTTTTTCAAAGGTTAAAATGTTGTTAGTATAAATTTTACTAAAGATATGCTCCTATCCAGTCTTGAGTTTGGTGGGATAGATGGATGTGGAAGGAGTATTATTTTCCTCCCTGTTTCTAGTGAATTAAGCCTTTCATCCCAGTTACTTTTTGGAAACTTTACACTAAAATAAACCTAGTTTATGAGTTTCCAAAGATGATGTAGGCACCTCTAGAAAATGGAGCGAAGTGGTTGGGTTGACTGAAAGTACGCTATCACGACAAAGTTGAAAATGGTCTCTTTTTCGTGTTTACAATTAGTTTTGATAATAAAGCAACCTGTTCCTTAAAATTACCTTTTCCCTTTCTGGTGTGTGCATGGAGTGGGGGGGATAAAAAATAAGATTACAAAAGAAGATGTCAATTCCAAATAAAATTCTTACATGATCTCTTTCTCTTGAGTGGCAGGGTTCAAGTCATCACTAGGAGAGAATTTTGTTTTGAAAGTGTCCTCGTAAACTGCAGGGACGTCTGTTAAGCATCATAATTAAGCATGCTAAAGGAGAAGCCGTGTATACTGTCAGAATGCTCAGCCTAACATCTACCTAACATATCAGACCCACTCTCTGCTGAAATGTCTAGTCCTTATGAAATTAGACTCTTTCAATAATAACAGTACACAGGCCCACCTAGCACGATGGCTCAGTGAGTAAAGGTGCTTGCTGTCAAAGCTGACAACCTGAGTTTGATCTCTGCCGGGTGGTGGTGATGCAGGCCTTTAGTCCCAGCACTTGGGACACTTGGGAGGGAGTGGCAGGCAGATCTCTGTGAGTTCAAGGCTAGTCTGGTCTACAAAGCAAGTTCCAGGACAGCCACATTTAAACAATGAAACCCTGTCTTGAAAAACTGAGAGAGAGGGGGGGGGAAGAGAGGGAGAGGGAGAGGGAGGGGGGGAGGGAGGAGAGAAAGAGAGAGAATTGACTTCTGCAAGTTGTCCTGAGACTTCCATGCACACACCACACCCAGTAGAAGGCACACAATACAACAAATAAATAAATTAACTAATTAATAAGTAAGAAAATAACAATGTGCACAGATTAATCTTGCTGAGCTAGAGTGCCATGCAGAGCTATAAGAAGTGGGCACACATGGGGGATAATCTGAGGGTATTAGAATGACATTAAGAAGACATGCTAGAACCCAGGCAAAGATCTGGGAAGCTTTGGCCAATCTGGGGTGAAAAGACAGATTGCACTTATTGAAATCAGTTGCTGCCAATCAGCTGTGATGCTTCTGAGAATTATGAAGTGAAGTTGAATCCAGGACTTTTTCCCCAGCTAGTTGCTTCAAGGAGAGTGTGGCATATGAGCTCAATCTACAGTCACATTCCCCTCCCACTCTGTATATGCAGCGAGAGCCAAATTCCTCTCCAGGGACCGTTTCTGGGACAGAGGTACAGCTTCTCCAAAGCTGGTGCTTCTTCTGTGAGTCTCTGCTCAGGACACGGCTGTGCTGCTAGCCTCCTGAGGTGGGTGAGAAGTGGCTGACATTTTACTTCCCCTTGCAGATGTTTCCAGAAGGGCAGAGGTACAGGTATCCCCAGGGTTTCTCTGTCCACAGCAATACAGATCCCTGCCAGGATAATGACACTCAGGTTACCTTCTATGATCTTTCTGGATGCAAAGTAGTCCTTTATGTCTTTTTCTTTTCTTAAATTTAAATCATTCATGGGTTCTCTAATCTGTTTTAAGGACACCCCCCTCCTCCGCTTTCCTCTTTGTCTGGTTTATGAAGACTGAGAATGGACTGTCCTTGTCTATTAGGCTGGGATGTTTTACTTGGACTTGATCTTGGTATTGGCCCATCTAACAAAAACCCAAAGAGAACTAATTCAGAATTGAATGAAAGAAGGTCACCATGTGGCTAAATATCCAGTCTGTGCAACAGTCAGGGCAGCATTAATTCTGTTGTGACAGCAATTTGATTTGTGTCCTAAAGGTTTTGTTATTTAAAGGGAATTTAATTTTTTTTATCCTTTAGATGTATTTCAACAAATTGGCTATAGGTCCTGTTATTGGTGAATTTTCAGTTCTGAAGTACACATATGTAGCTTAGACTGTCTGAAATGTAATTCACTGTAGATTATGTAAAATGTGGTTTATGGCAGCACAGTGCTGGGGAGGGGATGGAAGGGCATCTTAAAGGGAAGGAGGGCCGTATTGGTTAAAGAATTGATGAAATTTCTTGGAGCAGTTTGAGATGTGATTCCAAAAGTGAGAGACAGATGAGGTGGGAATGGTTGGAAGATAAAGAGAGATGAATTGGTTAATTAAAGTCAATTCCACGCAGAGAGCAGCATTCTCAGTAGTAGAAGGCCATGACTGTGGTTGGCAGAAAGGCATGAAAGAAAGGGAGAAATACTTAAGGAGCTTAGAACGGTGGAGTACGGTGGTAGTGCCCTGTTCTTGTAAGCAGCAGTCTTAGTTTAGAAGCAATTTGGGGGGTCGGAGAGATAGCTCAGCTGTTAAGAGGACTGGCAGTCCTTCCAAAGGGCACAGGTTTGATTCCCAGCACACACACACACACACACACACACACACACACACACACACACACACGGTAGCTTCCCAAATGGCTGTAACTCCAGTTCTAGGGGATCTGACTCCCTCTTCTGGCCTCCATGGGCACCAGGCACACACAAGTGGTGCATAAACACACATTCAGGCAAAACACCCATACACAAAAAAATTAAAAATACAAAACCAAAAACAATGTATAACAGTCATAGTGGCACACTACTTTACTCCCAGCATTCTGAAAGCAGAGGCTGGCAGATCTCTCTGAGTTCAAGGTTAGCCTGATCTAAATAGTGAGTTCCCTGATATAAAGGGCTATGTAGAGAGACTCTGCCTAAAACAAACAAACAAAAACCATCTTGGTAATGTTTGGTTATCCATGAATGTCGCAATGTGCAATATAATTTGTCAAATTTAATGGTTTCATGTTTGGGGACGGTATTATAAGTGGTATTATTAACTTGATTTCATTTTCCAGTTACTCAATGTTAGTACATTTGCTTCTTACTATCTAAGGGACACCAGCTCCATGCCCCTTCATTAATACCCAAATCTGTAGGTGCTTAAATTCCTTATGAACGCTATAGCATTTGATATAACCTACATATATTCTCCTAGTCATCAATAGATTGCTTGTAATACCTAATATGATGTAAAATCTGTGTAAATACTTGTTGATCTGCATTGCTTAGGAAGTAATGATAAGATGAAAGCTTGTTCTGTGTTCTTCACAGAAGTAGCGATCGTAGGCATAGCTATACGGTACACATAGTCTGTTGATGCAGAAACCACAGATACAGAGAGCTGACACAATATGGAAAAGCAATTCTTGAGTGTGATGATAGAGGTTAAAAGTCAGGTCTTCATGAATGCTAGACAGCCATGCTACTTACCAGTGAGCTGAAGCCCCCACCCTTCCATTTTTGATGTTGATTTTTATATCCTGTGACCCAAATAAATTCATTTTTTTAAGTGCCAGTCACACTTTTCCCTTTTGGATTTGTTGAGACTTTCTATGCACATGATTATGTTGTCAGCAAAAAAGTTCAATTTTTTTCTTTCTGTTTGCCGTTTCTTTCTTTTTCTTTCCGTATTGCACCAGCTAGGGCTGCCAAGTACCATGTTGAATAGGAGTGCTGAGAGCAGCCAGCCTTTTCTATTCATGGAGGAAAACATCCAGACTTTCACTATTAATTGTGATGTTAGATTTCTGAAAATATGCCCTTCCTGTAAAACCAGAGAAACCTACTAAATACAGTAATGATCCAAGGCTTCAGTCTCCCAGTCAGGTGAACCCAGGCTTGGAAACCACCTTTTATGTTTTCCAAATTGGAGGTTCTGGGCAAGTTACTTTCTGTTTCTCAGTTTTCCATAAAATGGAAATGGTGGTCTTTTAATAGGATTGATATGGATATTAAAAGAGATAGTGCACATAAGTGTAGCACTCTCCTTTTCCTCCTCCTCTTCCTCTTCTTCATTGGGTCTCACTGTGTGGCTCTGACTAGCCTAGACCTCCCTATGTAGACCAGATTGACTTTGAACTCCCAGAAATCAGTCTGCTTCTGCTTTCAAAGTGCTGGGGGTTAAAGATGTGTGCTACCAAGTCTGACCAAATATTTCTTCTTACTAACCTGGAATAGTGTAAACAGGAAAAGTGGGTAAATAGAAATTTCAAGTTCTAGAAGTATACTGAGTACAAGGAAGCATACACCCAGATGTTTCTATTAATCTGAGCTTGAGAATTACTGGGCTGAATTTGTGGTGAGAAAGAGAGAGGAAAATGGGTTGCGTGAGAGCGGCTTTGTTTAGGATAGCCTGTAGGAGTCCCTGGGTATGGATGCTAATCTTGTGGAGGGCCCACAAATATGTGATCTTGATGGGCTTGTTAGTATGTTGTGGTCACTTTGGGGGGGATGTCTGTAGTAAGTACTGTTTTTCTCTGTTTCACAAACAAGAAGTCTAAGACCCAGGCTTGTCAGCGTCTCTCCAAATATCTCCTTGTGCTTATAGGGTGAATGAACTGTTGTAGTCCTGCCAGGTCCATGCTCTGACTCCAGCACATTGTAGCTTACATTTTACAGCTGTTAGGAGGAGTTGCTGAAAGACCCTGCCGGGACATGGCCGAAAGTTTCCGTATTTTCAAAGCAGGGTCCCCTACTCACCCTGATTTGATTTGGGATTTCAAGATCTAGGGACAGGATCCTTCATGCCTAAGTTGGGACAGCTCTGATAGCTGCCCATAGTCAGAGAGGAAATGAGGTCCTGTGGCAGGTGACAGTTTTAGAGTCTATGCATTTGATTTTATTCTAATTAATTTGTTAATTGATATGCAAACTCTGGAATTATAAAATTTTGCTTGTTAGATCTTTGCAGGAAAAGATTTCTTGCTTTGGGTTCTTTCTCTCTGTTGGGTACTATTAACCTGGAGGTCCTTGGCTGACCACAAATCCTGAAGAATTGTTCAGGTCTTAGTCTTGCAGTCTTAGTATCTATCTGTCACCAGCATCACCGACTGACACATACATCTGCCTGTTTGCTTTTTGGCCTAGACACATTTTGAAACTACTCAAGTGACAGTTTAGGCCAAGAGACGAGAACCCTCTGGAAAGAGTCTCCAGCTGTCTCCATAAGGGTAGCACTTCGTCTCTCAGGCCTCTTTCAGCCCAGTGTTTGTCTGGAAAGCCCATGGTCTCCGCAGGGCGTCATCATTGTTTGTCTGATACAGAATTCACTGTGCAGCTCTGTCTAGCCGAGAACTCACTGCGTGTACCACAGGGCCAAATACTTGCATCAGTCCTCCCAGTTCTGTCTTCTACATGCTGGGGTTACAGGTGTGCACAACCACACCTGGCTAACTTATTCATATTCTGGCAAGTAGTTCCCCATCCCCCACCGTTTCTTCCTGAATTTTAGAATTCTCTATTGACAGTTTTCTTCACATATGGCAATACTTTGGCTTGAGTTTTCTTTCTGTCTTAGTTAGTTGGCATTTTGAGAGATCTACCACTTTCTCCTGCCACCCGAGCTTTCCAAATAATCTCCACCCTGGCCTCCTGCAGGAGTGTCCACACTCTGGCCTCCCGCAGGAGAGTCCACACTGTGGTCTCCTCAGGAGTGTTCACACTCTGGTCTCCTCAGGAGAGTTCACTCTCTGGTCTCCTCAGGAGTGTCCACTCCTTGGTCTCCTCAGGAGAGTTCACTCTCTGGTCTCCTCAGGAGAGTCCACTCTCTGGTCCCCTCAGAAGTGTCTACACTCTGGACTCCTCAGGAGTGTCCACACTCTGGTCTCCTCAGGAGTGTCCACTCTCTGGTCTCCTCAGGAGTGTCCACTCTCTGGTCTCCCACAGGAGAGTCCACACTCTGGTCTCCTCAGGAGTGTCCAC
>JAQHUG010000276.1:1882036-1916471 GCA_028555095.1 Dicrostonyx torquatus | reverse complement strand
GCCTCCCGAGTGCTGGGATTAAAGGCGTGCACCACCACCGCCCGGCTCAATGTGTCACTTTCTATGCTTGCTGAGACCAGCACTGAGCTTCACAAGCACCAATTGACACTCTCTTCTGGTAGACTCCGTGTGGATTTAGAGAGGCCAGGAGGGCTTATTTTCTGCCACAATGGATGGAACCAGCAGATTAAGTAGATGATCGTCCTGTCTGAATCCATCCCTGGGAGAGAGAAAACAGCAAGACGGCACCTGTGCCTGGAGCAGCTTTCCTGACTTTGTGATAGGTTGATGCAATTGCAGGGTTTTTTTGTTTTGTTTTGCTTTTTGTTTTTTGTTTTAAGACAGGGTTTCTCTGTAGCCTTTTGGAGTCTGTCCTAGAATTTGCTCTGTAGACCAGGCTGGCCTTGAACTCAGATAAATCCGCCTGCCTCTGCCTCGCAAGTGCTGGGATTAAAGGCTTGTGCCACCACTGCCTGGCAAGAAGAATTTTCTTAAAGAGGGAGGGTAGAAATCTCAAACCACGCCACAGTTCATTTGTCAGAGTGAACCCAAAGCCCATAAATGAAGGGTTTCTTTGGGAGGGTACAGGGGATTCCAAAGGCAGCTTGTGTAACTGTTACATAGTTGGTTTTTCTGTCTCTGTTCTCTGTTTGTCTCGCTCTCATTTAATTAATGAATTAGCTAAGTTTTAGTTTTAGGTGTCTTTCTCTCTCTTTCTTTCTTTCTCTACTTCTTTTTTTTCTTTCAAGACCTGGTGCTTCTGAGTAGCCTAAGCAGGCCTAGAACTGCCAGTCCTCCTGCTGCAGCCCATCTGCGGACTTATAGGTGTGTGCTGGTCTACTGGTTTCCTATACACAGCCTCTTCTCATGGATTTCACTTTCCCCCTTACCTGATGCTCAGGGCTCCTTCACCACCCACCTTCCTGCTCAGTCCTTCTGATTTTCTCACTTTTGACCTAAATGCAACAACCATTCCTCAGCCACATAACGAAACAGTAGAAAAGAAAAATTCTAGAAATTTCTTCTGCGAAGTCCTCAACCCTTCCTTAGATTTTAGATCTCACAGTCTCTATTGGAAGGTGGGATTCAGACCTGGAATAGGCAGAAGGTGGAACTGCGTGGAATAGATCTGCCTGTATCGCGAGTGATGCTCACTGGCCTCTTAGTAGCATGTATGTTAATTTGTCTTGACCAGATACTGACACTGATCCCTTCCAGATGGCACCTCCAGGGCTCAGCCTAGGTGGCTCAGGCCAACACCGAGAAGACCCAGTGCTGTGGATTTCTGGTCACTAAAGCTTTAAGTGACTCCTTCACTGAGATACTCTAAAGCCAATGAACTTTTTTTTTTTTTTTTTTTTATCTTTTACTTCTGCTCAACAAGCTCAGGGCTTAAGAAAGACTGTTTGCCAGTAACCCTGCCTCTCTCATGTGCCCTTCTGGAGAAGCTGGTTCCTCCCAAGTGGGACCTAGACATCTGGGAGAGACATTCTTGAGAAGCCTGTCACATCGGAGAACCCAGCCAGAGAGAAACACATCCTGACCTAGGCTCTGCTTCTTCTGGGCACAGCAAGACATCACCTCATCTGATGCAATCCTTTGTTGCCAGGAATGTAGGTTGGAGAGGGCCCATGAGGGGATGGTAGTCTCCATCCTCCCATGGAAAATTTCTGAGTAGCTCCTGCCATGCGTGGTGTGTACTCAGCAGACATCAGGGCAGACAAGATTGGAAGGGAGAGGGAACACAGTCTCCACCTTGGCCAACGCCACCCCTGCTTCTACCTTTGTTCCATCTCTGTTTCTTCTGGATGGTGACAAGGGGCTGGGATCTTTGGTGAATGATCTTCTTTAGGCCCAGAGCTTGTTAGACAGAAGTGAAAATTGAAAGTGTTGGTCTTAGAAGCACTCTGTAGAAGAGTCCTTAAAACGTCAGTGCACGCTGAGGAGCTTCTTGTACAGGAAGACGTCTGGTTTTGAGAGCTCCAGTGAGTTCAGTGCTCCTCACTGGGCCAAGCAAGGTCATGAACCACATTTTCAGTAAGGGAATTTTAGCTGGGTATGTGGCTCATTGCCAGGGTGCTTGCCTAGCCTCCCTGAGGCTGTGGGTTCAATCCCCAGTACCCTATACCTTATAACAGGCACAGTGATGCATTCCTTTAATCCCAGTGCTTGAGAGACAGAGGCAGGTGGATCTCTGGGAATCTGAGGCCAGCCTGATCTACAGAGTGAGTTCTAGGCCAGTCAGAGCCACATAATGAAATTATGTCTGGAAACAAACAAACAAACAGAACCCAAAAAGAGAGGGAGAGAGAACTTACCTTTTTCATCTCTGAAGTTAAACTGCCTGATCATTCCAGAGAAGAGGTGAGTGTGGTGATTGCCAGAGGAAGACAGAGAAGGGATAGTGTTGCCCTGGTAACAGAGTGTAGCCCAATGGACCTTTCTCTGATTCTATGCTCCAGATATAACTATGTTGTGAAGGGTTTGTTACTCACAATTATTAATTTGGGGAAAGGGTTCCATGCGGGCTTGCAGTTGTCTGGTTGCCCTTAAAAGTGAGCTGGTTTGTGGATCCTGCCATGAGCATCCCCAGTGATAACATAGTAGAGCTTTTGGCTTTTCTGATGTCCTTATGTATTTTTTCTCCCTCTCCGGCCTTCTCAAACCATCCAAGCCGTGGGCTCTCCTTGTAAAGGGTCAAATTCCTGAGGGGCTGTCCTTATGCCTCTTCTCCATTGGTGTTAGCTATCCCTAGCAATGGGTGAACTGTGTGCTCTACAGCTGACTTCTCAGCCAACTGAGTGCATACTGCTCTGTCACTCCACAGTCACATCATCAGGGGCAAATTAATTAACCTCGGATCCCTTCATTGTAAAATAGAGCCAATAATCGCAGCTACCTCAAGGATTTGTGATAGGCCCTACTCCATGGGAAGTGCTTGCTTAAAGGAAATGTGAAGCTCTCTTCATATTGTTTGGTTCCAGTTTCTAACCATTCCTGGCAAACTGTTTCGGTTATCTATCGCTGCAGTGATTAGGCTGGTACCAATTATTAGTTCTATACCATCTTTCAGCTCTGGGGTTTGAGGAGCTCAGTTAGGAGGGACCTTGCCTCAGTTTCCTAACTGCATGAGAGAGCAGAGCTGTGTGGCCACATATCACACCCACAAGATTCAACTTATTAGAAAAGGGTTCCTAATGTCTTCTGGATTCAAGTGTAGGGGACATCCCCTCTGTCTTCAGATGGAAGGAGTGTCAAAGGATGTGTGGGCATTATAGCCTGCCAGCTGGCACGGAAAACATACTCCCATGCATGCAAAACGGTCGCTCCCACCCAAGACCTTCCCCACCACAATCCCATTTATTCTCAGGGTCCAGGTTTCATTATGCAAATAAGGTCCAGGTGTAGATGGGATTCCTGTAATGTGGCCCCTCAGCTTTGGCAGCTAAACCTAGTGCTGTCTTCTTGATCCAAAGGCTGGGAACTAGAAAGACGATTATCACTTCTGTACCAAACACAGGCCAGGCCAGGTAGGGATAACTGCTGTGTGTGACTCTTGAAAAACAGCAAGGCTTGCCTTTTAAAATCACTTTTCTTTTTTTGCTTTGTTTTGTTTTGTTTTTTCGAGACAGGGTTTCTCTGTGTAGCCCTGGCTGTCCTGGAATTAGCTCTGTAGACCAGGCTGGCCTTGAACCCACAGAGATCCACCTGCCTCTGCCTCCCGAGTGCTGAGACTAAAGGTGTGTGCCATCACCACCCGGCAAAATCACTCTTCTTTTTGAGGCAGGGTCTCAAATTCACTGTCCTCCTGTCCCAGCTTTCTGAGTGTGGGGACTGCAGATGGACACTGCCGTTCCCAACTCTAAAATGAGTTCCTTTGCCATTCTAAGTTTTAAAATAATTCCAGACTTAGAAGAAAGTTGCAAACACAGTGGAGTATCCACAAATATCCTTCGTCCAGCTTCCCGAAATTGTGCAGCGGTTAAGAGATACAAATGATCAGACCAAGAATTCAACAGTACTGATGCAATGCGCTAGCCAACCTGTGGGTTTCATTCTGATTTACCTAATCTAGGTTCCAATTTAGTCTCTACATTGCCTGCAGTGGTCATGTCTTTACCATCTCCCAAGGGTACATGTTTCCCTTTAGGAAAGAGAGCATCTGTCTTTAGTTCAAGAGCAGCTCTGATGTGCAGCTGGCATTGGAGTGCATCACTGCTGCCTGGAGTGTCTCCTGCTGTCTTATCCCACGGGCTCCTGGTTCTGCCCTTGCCTTCCTTCTCCACAAATGTAACTTGTGTTTGCAGCTAAGGCGTTTCTGCAGCCTGTCCCTTTTCCATCAAGGTTGATGGCATTACTGCTGACACAGTTCTTCCCTAATGTGTGTGACTTTCCAGACAAATGGCTGTGGACCACGGTGTCAGAGAAGCCCCACAGCTACAAGCTTTACCAAGAGAAACTGTTTCCTACACTGAGCACCTGGTGAGGCTGTTTGGTGGGCAGGGTGGGGGTGGGGTGCACAATGCTTTTCAGGTTAGTGGGATTCCTATTCCAGGAAGAAGTGAGACACATCCTAAAAGTCTAAGTGGGTCTTTCTGTCTGTCTCAAGATTCTTAGAGACATTACCTTTTATCTTTTTTTTGGGGGGGGTGTTCTTCAGTTGAGTCAGTAGCTTTTTATATCCTATTGTGTTTAGGATACCCTCTCTTTCCATAACAATTTCTATCAAATTCCCCAAACAATATCAGAATCATCTGTGGCGTCTTTTTCGCACCCATCCCCTGAATGCAGCCCATTGACAACCCATGGCAGTTTTTAGTTCTGTGGCAACCCCTCAGTAGCATTGTTACTCATGATGCTCTAGCTGTGTATCATATGCCATCCAGATTGCCACTAGAGCTGCGAGCGGAATGCCATGCCTCTCTCCTCTCCTATCTACTGCCTATTGTTAGAATTTGCTTTCTAAAATAAGATCTCTCTTTCCAACCCGGAAATCTTAAATAACCTCTTCACACTGCCTATGGAATAAAATAAATCTTCTCTATAGGGCATGCAGGGCTCCACAGTTTAACTCCTACCTCCCTAAGCCTTTAGCTCACACTTTCACCCTCACGGTGTTACAGTCAAAACGTACTGCTTGAGAATTCTGTTTGTCTACTGTTTCTTTTTTCTTTATTTTTGGATTTGGCCCTCTGCTCTTTCTTTGTGACTTGGGGCACTCTCCTTATTCGGTCAGTTCCTATCTTCTACATCCATGCCCAGCTGAGACCCTAAAGCATCTCACAGCATTTTCAAGTCTCTATAGCAGTCCTTGGCTTCCCCATACCATGAGGGAAGGAGGGCAGCATGTGTTCTCTGCACTGTGGGCTACTTACATGCAGGATGGAGCTGCTGCTAAGGGTGTGTTGGATTTTTGCTTTCTTGGGCCTTATGATATCTTAACAACTGCTTGGTGACTTGAAGAGCTACCTTAGAACTTTACCTTGGGCTTAGAACTGGCCATCAGGTATAAAACTCCTGCACGCGGAAGGAGATGGGCATAGAGGTAACACGTGATGTTAGTGGATCTATGATGTCAGTTGAGACAGTCACTTCTGATGAAAGTGGGTACAAAGTTCTGTGCTGGATTTTTTTTCATTATTGTAGTTGCCAAACACCACGCCTCTACATGTTTTAGGTTTGTTCTTACTAGCTCTTATGAGCAGCATCCTTACTTTATCCAGGGGCAATGATAACTTCCTGGTTTTGTATACCACTGTGTCCCTGTCACCTTCATGGTGACATCTAGACATAGCACAGTAAGTACGAGTTGATGGGAAAATGAAGGGTATGCCTCTGTGGGGCACCTACTTGTTCCTCACCCAAGAAAACACAGCCAAGGAGGTTGGTTTACATCACCTGGCAATCCCTGTGGTCCTGGCTACTCAGGGCACTGAACAGGAAGATTGCTTGAGTCAAGGAAGAGCAATACAGCTGAGACCTTGGGGGTGGAGGAGGGAGGGAGGGAAGGAGGAAGAGGGGGGGGGAGGACAGTGCTAGTAGTCCAAGGTGAGAGAAGGCTCATTCAGGACAGGCGATTTATTCAGGGTCCTCTTGAGACTCCGCACTTCCTGCTTCGCTACAGAGGTAGGGATGTGTGTGGACAGAGGCTGGTAGCAAGTGGGTAGTGGCAGATTTGCAATCTGAATCAGGCCATCAGAAGTGGCAGCACCAGGCTACAGGTCCTTAGCCTAGGCTCTGACAGTTGCTTGGGTTTTTTTAAGGGACGAGAGTCCTCCTGGGGCCATCTCAGCCACCGCATTCCCTATGACCTTGTGCAGGTTGTACTCACACTTCAGGCTTTGTTTTCAGCAGACAAATCGTGGCTCCTTCTTCAGCTGTGAGAACTGGGGAAGAGAGTGTTTTTAAGCCAATTAGGTAAGTGGTATGTCACCAAAATAGAGCCCACATGGGCTCATTGTTTTCCTCTGAAAATTTTAGCAAAATCCTAGGCTGGGAGGAATTCTGGATATGTGGAACGCTGCATTTCTTCTCGGTTCCAGGCTTCCCCTTATTCCATTCTGAGTATCAGACACAAGCAGCCTTCTGTGATAATTGCATGGAAGGGGTTGGGGCAATTTAGGAAGATGATGGGGGCATGACCTCCTCCTGCCTTCAAAATCCACAAAAGAGGGAGAATGAGGAAATCAGAAAGTGGGGACAGTCCCTCCTAAATTGGGGCAGCCGGCTCAACAATAAAACTGTTTTACGCTGTTTGCAGCCTTCAGGACTAGACACTAGACAAACAGAAATTAAATTCTGACTTTGGCAGCTCTCTCCACATGGCGAGGGTGGAACACCCCTCTCTGTCCTTGCCTGCTGCCTCGTCTAGGGGAGTCTCAAGAGTGTGGAAGGAGGGCATTTGCCGGGTTCATGAGACTGGATTCTAGAGAAAGGGTAGATTCTGGGGACCTGTGTTTCTGCGGCTGTTGGATGTGCATCGGGTTGGCCTTTGGTTCGTCCTTGGAGGTTGTGTTTCTGTGAAGGCCAGCTCAAGGTGACCTCCTCGTACTCTGTAGACAGGAGAGTTAGCCTGCCTGAGCTCTCTGATGTTCCTGAGAAACTGTTTTTGCTCCAGGGCTGAGTGAACCATATGGCAGCTAGATTACAGAGACTGTTGGCGTTTGTCACAGAGAGAACAGAATTTTTGGCTATAGCAAACCCCCCAGGTAGAGGTGCCATGCCATCTGTGGTCACAGCATATAGGAGAGGCTAGGTGGGTATGCAGTTCCGATCTCATCCACTTCCTGTCTCCAAAGGGAAGGGAGAGGCAAGTTCTAAATCAAATACCACTTAGCCTAGGAGGCGTTTTTGTTTTCTGGTTTTCTCCTTGATTGCTAGTGTGTTGAAAGATATGGCTTGGCGGGGGGGCAGTCTAGAATTTACATTATTTACATTTCTCCGTTTTGAGAGGTTTAAAGTCTACTTGGAGATCAGGCTAACAAAGTAGCACAAGGCACAGTAGTGGTATGAAGTTGAAAGAGACTCTAGAACTCGGAAACTGAAGTGCAAATACAGCTGGAAACTCTGCAGGAGGGAGCTAGGACTGGGGGTTTGCCTTGGAGAATGAGCGGATCAGAGGGTCTTAGAATATAAGCAGAAGTAGAGACAGCTAGATACCCTCGCAAGACCACGAGGAGGAGGTTAATGTGGCTGAAGTGAAGATAAAGGGAGATAAGATTAAGAGAGTGGGGTGGGGCCAGATTAAAGAGGGTCTTTAGGGACAGACAGAGGAATTCAGGCCTGGCTCTGCAGGTGATAGGACCCCATTGTAGGTGCTGGGGCTGAGATGTGGTCCGGAGAAAAGAATGCTTCACGATGCAGAATACATCCAATTCTGAGCAGACGGCTGCCTGCCGTGTCCTGGAGATTAAATGTGCAGTTATAAAGTTCTTGAAACCATGAGGAAGAAATGGGTAAATTAGATATTTTCTTTTTCTTTTCTTTCTTTCTTTCTTTCTCTCTTTTTTTTTTTTTTTTGAGACAGGGTCTCTGTATGTAATATGGCTGTCCTGGAATTCCCTATGTAGACTAGGCTGGCCTTGGCCCTACAGAGATCCAACTGCCTCTGCCTCCCGAGTGCCAGGATTAAAGGCGAGCCCCACTGCTCCTAGCAGGTATTTCCTTTCCAGAACTGGGGAGATCTGAGCATGAGCTGAGCAGTGGGCACAAAGGACATGAAAAGGTCAAGGTTCTGATTGTGGAAAGATGAAAGTGATAATAGTACCATTAACAAAAATGAAATAGTTACAAGGAAAGGTAATTTTATGGGGGAAATAATGAGTTTGGCAATGACTTTGTTTGCTTAATAAATACTTATGTGACATTTGTTATGTTCTTGGCACCATTTGAATCACTTCATAAAAGATAACTCAGGTAGTTCTCATAATAGCCATGAGGAATGAATATTGTATTATCCTCTTTATTACAAAGGTAGAAACTCACATACAGAAGTGTTAGTAATTTTCCAAGACCAGGGGCTGTAGCAGAGCAGGGTTCTGAAGCCGGGCCGTCTATGCTCCACTTCCTGTTGTTGATGGGAGACTCAGGTGGGAGAAGAGTCCACGGACAGTGAAATAGCTGAATGCCTCCTCTGCGCACAGCCCTTCACGGGAAATGGACAGGGTGGCATTTGTCCAATCCTGCTGAAGCGTACTAAGTTGTGTACTACAAAGGAGGGTAGCGGTGAAGAGGAGAGAGAGGGCAGATACGAATCCAGGTAGGGTTACCAGGAAAGGCTTAAAGGAGAAGAAGGTGGGATATAGGAAAACCATGAGAAATGGGTCAAGGGGAGTTTGCATAGTTGATGGTAGGGGAAGAACATTCCTAGTAGACACAAAATCCTGAATAAAACTGTGGTGTGTGTGGGAGTTCAAGACATGTTTAGAGACTAGGCTCAGCTGACTCGGCACCCTGCTCTGTTGGCAAGAACTAGGGTAGGATGTGGCTTTAGTCAGGCTGCAACAGGAAGTGTGAGTTGGGGGTGCAGGAGGAGAGAGAGGGCTGAGGCCCCTTGATGGAGGAGCAGGAGTCTGAGTGAAGGGACTTCACTGGACACATGGAGTTCAGAGAATGGTGTCAGGAAAGAGAACACCTAGAAGGATGGAGGAAAAAGAGCTGAGAGCAGGGAGGGGAGGAGCCCTCCATCTTGTGCATGTAGATATATAACAATACTGTTCTCATTTCAACATGAACCTGCTGTCCCTAAATAAGGCCTGTGGCTTCTGGGTGGATGTTTGGTCATCTTCTGTACCAGGAGGCCACTTCTGCCTCCCAGCCTTTCTTTTTCAGGGGTCTTCAGCCTTTTGGGGGTACATGAAGGTTGCACTAAGTTTGCTACCTCTATATTTAGGAATCTTAGTGCCCTTCTGTCTAGACTCAAGAAGGACTTGACAAAACCCCAGAGCCTGCTTATGTCATTGGTTTGGAGTCTATTGACAGACTCTCCTGAGCCTGATTCCTACCTATACAGTAGGACTGACAATATTTGCTCTGCTTACCTGACAGGGAGCTTGGGAGGGTTGGAGGAGGTGGTGTCTATGAAGGAGGCAGACAACTGTAAAGTCCTATATCAAAGCACACCCATGACCTTTGCAGCCGTTGACTGAGCTCCCTCTTGAAGGTGAACGCTCAGGAGTGCATTTGTATCACCTGTTCACGGCCCCTCTGCCAAGACCTCAAGAGCATGGCCATAGACCAGGAGTATGGGTTAGAGTAATAGTCCCTTGAGCAGGTGCATCTTGTTCCATTGACTCTAAGAGGAGCCTTAGCCCCTTCTCCAAAATTGGCATCTCTAAAGTCCTTCTATGGGCTTTGCAATTGACAGTGGGGGCATGAGATGAACTAAGATGCCTCTGTTCTTAGAGACAATGGGCTATACATGGAAATTTTCTTTCTTCCTTTCTATTACTGGAAGCTATTTTACTTCACACCTAGGAGGCTTCTATTGCCTTAGTAAGTATGGAATTCGGTCTGCTTTTGAGTGTCTTACAATATGTCATGGTCACCCTTGTCCACTGTACTGGAAGCAGAATTGCCTGGTACATCGAGTGTCCTGATCTCAGAACACATCCTGTATATTGATTTTTACAGTCTCTATTGGCAATTTTAGTGTCATTTTCTCTGTCCTACTAGAAATGGAAGGCATAACGCAGCTTGATGACAGCTAGCTTTATCATCCCGGGCTTGGTTATTTGAGGCTTTGGGTGTTATTGGGAAGCTAGATAGCTCACCCTGTCTTGTAAACTGTGAAAATCAGAACCTAAGGGACAGGATAACCAGCTAGCCTTCCATGCAGCTTCCTTTCAAGAAGAATTCTGTTCTTGTTTTCTTTTTACCTCTGAAAAGCTCTCAGATGCCAGTACAACTCCAGAGCCTCTTACTGGGGACCAGTTTGTGTCAGTTAGGTTTCCCATTGACTGCCTGGGTGTGGCCTTCCCATTTCAGATGTCTGGCTGTGCCTTCTGAGCTATTTGCCCTCTTTATGGTCTTCTTGCTGTTGTATATAAACACAGAATTATGATTAAGAATGTTAAGCCATGTCCAGTGTGGCGGCACACTCCTGAATCCCAACTTTTATTCAGGAAGCAAAGACAGGAGGATTACTACAAATTCCAAACCAACATGGACCACAAAGTGATCTCTAGGGCAAGGAAGTGATTCAGAGGGTAAAGGCACTTGCCACTGAGCCTGGCGGCCAGAGTTCAACACTGAGAAACCACGTGGTAGACGGAATGGAAGGACTCCACGTTGTCTTCTGACCTCCACAGGTGCAACATGGCTCCCCCTGCCCCCATAAGTAAGTTTCAAGGTAGCCAGGGATATTTATACACAGTGAGGAGTCTATCTCAAAATTCACTCCCAGCCAAAGTGTTCATGAGCCCTCAGGTCAGTGGGTGCACAGAGAGGGGCACTATCAAGGACTAAACACTTTCACAGGTGTTAGTCAATTCATTTGATTCTCACAGCCCTTCCCGATTGTATATCTGGGAACTTTATGAACTTCAGGCCCAGAATGGGCAAGTTTCTGGCTGGTCTTACCAGTTATAAGTAGTGGTTCTGAAGCCCCACTTCCTAGGAGGAATGAGTATGAGACAAAGAAGTCGTAAGTAGATGATTAGCTCTTTCTGAGTACTGGGCTGTTTTCTGCTGTAATATGGGCGGCTGGATGTGGTTTTCTGAAGGGTTCTATGGCTTCTTTCCTTGCATTTTCCAACTCTGGGAACAGGATGGTTTCCAGGGCCTGCTGGTTGGAGCTGTGCTGTGTTTTGCAGACTCTGGGCCTTCTGTGGCCCTGCTTCTAGTGGCTCCTGATTCAGGTCAGATGCAGCATGGTGCCCTAGAAATAACCGGGTTTCTAGCCCAGCGTGACTCCCTTGAGCCCCTGAGCCTGTGAGGGCAGCATTGGCAGCACCTCTCCCCAGAGCTGTGTTTATTTCTATTATGTCATTTGCTTATTATAGGCAGCCTGCTAAGTGTTGCTTATCACCTCCCGGTGGTGCCCCGTCTTTTCTTCTTCTGTCTTCCCTGATGTTATGGGAATTTAGGATGATAGGGACCTCAGAGGCGGTGTTCTCAATGGGCTCCTTTTCTTTTCTTCCTTTGAAATTCAGCCTCTCTGCTGATAGTCCCTGCAGACTGTTAGGAAGGCTGACCCTGTGTGTAAGAGAGCCGCTGCTCTGGGGGCTGAGGAAGGAGTTCCTCTTTCCTTGAAGTAGAAGAGAGAGTAGACAGGGGAGAGGGCCTGGGCTGAGCAGGGATGTTGGTTTAGATCTGCAGGAGTCAAGTGCTGGGATTTGGCAGGGTTTGTGTTTCGATGTTCTGCTCCTGTCACCTTGGCATACACTTGTCCCTCTTAAATCTTTATACACAAGGGCTGTTTTTGCAGGTCAGGCTAGGAGATGCTTATGAAATCTGGTCCTAGAGTCACTGTCCATGAGACAGTGAGTGGGAGACATGGCCCTGGATTCCGTCGCTGGGGACTGCAGAGTAGGTGACTAGGCAGTGGCAGGCTGACACTTCTTTGTCTTTCTGTCCTCCCATCATGTCACCACGAGAAGGACTAGGGCTGCTCTTCCACTAACACAGCTGTCTCTACTGCATACCAGTGCGTGGTGCCTCCAACTTCAGTGACATTTCCATCACTTTCCCAGTTTGACCTGGTTCCCAGAGCTGCTGTCACACCCTATGGAAAGCTTGGCTTGGGGCAGCTTTCCTTCTACTTTGTTTCTACTCAGGAGCAGTGCAGAGAAGGGAGCGCCATCTTGAGCTGGTGCTGAGACTGGGAAAAGCTGTTTGCTTCCCGAGACCGTGTTGCCCACCATGAGTGCTGGGGTCTGTAGATTTTGAGATGAACTCTGAAAACAGAGGAGCTAACTTCTCAGTGTTGCATTCTTGGAGAGATGGATATGAGCAGACTCTGTGCTCAGCATCCTTTCCTCCCTGTGGTGACTTGAAAGAGAATGACCCCCATAGACTCATATATTTGAATGCTTGGTTCCCAGTTGGTGGAGCTGTTTGGAAGGATTAGGAGGTGTGTCACTGGTGGGAAAACTTTGAGGTTTCAAGAGCCCATGCCATTCCCCCGTGGCTCTCTTTGCCTCCTACTTGTAGTTAAGGATGTAACTCTCAGCAGCTGCTCCAGCACCATGCCTGTCTTCCTGCTGCCATGCTCCCCACCATGATAGTCATAGACTCACCCTCTAGAACTGTGAGCACCCATAAATCCTTTCTTCTATAAACTGCCTCAGTCACTGGTGCCTTCTCAGAAATAAAAACGTAACTAAGACATCCCTCTCTTGCAATAGCCCTTGTCTGAGGTCAAGTCTCCCTCCTATCCTATAGTCAGTCTGTCCCTTCCTTTCTTCTCAGGCATCTGACATCAGTGGTTTCCTTTCTCTCTGTTGTCATATCCCTCTCTTTATTTCTGCATTCATACCCAACCCTTCCAATACCTTCCTGCCTCCCCCCTTTTAAGTTGCCACCTCTTTTTTTCCTTCTTTTTCATAATCAAACTTCTTGAAAAAACAGCCTATACTCCTGGTCGCTTCTTTCCAACCCCAGCTTCATCACTACCATCCGAAGTGAACTTCCAGGCCCTATCCCAAGGAACGTGTTCTATTCTCCAATCTATTTCATCTCCCAGCACTTCGAGGCTGTTGACTAATTTTGGCTTTTGGAAATGTATTCTTTCTCTGACTTCTGTTTTGTTACTCTCTTAGTCTGCCTCCTGCAAGTTCGGTATTAGTGTCTGTTATTCAAAATGCTTGGGATCCGGAATGTTTTAGATTTCATATTTTGTATACATCATACACACATACACATATATATGTATATTTTCAAGACAGGGTTTCTCTGTGTAACACTTCGGGATGTCCTGGAGCTCGCTTTGTGGATCAGGTTGCTTTCAAACTCACAAAGATCCACCTGTCTCTGCCTCCTTAGTGCTGGGTTTAAAGGCATGCACTACCACCACCAGGCCATAATTTTATATATTTTTATATTATATATATGCAGATATATACATATACACAGACAGATATACACACATACACACACACACACACACACACACACACACACACACACACATATATATATATATATAAATGATCCCAAGTGCTGGGATTAAAGATGTGTGTCACTATGAACAGAAAAAATTATTTTATGTGTAAGAATGTCTTGTCTACATGTATGTCTATGTCTGTGTGTGCCCGGTGCCCACAAAGGCCAGGAGACTGTGTTGGACTAGAGTTACAGAGGGTTCTGAGCCTCCATGTGGGTGCTGGGAATGTAACCTGGATCTTTGGAAGAGCAGCCTGTGTTCTTAACCACCCAATCATCTCTCCAGCCAGATTTTTGAACATCTTTAATCTGCCTGTGTTTTGACTGTGACCAGCCAATGAGATCAGATATGAAGTATTCTACTTGCTCCCACATTTTTGTTTGTTTGTTTTGTTTATTTGAGACCTTTGAGCTTAGGTTCAGGCTTCCCTTCTCTCTCATCTCCTCTACTTGACAGTTCGCGGATGTCTTGAAGCTCACAAAGAGCCTGAACTAAACCAATGTTGCCCACTCCCAGTTGCTCTCCCAAGATTGTTCTCCAACCATTGTTAACAACCTAAGTGTAACCGTTATGTTACACTTTCTTAGGGTCTTTTCCTTACCCGCATGTTACACTTTCTTAGGGTCTTTTCCTTACCTGCCCGCCATGTCTCCACATCTATCTTGAATCTACCTGCTAGTCTACTGAAATCACCCATGGTAAATACTGGTATTCTTTTTACCTGCTTATCTAAAACTGGCTGTGGCCTCAGAATCTTCATTCTCCACACTGAAAGCTTTTAAAAACAGAAGCCAAGTGCTCCTGACTCTGTTATCCCTGGTGTGTCCCAGGTTCCTCCACATACAAGAAAGCAGACTCCTCTCCCTGCTTCCAAGGCCCCGGGTTGCCCCACATCTCTGCTCCTTCCTAGCCTTGGCCACATTGGTTTGATATGATCCTACTCTGAGAGCCTGCACTTACTACTCTTTCTTTGAAATGCCCTTTCTTTTCCTCACTTAGAGAATTATTGTCTATCCTGAACTCACTTCTTAAAGAGATATTTTTTGTGATCCCAGAGTAAACAGTACAGGGACATGATCCCTTCCACATCCCTCTAGCACCAAAGCCCTGTTTGATGTGATTGCCTACTTTCTGGTAGATGATATGCTCCTGAGAGTAGAGGACGGGTTTGCTACATTTACCTGCTGGCACACAGTTGGCATAGAATAGATTTATTTTTATGAGTGACTGGCAGCTGAGCTCTGGAGGAGGCACTCAAGACAAATTTGCAAAGAGCTATATGGAGAGGATGCTATACTCTTTTTTTGTTTTGTTTTTTGTTTTTGTTTTTTTAGACAGGGTTTCTCTGTATCTTTGGAGCCTGTCCTGGAACTAGCTCTTGTAGACCGGGCTGGCTTTGAACTCACAGAGATCTACCTGCCTGTGTTTCCCTGAATGCTGGGATTAAAGGTGTGTCCCACCACCATCTGGCTGAGATTGCTATATTCTTGAACTGTCAGTGTAAAGAAATGAGTAATAGGGCTGGAGTTCAGTGGATAAGAGCTCTTGCTGCTCTTCCAGAGTATCAGAGTTCAGCTCCCACACCTACATCAAGTGGCACACAATCACCTATAACTCTACCTCCGGAGATCCAGTGCCTCTGGCCTCGCAGGGCACCTGCACACATGTGCACATACCCACATGCACACATACATACCTACACATAATTAAAAGTAATAAAAATTTCTGGGTGTAGCACACACCTTAATCTCAGCACTCCAGAGGTAGAGACAGACAGGTCTCTGTGAGTTTGAGGCCTGTCTGATCTACATAGGAAGTTTCAGGACTAACAAAGATATATAGTGAGACCTTTTCTCAAGTAATAATTAAATGAACAAACAAATGAAATAATAAAACAATTAAGGAAAGAAATCAGTAATAGATCAATTTTATAAAAAAGCACACAGTTTCATTATCTGACTCAGAATTTTGTTTTTTTGTTTAGGAACAGGGTCTCACTATGTAGCCCAGGCTATATTTGAATTCATAGTCCTGTTGCTTCAGACTCCCAAGTACCAGGATTACAGGCTACACCACCATGCCTAGAACCAACAAAATTTATTTTAACTATGAGATACTTAGAGCCACACAGTGACAATCACCTGCCCAAGGTTGCAGAATGCCAGAGTGGCAGATTATAACCCCTCTCAACTGAGGTCTAGGCTTCATACAGGTTGTCCTGTTCTGCCCACAGCCCCGTCCCCGCCTCTCCTTTAAGTGACCGCTCTGTGTTCTCCAGTAGAAAGCAAGGCTCTGGAACCAAAGGTCTGATGCTTCCTCCCTAATGTAGGGTGTATGTCCTGTTGAGTCAGAGCCAGCCTGACCTAGAGGTCAGTCTAAAGACCTACCGCACCCCCGTCCCCCAAGGTGGGATGAGTGACAGGCTGTAAAACCCTCTGAACTAGGACCAGCCTTACCTATTAACATGTGAATTCTCCAAAGGAGAAAAAAGAGGCGTATGTTTGTTGCAGCAACTTGATTTTCAAGTCTCCGGGTTATCAAAATCTGGGGCCTGCACGTCTGACATGGGAGTTAAAGCTGATGGAGGGAACCTGACTTGCAGCGGCCACTTCTGAGATCCTGGCGTCCAAAGGCAGAGTTCCTGCCCCTGGAACCGCTCCTCCCTGTGCAATCTGCTGGTGAAGCCTTGGCTGAGGTCTGCAGGGAAGCCCTTCTTCAGGAAGTCATTTTTCTCCATTGCACTTACCCGGCCACTCCATTCTAGCACTTAAGACTCACATCCCAAAAGAGTTAGAACTGGCAGTCGAGGAAACTCAGAATTCTGGTGTCTCGCATTTCCAGTCTCCCCTCACTTCCTTTTAATGTAGCTAACATTTATTGGTTCCCAATTAATGTCCTTGGTATTGGAGATATAAAAATGAGTCACACCCCTGCCTAGGAGAAGCTCAAATCCAGTGATAGACCCTCATTTATAAAACATTTGGGAGAGGTTGGGTATGCGCCAGGCATTTATCACTGGAATTATTTGTCCATTCATCAATATTTGAGTTTCTCTTCGAATGTACTTCCAGGTGCATGGAATCATAAGCAGACTGGGCCTCGTGGAAATGTGTTTTCTGGTGAGGGGAGACCCGTGACATAGGAGACTGTGCAAATTAGGTATTGTTTGGAAAGCAGTGAGAGCTATGAGGGAGACATAAGGACTGGAAGGAAGCCGTGGGATGGGTGGAGGGATTTCAGTTTTAAGTAGCTTGGTCTTGGTGCACCTGCTGATATGGCAGTGTTAAAACACAGGAGGAAGGAGGACATTGGGCGGATATCTTAGTGAAAGGAATTTAAGGCAGGAGAACTTTCAAGGTGGGAAATATGCTTGGCATGTTGGAGTCACAGCAAACATGCCCCCTGGTTGACATGGAATATGCTGAGATTAGAGAAGTAACGGGGGAGTCTCTGCGAAGATTTGGCTTTTAGTGGAAGGAAAAGATTCACTAGAGGGTTTTGGGTCTCAGAAAAATATCCTCCAGCTCATTTGACAGGGATCATAAAAGTGTGGCATTGAGACTAGACTTTCAAGAGTAAGGCCATTGGGAAGACTCCAGAAACTGAAATGAGGGATGATAGCAGCTCACTGAACAGGAGAAAACAGAAGAGATGAACTTTGGGCATGTTTAAAAGATAAACTCCAAATATTTCTGGGTAAATAAAATGCAGAGCGAGGAGTATAATGATGATGATGATGATGATGATGATAATAATAATAATAATAATAATAAACAACGCAAACCTTTGACCCGAACAACTGGAAATACTGATATTGGTCTGACTGAAGTTGCACAAATGCTGAGAACAGTTAAGGGCTTGGGTTTGGGGGAATGACTTGGATTGTAAGCATGTGAGTTTTGAGAACTAAGAAAACTACCAGGTTGATGAGATCAGCAAACAGTGAGTGTAGCTGGGTAGGGGAAAAACAGAGTTCTGGTCAAGAGGGTGCTGAGAGGGTGGGGATGGGGATGGGGAAGGAGGGCCAGCAAAAAGATGGAAATAGAAGGTGAGGGAAGAAGAAAACAAGAGTGTGGTGAGATGAGGCCAAGTGAAGGGCATGCCCTGAGAAGAAAGGAGGGGCGGACAGGTCCCAGGGCTGCTGAGGAGCCCAGGATGGTGAGCAGCGACCCCACTAACTACTGGCTGGGTCTGGGAATCTGACAGGAGCAGTTGCAGTGTGGCTGTGTGGGTAGAACCTTATTTGAGTGATTTAGCAAAAAATGAAAGGAAGTGATTTGTTGCAAATATGCTGTAAAGGGGAGAAAAACGGGGCTAAAAAACCATCGGGGAAGTAGAACTGGGAGACTGTTACATTTTACTCTACTAAAGGGTGCATAAGGCCAAATTTCCATCCAACCACTCTTCTTATTTGCTTCTCTGTTGCTGAGACAAAAGACTGACCAAAAGCAACTTTGAGAGGAAAGGGTTTATTTAGTTTATAGCTTGTAGTCCATCACAGAGGGGAGTCAGGACAGGAGCTTGAGGCAGGAACTGAAAGCCAGACCATGGAGGAGTCATGCCTCCTACTGCCTACTGGCTTGCTCTACTAGGTTCTCTCCGCTAGCTTTCTAAATTAGCACAGGCCCACTTTCTTAGGAATGGTGTCACCCACAATGGGCTAGGTCCTTCCACATCTGTTAGCAATCAAGAAAATGCCCTACTAATATGTCCACAGGCTAATCTGATGGAGGAAATTCCTTGGTTGGGGTTCCCTCTTTCCAAGGGTGTCAAGCTGGCCACCAAGATTAGCCATTGCAACCCCTTTATGTGTAGAGTTCAGTGACATTACATGTATTTACATTTTGGTACAACCCTCCCTACCATTCATCTCCAGAACGGTTTCATCTTTCTATCTGGGAACTCGTATTATTTCTCTTCCATATGGAACAGCATGCTGACATCCTGATGGGGATGAGAGGAGGAAATTAATGTGAGAGAGGGTGGGGGATTGCTAAAATGCTTTCCTTTGATAAGAGAGGGCAAACTCTGCCCCTTGGATTATGGACCATTCATCCCAGTTACCAGAAGGAAGGCAAAGGATGGATGCTGCCAGGTGCGTGAACACTGTGGTGGGAGTCTGTGGAAATTCTCTCCTGGCTGTGGTACTTTCTCAGTGAAGCAGGAAACAGGTCACCAGTGAAAATACAGAGGAGGTGTTGTTTTAAGTCAGAGGAGAAGGAGGGAGTGGAGTAGTCACCCTGGAAAGTAGGTGGGCAATCGTACTAGGACGGATAGTATTATCAGGCCTACTGATGGCTCAGCATTGGCTCATGGTCATTAATTTAAAGTGAGAGCCACGTGGTTTTCTTCCCAATCTCTACTCAACTGCATGGACTCAACTGGCTTTAACTAAGATGGATATTGTGTCAAATGAAGAAATGGAATTTTAAAAATGTGGTTTTTGTTTGATTGTTAGTTTTTAAATTCTACGTCCTATTATATTGGCCCGACAAACCTCAAATCCAAAATATTTTCACCACGGTCTCCCTAGAAGCTAGAATTACAGGCCTGAGGCCACTGCCTACCTAAGACAGAGGATAGTTTCCAACACTTTCATGCTTGTAAGTGAGGAGAGAAGGCATTGCATTCATTGTGAGAACCAGCAAAAAAAAAAAAAAAAAAAAAAAAGGTGATGTTGGAGGACCCCAGTCTGAAGGAGGAAGCTGGAAGAGAGGAGGAAGTGGTTAGAGAGCAGGAGGCATTACATTTATACATTACATGTACATTTGGGGATTTCAAATACTAGAGATTAAATGTGGGAGCCCTGGAAGGAATCAGAGAGTAGACAGTCTTTGGAGAGGAGTTCACAGGATAAGTACAATTAAACTTGTGTAACTTAAGGAAGAATTAGTTTCTGTATACATCTGAATGACAGACGCGCACTGTGATCAGAATTGGAGGTCAAGAGATAAACCAGCTAAGGAGTTATAGGACAATGTGGGAGTGCTACAACTGGGAGGTGAGGGACCAAGAAGGACCCCTAAGTCCAATTTAGGAAGCTGGGGATTTCCCAGGAGGAAAGATATTTGAGTTAAGACTTTAAAGAATATAACCAGGTTAGTGAGGTTTAAGAAAAAGAGGGAACTCCTCTGACCATGGGGACCGAATGTGTGGAGGGATGGAGGAGAGTCTTCATGCTTCCATTTGGATGTTCTGGATAGAACTGAAGGTACCTGGGGCATGAATAAGATCTTGCCCCCACGAATGGGACGAAACGTCACATATATGTGAATGTGAACTCAAGTTCCTGGTTCTAGTTGCTGACAAGAAAGAAGTTCAAAACAACTTTTTTTGTGTTGGTTTTTAAAACTTTATTATCATTGCTGTTGTTTTTAAAATCTATGTAACTCAGATTGACCTCAAATTCACTATCCTCCTGAGTGCTGGTGTTAAAACATGCGTTGCCACACCTAAATGTAGTAATGAGGAGGAGCGCTGGCCCTTTTGTTCCGTCCCGGCCAGCTCCTGTCTGCTGGGCTAGCTTACATTTAAAATAACCACACAAAAATTGTATTAATTTAAATATTACCTGGCCCATTATCTCTAGCCTTTTCTTGGCTAACTCTCAATTCTTGCTTTAACCCATATCTAGAAATCTGTGTATCACCACATGTCGTGGCTTACTGGCATGAGTCTAATCTATGTCCATCTTGGGTAGGAGCATCATGGCGACTGCACACTTCCCTTCTCCCCAGCCTTCTGTTCTCTCTTCTCCGCCCACCTAAGGGCTGCCCTATCCTACAGGCCAGGCAGTCTCTTTATTTAACCAATGAAAGCACAGAAATACAGAAAAACCCTCCTACACCACTTAAAAATACTAGTTTTTACACACACACAATGCACATACACACATGCATACATATACACACATGCACACACATACACACATGCATACACACACGCATACACACACATACACACACGCACACACATATACACGTACCATATGTGTGTGTATGCATACATGCACACATATGTGCCATAGGGCACACGTGGGCATCAGAGGATGACTTTCTCCTTTCACGGTATGGGTACAGGGACTGAACTCAGATCCTCGGGCTTGCTAGCAAGCCCCTTCTGCACAAAGCCATGATGCCAGGCAGACTTTACCTTTAAGAGCAGTTTTAGACTCACAACAAAACTGAGAGAAGTTGTAAATATACCCCATATAACCCTTGTTCTCACATTGTTGAGCCAATTAGCATTGCTCACCAGAGAAGTACATTTGTTATAATAAGTAAAAACCTATATCAAAACATCGTCCACTCTGGTGCTGTGCATTCTGTGGACACAGACCCAAGTAAATGCATGCAGTGAAATGAAACAAGTCAACCCAAAAAGGTTGCGCACTGAATGATTCCAACTATACGACATCCTGGAAAATGCACATCTAGACACGCATTCACTGTTCTACTCCAAAAATCCTGTGCTCTATGTTCTATCTCTTCTCCTCTCTCTTTTCCTCCCCTCACCTACCCTCTTCCTCTCCTCCCTTACCCCGTTCCTTCCCTCTGGCCTCTCCTTCTCCCCTCCATCTGGCCCCTTCCTCTCCCTTTCTCTTCCCCCTTTCCCTCCAACCCCAGACAACCACTGATCTTACTGCCTTTTCGGTTTGACCTTTTCCAGATATTTTTCATTTTATACTGACATGCTTGAGGCAGGATACTTTACAAAGAAAAGATGTTTGTGACTCATGATTCTAGAGGGGAGCTATGGACCACATTTGGTGTTGCCTTCTTGACAAAGCTCCAAGGTGACAGGAAGCAGAGTGCCTGCAGGTATGTATGAGCATCTGTCTGCTTGTTCTCTCTCCCTTTTCTCTCCAGACCCTGCTCACAAAGCCACCAAGATCCAGTCATGTGAGTCCCACCCTAATGGCCTTATCTAACTTTAATCACTTCCCCACCCAAATTCCCCTTTCCATACGTTTAAGTTTCTGCCCTCTTAATACTTCAGACTGAGGGTCAAATTTCAACACTATGCCTACCAAGACAGTCCTGGAGGACATTTACCCTGCACCTAAACCATAATGGTATTTTCATGGCACGAAAGCTACTCCTTTTCGGTGCTGAGTAGTATCTCCTTGTCCATCATCACATCCATACATCACAACTTATTAGCCCAACCAAAGAGTTTATCGCTTGTTTCCCAGTTTTGGCAACCGTGAATAAACACTGACAACACCAAATGCAATCAGGAACAGGAGGCGCCAGATCTCTCATAAAATGGCGCAGCCATTTTGGAGGATGGTTCAATGGTATCTTACCAAACTAACTTACCTTGACCATGCAACCCAGCCATTTCGCTCTTTGGTATATACCCAAAGGAACTGAAAGCTTATGAGTGTGTGTGTGTGTGTGTGTGTGTGTGTGCGCGCGCGCGCGTGTGTGCATGTGTGCACGCATGTTTGTTAGATTGTTTTGCTCAGCTACTTCATTCAGGCCATGTAACAACTCTGGAACATTGGTTTCCATTTAGTTTTATTTACATTCTCTTTCTTTCTTTCTTTCTTTCTTTCTTTCTTTCTTTCTTTCTTTCTTTCTTTCTTTCTTTCTTTCTTTCTTTTTTAATGTTATTTTGGTCCCAAGCCAACGTTTTGGTCTCCCAAGGTAGCTCAGGTAAAGATGGGTTCATGGCAGTGAAACAGAATAGAAAGGAAAAAAGGATTTTGAACCCTTGCAGAAGGTTTGTAACAGGGCTGGACAGTGGGGTGGCAGGACCAGACCCAAATGGTCATTGTCAGGTTCGGTTTTCACTACACCATGGGTCTTTAATAAATAAGTGTTGAATCAATGAAGCAAGCAGCTGTATGGCTCACTATCCAGACAAGGCCAACAACAACCCTTGTTTGGCGGATTGAAGTTTGCTAGACGCTGGGAAGACATGGCTTCATGTCTGTGGGTTAGGTAGCAGAGCTCTTCCTCAGTGGTTGAGGCCAAAGGGCTGTGAAAGTGTCAGTGTGCTCATGTGCACACATTCCTGGATGGTCCTGCAATCTGCTCTTATGAAATGTCACAAGAGAGTATCAGTTACCTCTGACAGGCCTGGAGGTTTGGGAGTCTCACAGAATTGGTCCCTGCTGAGAGATGCCATTCAGGAATAGCCAGACCAGAAGATCTGGGTTCAGATACTGGATCTGCTAAACTCTGTGACGTGGGACAGGCTCTTAGCTTCTCTGGTACTCAGTCTCATGACCTATAAAGGGAAGGGATTTGGGTCAAGGTTCTTTCCAGCTCTGGAGTCCTACAAGTTACTAAATTTGGCTCAAGGTCACAGACAAAGGGAAGTGCTGGCATCCCATTCATTGGCCCTGCAAGTAGAGGCTTTTGATGGGGGCATTTCAGAGAGGAGAAAGTCATTCTCAAGCTGCAGTAGGAGTTTCCCTTTTGTGTATCCTAAAGATACCTGGAAGTAAAGTCTAGTATCCTCACCCAGGAAGCTTGAGAAGTGAGGATACAGAAGACAAACATGCAAACAAGGCCTCCTGCTCACTGCAGGCTCCATCCACGGCTCTCTCTGCCAAAGCTCTCAGTCCTGAACCCTGTTCTCTCTGTGCTGTCGGTTGCTCTTAAGCAAAATGAACAGTTTATTTTCCTCCAGTTGGAAGCGGAAGGTTGCTTAATGTAAGCAATAAAGTCCTCTGTGCTTTCCACCCTGGGGCCCATTAACTGTCAAGTCAGATCCTGTCTGAAGCAGAAGGTGCTGGGGCTCACTCAGGATGTGAGATAGCCAGGAGCTTCCTGATAAGCCTTCCAATTGCTTGAGCTTTTTGGATGCTGCAGGAGTCAGGGATAGATTCATGGTTCTCACCTGCGAGAGCAGGAACTCTCCAGGCTGGTGCTCCTGCATGTGGGGCTGATTAGTCTTCACTGTGGGGCTCTGTTTGGCCATTATAGGGTGTTCAGCAGCACTTCTGGCTTTTCCCAGATGCCAAAAGCATCTTCCTACCCTAGTTACTGCAACTGACAAGTATCTCTAAACATGCCATGTGTCCCGAGGGACAGCATCACCCCAGTTAAGAACCACTGCCCAGGAACTGCCCAGGAACTGCCCCTTCATGCACAGGCAGCCCAGGAAGGGCTCTGACAACCATGGCTTACGTTTCTGTCTTCCTGTCTGACTCGTAAAGACTCTGGGGCATGTTGCTGAGACATAATGGAGGCTCAATAGAAAATAGCATATGGCTGTTTGGAGAAAAATTTAGAAGCAACAGAAAAATAAAAAATAAAGAATTTAAAGGCTCTCTCAGTTTCTCAATGACCTAGAAATGATCACTTGTACAGAGAATTTTCTTCCTGAGTCTTTTATTTGCATATCTCTTCTACCCTACCACACACACACACACACACACACACACACACACACACACACACGCTAAGCCAAGGTCATCACTTACTAAATGATAAAGTGTTCTTGGGGAATATAATTTTATTTTATGTTTTCAGTGCTGGAGTTAGAGCCCAGGGCCTTTCATATGCTAAACCTGCACACTACTGAGCTACAGTCACAGCCCTTGGAGAATGTGCTTTTTGTTTTTTAATGGATGACTGTTAGGCGGACTAAGAATTCTACCATGCTTTGTTTACTCAGCCAGTGGTCAGTTCAGAAACATTCTCGCAATCTCTTCTGAAGACTAACTGGGATGACACTCGGCACAGTAATTTTTGTATACAGCTCGGATCTTATTGGGATAATTCCTAGAAGCAAGATTGCTGGGTCAACAGATAGGAACATTTTCAAGGCATTTGACACATTATCAAGCTGCCTTCCAGAACGGTCGTGCCATTTCACACCCGCGGTGCATTCGAGTCAGCGTGGGGCAATCTGTACTTCAAAGCTTTCTCTGAGAGCAAAGGCTTCTGCAGAAGCTGAACAGACTCCATGTTATTTGTAACACTGCACAAGAGCCCTTACACAGCCAGGTGGGCCACTCTCACAGAACAGATGAGTGTGCTCTGTGTTGATGGGGAGGCACGGGGAGTCAGCATGTGTCAGTATTATTTTATTATCAACTGATAATTGATCAATTATGGTGCCTGGGATGGAACCCAGTGCCTCCCATAGCAGGTCGATGTTCTGCCACTGATCTTTATTCCTAGCACACATTTCGGTATCACTGATGGAAGACCCAAAGAGGAAGGCCCTTATTAGGTCATAGGATGTGATAACCCTTTTATGACTTGCTCTCTCTGATGCAGATTGAATAAGGTATGCGAACAGCCCTCCTCTATCTGGTCTCCTGGAGGGGTTGCTGATTTTCAGAGCCTTTGATCTAGGCATCTTAGTGTCTGGTCACTAGCAGGAGGACTCTAGTGGCCCTGTGAGAGACTAAGAAGGCTGCATCTGAGGAGTATCATCAAGTCATTGTGTTGCTGCCATGTCCTCCCATCCACCTGGGCAGAGGAGTGGGTATGTGAGATATCAGAGATGCTGGGCCCATGCAGGTGTAGGCACACCATTTGTGCCCAGCCAGAGAATATAGGAGCTTGGTACATTCCTGAAATGGCCGTCTCTCAAGAAGGCTGGCACGGTGAGAACTGGAAGGCAAGCAAGGCTGGTAAGGATGCTGCTAGAGAGACGGGTTCTGGGACCAAGAGCTCGCTGCCTTCTTCTCAAGGACGGCACGGCCAGACAAAAGCATAGCTCTACAAACAGATGCAAGACCAGCCTCTGCTCACAGGGCTGATAGGACAATCAGGGACAGCCGTGCCATGCCAGTGACAAGGAGCAGTACCTTTCTCTGGCTGGTGAGCCTCAGTGACAATGAAGTGGTCATCAGTGGCAATCCCAGATCTCTCACTGGGTCCTTCGATATTTTCAGTTGACAGGGGGGTAGTTAGCACTTTAAGGTCTGGGCTGTTAAAGCCCGGGAACTCAAGTCCTGATAAACATGATTTGTTGGGGTGGGAGAGTCCATCACTTTTAACGTCTCCTGAGAGGATGTTTGGGACATTATGCTTTGCAGTTAGAACTGAGGGAAAGCTGCCTGAGCGATGCTTGGTGGACAGTAGATCTGGACACAGAATCTTTTCTTTCTAACTTTCCATTTTGAACTAATTTTGACTCACGGGAAGGTTACAAAAACAGTACAGAGAGTTCTTATACACCCCCTACACACGTTTCCTAGTGACAATACCTTCCATACCCATAGTACAATGATCAAAGCTCTAAGGAATAACATGGACACAATACTATTAGCTAACCGTAAGTGTCTTTGAGTTCCACTGCACCCCAGCTGCACGCAGCCATTCTTCTTCCTTGGTCTCTTCTTTGTATGTGTTTTCATCTTTCCTTGTTTTGGAAGAGCATTGATCAGCTATTTGGAACTAGGAACCTCAGTTTTAGGATTGTTTAATGGCTTCTTACTATTAAACCAAGGTTATGCCTCCAAAAAGATGAACAGAAATGATTTTGTGCTTCTCGGGACATTGTACAACCTTAATGACAACCTTGGTCACGTGGTCAAGCAGTGACTGCTGCCTTCCTGCACAGTAAAGTGACTATCCCTTTATAGTTAAAAATATCTTGGAGGACATACTTTAAAACTGTGAAAATCCTTTTTATCTTCTGACTTTGGGCCACTAATTTTAGTATCCACTGGTGAATCCTTTCTGCAAGAGTTGTTTTCTGTGTCTGCCTGATTGTGATTTCCTATTGCCATGGGCCTTCCACGTGTATTCATTGTAGAATGCTGTGTGGTCTCTGCTCTGAAGTCAAGCTGAAGACCTCACCTTTCTGAGGCTATTATTTATTGATCAAAGCTTAACTCATTGGGTGCGTGTGTGAGCACATATGTGAACACATATGTATGGAGGTCAGAGGTCAACGTTGACTGTTATTCCTCGAGAGGTTTATACTTTGGTTTTTGTTGTTGTTGTTGTTGTTTTGTTTTGGTAGAGTCACATGTCACATGTTGAGGACCTATGACTTACAATTAGAGTAGGCTGCCTGGCTAGTGAGCCCCAGGGATCTGTTGGTCCCTGTCTCCCCAGTGCTGGAATTACAGGTGTATGCTACCATGCTGAACATCTTGCCTGGGTGCTGGTACTCACTGTGACCAACACTTAATGGACTGAGGTATCTCTGCAGCCCTTCCCTTACTCATAAGGGCCATTGTGATCATAGTGGGTCCACCCAGGTAATACAAGATCTTAGCCAATCACATCTGCAAAATCCTTTTTGTCTGGCAGGTAAAATACTCAAGAGAGAGTCTGTGAATTAGAATATCATCAGTTCTTTCTGGTTTCCTACGTTATCTAGCATATTCGGTGTCTCTTCCTATCCTTTACACAACGGCATTTTGCTTTGACTACTTTTCTCAAGTCAGGACCCCTACCGATGAATTGGCCATGTGCCTCGAGCATGGTATCGGTTCACAGTATCTGGTATTCTAGCCAGCGCTGGCACCTGTTCATTTATGAAGAGGCAATTTGCCTCCTCTTATGTTGCCTCACTCTGCAGCTAGAAAGGGGAGTTTGCCAGTTCATAGCAAAATCACCTGGATGTCTCCTGTTATCTGTCCAACTCCAAAAAGGCAAGACCAGTAGCGGAAATAAACCTCTTGGAGCCATTCTGACGGCTCTTTTCTCTGGCTGCATATCCAGTTCACTCCAAAATCCCCAAGGTTCTCCCTCCAGAGTCCAGGCACTTCTCACCACCTCCCCCACTTTACCCGTGGCACTGAGATTGCTTGCCTTGTTTTTGTAGTCAGATTGGTTCCTGTGCTTCTGTGGGCTATTCTGAACACAGCAGCCAGACTGACCGAACAATCAAAAATAAATGAGCTGGTGAGATCCTTCTGCTCCAAGCCTCATGTGGCTTTCTCTATCACAGAGAGATGACTGGGGATGACTGGGGGCCTCACTGGCACCTTCTGTTTCCTCTCTGATCCCAGAGCTACTCAACCTCTCTCCTCTGCTACTTTATCTGCATGACCATCCCTGTTATTTTCTGGATCAGTCAGACATGTTCCTATCTCAGGACCTTTGTCTTTGCCGTTCACACTCAGAAAATACTTCACCATAAATCTGTATGGTTTGCTTCCTTCTTTGCCTTTCCCTGCCCTCTTCCTTGGTAAGAACTTCCAGGTCATCCTGTTGCACATTGCAGCCCTGTGTCACCTCCTCTCCCTCACTTTGCTTTAGCTGCACGTTAGCTCTTATCACCATAAAACCACAACATCTTATAAATGTCTATCTCCCTTCCCAGAATTATAGGTTTCAAATGGGCAAAGATGTTTCTCCCTGTCATATATCCATTATTTGAATGTAGCAGGTGTTCCACACTATCTGCCTTCCTAATTGAGTAATTAATAGATTGCCCATTGTTTTCTGAGACACAGTCATATGCTCATATGCCATATGCTATATATTTAGGTAGATTAAATAGAAATTCCAGGCATGACCTGTATCTTCAAGTGGTTTCTTATTTGACCCGAGTAACAAGAAGTCCTTGTGTGTAATGATAGCTAGTATTAGAATCATAGACTATAAATACGTCTTAAAGAGTATAAACTGTTGGGGATAAGGGACAAATAATTTAGACACAGATTCTTTTTTCAAGCTTTTTCAGGCTGTGATGACACAGAGGAAAACAAAGGACCCGACTGGCTGAGCCAAATGCCAAATAGGTGCGGCAGTTGCTGACAGGAGATCTAAGGACAGGCGTTCATCAACCAGGGTGGCAGCTTCAGTGTCCTGTCCAAGGTCACGCCTAAATTGGGGCATCTGAGAGGGGTGGTGTAGTTAGAATAGGGGTGTGAGGATGGAAAGGAGCAGTAGATGAGACCAGCAAAGGAGATCCCTGAAGGATGCTCAAGGACTTCAAGGGCCACACTGGAGTTTGGACTTTCTTGTGTTGGTAGTGATGAGCCACTGAACAGGAACCAAAGATACCATTGGATGGCTGAGATGATCAAGCTTGATTTGGGTGCTGACAGATCACCAAAATGAATGAAAGATGCCGGGTGGTGGTGGCGCATGCCTTTAATCCCAGCACTCGGGAGGCAGAGGCAGGAAGATCTTTGTGAGTTCGAGACCAGCCTGGTCTACAAGAGCTAGTTCCAACACAGGCTCCAAAGCCACAGAGAAACCCTGTCTCGAAAAAAAAAAAGAATGAAAGAATGAAATATGGAGAGCAATTAGAACTCCCCCATAGGCATTCAGGGGAAAGGCAATGGCAGTCTGAAGTCCAACAGAACCTATAAGGAAAGGAAGACAGTAGCACATTGGTGAGTGTGTGAAGGAAGAGCCAGTGGAGTACAAAGGGATGCTTGTTTGAGCATCATATACTGAGGTTTCTGACTTAGGTGACTGGGTGGTTCTGAGGATAGGAGGAAGAGTGGGCAGGGTTTGGGGTGACAGGAGCCATAGGTGGAATAGTAAGGATGAGAAAGCTATATGGACTCTGAGTTTCCTGGTATTGGGTTTGTACTGTTTGTGTGGTTGCTGGGCCAGTAGTGGCCGATTCTATCCTCAGGGTTGACTCCTGGTGTTCCAGTCCAGCCTCTCCCTGGTGACCCCAACTTCCACAGACAATGCCAATCCTGGTGGCAGCATGAGGAGGTGTGGCACCTGCAGAGAATCTCCAGGGCTCGGAAGAGAGCCAGCAGAGAGCAGGAAGGAGGCTGCAGTGCCTGGGAGCCAAGTTCAGCTTAGCTCTATTTTGGGTGACAACATTTACAATGTTCCTTCACCCAGAATCATTCCGCCTGCCTGCCCGCCTTCGGTGTTTCCAGCTGATGGATTCTCACGCCTACTTAACAACTGGCTTGGTTCAGGGGCTCCCCAGCTCACTGATTGCTGCCCTTCAGCACCCCCCCCCCACACACTTGATGTTCAGCAGGATGCCCACATCCCTGGGCTGCCAGCATGGGAAGCTTGCTCCTTAAATGCTCTTGGGCTTTTCTACCCTAAGGAGTAGCTCAATGGCAGAGGAGGCAGAGGGGGTGGGGACAGAGAATGTCAGAGTTCAGGCGCAGAGGTGTGTGGGCAATTGACTCGGATTTCTGTGCTTCGCTTCCTCAGAAAGACCAAGTTACTGAGGGGGAAAACGCTTGATAATGATAATATGTTGTTTCTGCATCGCTTGTCTAGGAACCTCCAGGCACACAATCTTGTCCAAGATTTCCATGTTCACTTGATCTTTGGGCATTTTTAGGTCATATTTAAAGCTCTGTAGATACAGAAGAGACAAATGTCATTCTTTTCTAATTAAAAACGTAGGATTATTATACATTCACTGTAGACAATATATGAAAATACAAAGAAAAAATGAAAAATGATCCCTCTGCTTGGCCAGAACTCTGGCTGGTGGTCCCACTTTTCTTCTGCTTTTTCCTTCTCTCTCTCTCTCTCTCTCTCTCTCTCTTTTCTTCTGGGTATGTGTACTCTTCTGGGCCCATGTATGTTTATGTGACTTGTATGCATGTCAGCCTTCTCTGGGTTCCCTTGGGGTATGTGTAGATCTCAAGGCACAGCACAGGTATAGTCTCCCTGCTAAGTCTGAGCGGTTGCCCCCAGTGCTCGCCTCCTCAAGAGGGGAATCATGCTCCAAGTGAGAGCTGTTGTCTCTTCCAGGGGGGAGTGATGCTAGGATGAGATCAGCGTAGGTCAGGTGAGCCAGGGAGATGTTCTTCCCTCCTAGACCATGACCTCAAAAACCTGCAAAGAGTGTGGGGGCCTGGGAGTGTGGCTCAGTGAGAAAGTGTGTTCCTTGCATTCATGACGGCCTTTCCATGAAGAGAGAGGGTGGGATTTTTAGTCACTGTTGGATAGGGCAACATAGGTGAGGATTGCCACTGATTTGAGTAACTAGCCAGGGGACGAATGAATGGAGCACCCTAGGCATTCATTACACAGGGACCTTCCAAAGCAGCTTGGCATCCATTGAGAAAATATGCCAAGTCACCACCAAACTCTGCAACCAGTTCACAAGCACCAGATTCTTTGCTGGGGCTTTGGTTTGAGTTCAGCTGAAAAAAAATGAGACAGACAGAGTGAGGCTGGGTTTAGAGGGTGAATCCAGGAAGAAGGACAAAGGAGAAGTATGATGGGAACAAGACAGGGAAGAGGAAGCCAACGACACTATTAAGCTTCCTACTGTGTACTCAGTTCCATCAGAATATGTGGGAAGCTGTGTGGAACTGTCTGTCCCTCACCCTGAAAGCAAGCTGGGTCCCTCTCGCTCAGACTGCACACTGCCCGGAATGTCACAGAGGCCTGAAGGGGTTGGGCTGGGTATGTGTGACCCTCAAACAGGTGAGTCTGCACACACAGGCAGCTGTGCTGGATGGACCATAGGGTACATGAGGTCAGGGACTTCTGCTCCTACATCTTTAAGCCCTTTCTTGGGTTCACTGATTTGAGCAAGTTGTTGCCATTGTCTTGATTACCCTTCCTTTCCTATTCCAACTCTCTGGTCTTGACCATGTTTTGCATAACAGTCTGTTTATCTGACTCCAGATGGTAGACTGTCTGCGTTTTTCCACCAAAAGTAAAACTCTGCCTCACAATTCTTAGTTCACGGTGCTTTTGTTGGCCTTGTCAGGGGGAACACTGAATCCCTGAGTGCTGAGAGTCTCTCCTTGGGGAACCCTGAGTAGTTCTTGCCACTTTCACAGTAGAAAGCAGACTTGTAGAGTCAGAGGGGCTGAGAGCGGAGGGGCAGTGGTTGTCAAGCCGCTGCTGGAGATAAAACAGATACCACGTGGCTCTGGATCATGCTTGTTCACCAGAGCACCCTGATGCGGGCTTCCTGAGTCCCCAAGGTGGACAGATGGCTGGCCCTCAGGGGCTTTCTTGGCTTTGACTTCCGTGTGGATGGGGTAAGTGTTTGCCCCAACAGAGGCATTTCTGTAGCCCTCTGGCATTTTTGGAATCAGGTTGTGACCTAATAGCTCTTCTGTGGGCAGTAGTAAGACCTGATCTCTCTCTCTTTTAGCATAGAGACCACAGGCTCAAAAAGGCCAGCTGCTTTACCCGCAGCACGCCATCTTTTACTCTAAGCTTCCTGATTTGCGGCTTAGGGTTCTTGACCTGTGACTCCACACTCTCTCACACGGCAGCAACAGAACACTCTCTTTGTTCTGCCCCAACCTGGAATGTGTGGTCAGATGAAGTTTCAGTGAGGAGAAACATGTGAGGAGCGCGTGTGCCATGCTTCATCTGCAAGTGTCTGCTGCTCCTCACCATGTCAAAGGGAACCCCTGGCTCAGAGTCCCACTTTACCCTGAGGGACAATCCTCACGGCAACTGAGGACTGACCTCGTCCTCTCACCTGGTGGAGCCCGGGGACCATTGAGAGGGAGGCAGGTCTATCCTGAGTCCCACAACCTGTGAGCAGGAGGCTTGGGAGACTTGCTGAGCAAGGCTCACATACTTGTTTTCCTGGGAAGGGTGAGGGCCACATGAGGGTACCTCGCTGACTACAGAGCTTTGGCTCTGGGGGCCGCTGCTATCTATTTCTGCACTTTGGCAGATGACGCCCCATATGGCAGAGTCAGGCCTGCCACGTCTATCTTAGCCTGGATTAGGCAGTGACATCTTCCCTTAGCCCGCCAGGAAGGCCCATTTTGTTGACCTTTGGTCTCTGTTCCCCTTTCCTGAAAAAGCGTGTGAACGACTATTCGGAGATGCAGGCAACTTACAGCAAACCCTTAGAGTCTTCATCGGCAGACACATGTCAGAGATCTTCCAAAGATCAACCATATATATTCTCCTTGTATTACTCAGAGCTCTGACGGTTTAGACCAAGGAGGTGAGGCCAGGACAAAGGCAGAGTGCTTGGCTCTGGTAGAGCCATGGGTGGAGCAAAGGAAGGTTTCTGGCTTCCTGTTCTTTAGTTTCAGTGACTATCCCTAAACCCTAATTAAGTTAGAGATGCCACACCACTACCTCAAACTTCCTGTCAAGGTTTTATTATTTATTTATTTACTTACTTACTTATTTATTTATGGTTTTCAAGACAGGATTTCTCTTTAGCTTTGGAGTCTGTCCTGGAACTAGCTCTTGTAGAGCAGGCTGGCCTCGAACTCACAGAGATCCACCTGCCTTTGCTTCCCGAGTGCTGGGATTAAAGGCATGCACTACCACTGCCCGGCTCTGTCAAGGTTTTAAATGAAATAATTTAGACGATATTTATTGAGTGCCGTAGAACTCAAAGAGGAACTCAACATGCTCTCTACATTCAAGAATCTTATGGTGTGACTGGCGAGGAAGGGACTGTGGATGGGGAAGGAAAGTTTAAGTGCTAGAGGGAGGGCATAGCTTTTTACCAAGCAAGACCGCAGCATATTTGGGCTTGAGTAGACACACTTTGGATCCGTCTGGTCTAGAGACACCTTCCCACAAGAAATGGTGCACCAGCCTAGCCCCTGCAGGGACATGCTCTTTCCTCAGGGTAGGTGCCACAGGGTACTGCCACTGAGTGGGACTTCAGTGAAAACTTGCCAACACAAGAGTGGTAGGATGCCGGAGACAGGGTTATTTGTATCTTAGTGTTCATCTCAGTACTATTTATAATGCTAATGTTGCCCAATAGCTGTGATGGGACAGTGGCCAACTAGACAGTGGCCTTCTGCCTTCCTCACACTGTGGGACAACATGCCGCCATGTTTTAGTTAGGGGGTTTTATTGCTGTGAAGAGACACGATGACCACAGCAACTCATAAAGAAAACAATTAATTGGGGTGGCTTGCTTACCATTTCATCTACTAATTTTTTGTTTGTTTATTTTGTTTCTTGAAACAGGGTTTCTCTGTAGCTTTGTAGCCTGTCCTGGAATTAGCTCTTGTAGACCAGGCTGCCCTCGAACTCACAGAGATCCACCTGCCTCTGCCTCCCGAGTGCTGGGATTAAAGGTTTGTGCTACCACTGCCCAGCTTACCATTTTAGAGGTTCAGTTCATGATCATCATGATGGAGAGCATGGGGAACAGGCAAACATGGTGCTGGAGAAATAGTCGAGAGTCCTATGCTAAGTCCTGGGACTGGGGTGATGCTCAGCTATTAAGTGCACTTGTTCCTCTTGCAGAGGACTTGAGTCCCATTCTCAGCACCCACATGGCAGCTCACAACCACCTCTAAATCCAGTTAAGGAAATCCAACCCCCTCCTCTGACCTTCTCAGGCATTGGCATGCATGTGGCACATATACATACATACAGACAAAACACTTAGATATATTATATAAAATAAATACATCTAAAAATTTATTTTTTGCCTTTCCATTTTCTGATTTTTTGCTACATTTCACTAACTTGTAAGATAAAGTGACTTTTTATTGTTTTCCCTTCTTTCAAATAAAAGGATTGAGGTGATTTATAATAGTTGTGAGTGGGAAGCTCCAGGGAGACACAGGGTCCTTTACTCACCCTGTCTTTGGCAATGGAGGTACTCCTCACGTGAACACCACACTGGGACAGCTTCTGAGGGAGCCCTCCTCGTTAATGGAGCCTACACACCCCAGGCCACAGCAGAAGGGGCTAAATGTCCCATCTAGACATGTGAAGCCCCACTTTTTAGAAGCACCCTTTTTATTTTTTTATTGATTTTTATTGAGCTCTACATTTTTCTCTGCCCTCTTCTCCTCTTCTCCCCTCCCCTTCAACCCTCTCCCAAGGTCCCTATGCCTCCAATTTACTCAGGAGAGCTTGTCTTTTTCTACTTCCCATGTAGATATTAGATCCATGTATGTCTCTCTTAAGGTCCTCATTGTTGTCTAGATTCTCTGGAATTGTGATTTGTAGGCTGGTTTTCTTTGCTTTATGTTTAAAAATCACTTATGAGTGAGTA